>VZRS01012619.1:244367-274676 GCA_013398055.1 Ifrita kowaldi
CCTTCATTTACAGGAGAAATTAAACGGAAACATTCAAGGCCACTCCATTGCCTACATTTCAAAGCCTCCTTTAAAATTCTCCTTGCCTTCCTACATTCCTCCAAATGTCATACACTTAAGTCTATTGTCCACTGCTTATCCTTCTTATCAATATTTTCTCCATGTTTCTTTTTAGTCCCTGGATCTCCATTTGTTCAGCATGAATACCTTTCTTCATATTGCAATTGGAATCTCTTGCAGCTCTAATCATCGTATTAATCTTTGTGTGATGCTGATTGCCGTGGAAATCTCAGTCTAGGACTGGCCATCTTAAGGATTGTGGAAACACAAGTAAAAAGTTAATGCCACTTCAGTCTGTTGTCCTGTGTTACACTTCTTGTCTGGAATCAAACACCTGCAAATGCATCTATCCTGCAACCTCATTATAGACTTTGCTCAACAGCACTTTACTTCTCACGTGTAGTGTGATAAAATCCTGCAAAGTTGTCCAAGTAAAGTCCAGTCTTAACTACTCAAGAAAACACTTTATTTTTCTTATATTATTATGTGCAAAGATCCCTGGCTAAAGATTCCTAATGAGCCTGAGGACTAGATGGTGCAAGTCACAGGGATTGCTGGTTCCTTTCACACGTTTTAGGCCACTCTGTGCTGCCAAGTTCACACGTATTCAAGCTGAGCACACAGGCTCAGTTAAATTAATTCTCTTCAGTATAAAATCAAGGCCAAAGACATGGAAGTACAGGCAAAAAGGAGGAGAATGGGTCTAACAGGGTATTTGCTAGTGCCAATTATTTTAGGGAATTTTTTTAAAATGAAAACTGAATAAGGAATCACACCAGATTACAATGATGCTGAGAGAAGGGGCAGTTTAATCTTTCAGTTTGTTGGATGAATGGAGGAAAGGGGGTGAAATAATTTTACAGTATCACAGAACATGCTGAGCTGGAATTTTTCTGCTGACACCCACCGCGGAAGCAGGCATTGAGCTGATGGATCTGCCTATTCCTATCAATATTATTCCTTGTTACCAGAAGAAATCACTATCTGTGCTCCTGATCCCTCTGCCAATCATTCCAGGGCCTTGAAGTGCCTTTTGATTGCCCTCAGACTTCTCTTTGTTATTTTGTCAGTGCCAGTTTGAACAAACTGTAGTGGATAGCAATCAGAGGACCTCACTAGACGGGAGAGTTTTCCAGTAATGTCCCTTATCTCCCCTGGGAGACAGCAGACTTCCCTGCAAGCTGGGTCTGGTCTGCACATCGGGCCCTCTGCTCCCCTTAGACAGGAGTCTCCTATTACAACTCTCCTTCTTTTCCTCTTAACAGAGCAGGTCATGATGAGGGGTACAGGTAGCGCTGTTTTAGGACACCCTGCTATCCCTGTAGGACCTTTGCCCACCTCATCAGTTGTCTGGCCTTCTGATTCCAGAGCCTTATACTTGCCACAGAAGGTACTATTCCTACTTGGCAGATTCTGAGGAGGAGGAACCTTCCTCCTGGCGCATGCTGTGACTTGCTTCCAGGTCCATCTTCATCGGACCCTTGACTAGTTCCCCTGCAGGGTTCTGAGTTCACCTGCTTCTCTGCCACAGTAGAGGTTCCCAGCTCCCAAGAGTCTTGAGACTGCAGCATCTCCAAAAGTAACTGGTCGATATCTTGCTCATTTGTTTGAATACCACACAGCCTGTTCATTTCCACCTGTAGCACCTTCACAGCTCCTCAACCACTGCACAGCTTCTGCAAAAGAACTGTTTGTTGACCCAACCTTGCTAAGAGGCATCAGGCACTCCTGGCAACCTGTGGCCTGGAGAGCTACACCTCCCATCAGCAGGTCTGTCTGTCTGTCTGTCTGGAGGTCTCTGACATGGCAGTGACCCTCACACCTACAGGAGATTACGGTGTGTCAGCACCATAACTGAGGAAGATTAAAGTAGTATGCTAAGACTGGGGATAAAAGGATCTCTTTGCTCTTCCTTATCATTTATCATTTTCCTCACCCAAACAAAAAAGGCTCATTTTAGTTAAAGAACATCTTTCAGAAACAAACAAACTTACAAAAAACCCCACCCAAACAGAAAAATCAGAGATTACCTTGGTTAGAGCACGGTGCTGATAACCCCAAGGTTGCAGGTTCAATACCCATATGGGCCATTCACTTAAGAGCTGGACTTGATGATCCTTGTGGGTCCCTTCCAACTCCAAATATTCTGTGATGCTGTGAAATGACGAATCACAGAATCACAGGGGTTAGAAGGGACCTCTGAAGGTCATCTGGTCCAGCCCCTCTGCCTAAACAAGGTCCTTTAGAACAAGCTGCCCAGGACCATTTGTAGACAGCTTTTGAAAGTTTCCAAGAGTGGAGAATCCTCCACTGCTCTGGGCAACCTGTGCCAGTGCTCAGTCATCCTCATGTTTCCCTCAGTGAAAAAGTGCTTCCTGATGTTCAGACAGAGAACCTCCTGTATTTTATTTCATACTGTCACCTTTTGTCCTGTCACTGGGCACTACTGGAAAGAACCTGGGTCCTTCTTCTTTACAAAACCTCCCTTCAGGTATTTATATACATTAATAAGATCCCCCTGAGTCTTCTGTCCTCTAAGCAGGACAGTCCTGGCTGTCTCAACCTTTCCTCATGGGAGAGATGCTCTAGTCCCTTCATCATCTTAGCGGCCTTTTGCTGAACTATCTCTTGTGGCTCCATATTTCTGTTGTCTTGCAGCTGTTGTGAAACACTTAGCCCTTCCCTTTTAAAAAATGCATTTTCAGATCAAAACACCCAACTACTTCATCACAAATGTGTGTGAATAGCTTTTATCAAATAAAATAATTTTCCAAAGGACAAAATATTAACCTTTTTCTTTAGCTCAAATTACATCAATGGATTTCTTGTGTATCTTTTTACAGATTACAGATTTCACAGGTCAGCCTTCCTGTGCTATATTGGTACAATCCCTAGATAACTTCAATAAATTAATACAATCAGTTCTGGTTTAAAAAAGTGCAACTCTTCTGAGATTTTGAAATTGATTATAATATCATGTAAATAGATTGTGTTTCTCCTTTCCAGGAACTGAATTTAAGCATTCATATTAATTTGTTTTCCTTGGTGCTATTAATGAATTTGAGGCTCTTAGTATTTATAACATTAGCAATTATTCTTAATGATTATCATTGTTCAGAGAATTTTTCAAAGTATGAAAAATGCAAGTAAGCACCCGAGTGAGAGAAAAAAACATTTGCCTAATAGTGTTAGTGGATCCTTTATTTAAAATATAGAATCCATCCTCATTTTCTGGCTGTCTTGATAAACATAGGAGGAGGAGATAGTGTTTGACTGGGACCTCGTGTTTGCCTTGTCTTTTTAAATTAAATTTAAAAATCTCTCCAAAAATAATGATTTAGTATCCTCCGTTTTCTTATTTTCTGGTTAGCTGTATTTTTTTGCCTGCAATAACAAAGCCATGAAAAAAGACAGCAATCCCCTTGCTCATGCGATATAATTCCACACTCTGAGTGTGAACACTGGCAGATCAGCAGAATGAGCCATCTGCAAGCTATAAGCTGTGTCTTTGCATGAGTAGATTTAGGATAAAAAAAAATTGTCTGACCTGGAAGCCAAACGTTACTTGGCATCTTTACCAGAGATCCCTGCAAGGCCAGCCACCGCTTGTGCTGAATTTGTGTCCTTTCTAAAAGATGCGTCCCTCCCTCCTGCCATCATATTTTATAGTACATTTACATAAGCGCGCACACAGGGCTGCACCACGGGCTACCTCAGAGATGCTGTACTGCAATTTAATGAATATCAGACTTCATAGTCAGTCTCTGTTGGATTGCCACGCTGGTGAATAATGAATATCGTACCGCAAGGTTAATCCCAAGTGGCCAGTTTCCTGGTTTTAACAGGCTGGGTGTTAGTCTGAAATGCTTGTAAATGTCTACAGTTCATGCACTGTGCTGTGTAGGAACATGCACCTCTAAATCCTCGCTTTACTCAGACCAGTAACTCCTGCTGAAGTCAAAGGAATTAGTCAAAGATGTAGCACAAGATGGATTTGTTCCCGCAGTCTTCCCTCTCCACGCCACATCCCAGTTATTATCTTCCAAGCTGCTGAAGTCCCACCTCAACCACAAGAGTTATGTGCTCTGCCAGTTTTTCCTTTTCATGAGTTGCTGTCTCCCTTCTAAGCTTGTTCTGCTGGCTCTGACATCCTGGTCCTCTGAATTATAGCTTGTGCCTTCAACTAATGAAGTTGTTGGCAACATTCCCATTGACTTCATTCAGAGAATGATCCAGCTGAAATAGTGCTGACTCCTGAGAGCTCCTGAGCCCTTGTGGCATAAATGTGAGCTGCAGAGCCCCAGGATTTGTAAAGAGTTGTCCCTAGACTACAGAACATTTGGGACAGGTAGAGTCTATCTTTTCAAATAGTTTGCAAAGTGCTATTTTCACCTAATGCACTCTAGAAATTATTAAGTGACAGCAACCCTTGTCAAATGACACAAAATCTCAAACTCGTGGTAGGAACAAGGAGCACAGATTAGTAATTTGCTTTTATTGCCCTTGTGGAGATGCATGTGGGAAGGAACTACAACAATACCTTCAAAAATAAATCCTTTTTCCTCCTGTCGTTTGTCTTCTTGGCTTCCTTCTCTATTCACCCCATTGGGAGAACTAGAATCTGAGGAAACCTTCCCAGCTGTTCTAGCTAAAAGTTATTGCCTGCGTAGGGTACGTTTTTTGATCTCCTGTGCCTGTTTCAAAGAAGACCTGCTTTGAATTGCATAAAAATTTTCCCTCCCATTAAACTTCAATGTCAGCAAAACCAGAATAAAACAAAAACAAATGAAAAAATTCCTTTCTCCAGCATTAAAAGTCATAGAGGTTTATTTAACATGAAATGCTGTATTGCACAATCTTTCTTCTGCAATTACACAGAGCATTAGTGCTGTCTAAATGCTTTTTTAATATAAACTATAACAAGCTAGAGACATTCTCAGGTCTTGGGACTGTAGGTGGTGACATCCTTGCACTACAAAAAGAAAAAGCAAGTGGCTGGTCATGCTATTAAGGTGTGATATAGGCATGACAGATATTGAGAGGGAAATATTTGTTATATAAATGTATGGACATATTGGCTGTGGAGAACAGACCTGCAAAAGGACATTTCAGCATCCCAAAGCAGGAGGTAACAGTGAATCTGCGATGGGGAAAGGGTAGCTCTTTGAAGATTGTTACTGCTCTGCTGGGCACCTGCTTGTGTGAGCCTGGGAAACACTGGCAGTGTTCGGGAGGGCAAAGTTGGCCTTCTTTATGCTTTTCACCTCCATACATCATAGTGACTCAGAGCGCTTCCCCTTAAACTGTGTGCACTGTTGGCCACCTATAGAATGGGGCCTTTGTTCTGCCCACATTGATATTTATGCAACATCCATCTTTGTGCTCCATGGCATTTAAATGACAGAGTGCTGGATTGTGGCTCACTCTAATAACGTGGTCTCTGTTCTACCTGCCCTCTAGAGACTGAGGCCATGTTTTGAGAAAACTGGCCAATTATTCTATTTAGGGAGCCGTAGCAGAAATGCTACAGCAGAAGCAGCAACAACTTTGTAAAGCATGTGTTGGTACCAGTACAGCTCTAGGTACCTAATGCTAAGCAAGCTGACAGCCCTGTACAAGCACCTTGCTTCCACTCTGTGGATTAATTACCTCGCTCACTTTTTCCCTTCCATGAGAAGTTAAGGATGCAGAACAACATTTAATGCCAGCAATAACCACATCTTGCCTTTCAGCAGAGGGAACAGCAGGCAAGTTCTCAAAAACAGAAGCTAGAAATTGGATATCCAAGTAGGTACTTAACTATATGTCTACTGTGCTAATTTCCTGAAGAGCTTAATGCCAGTCCTGGAGTTTGAGGTCAGGCACAACAGCAGGAGAGGCAGCCACGTTAAGGGTCAAGGGCCCCAGGAGGCAGAAACTTCTGCCCATTGCCTGACTCATTTAGGTCAGACAGTGCTTACCAAGAGTTGAGAAAGCTCATTAAGACGAGGAATAAAAGGAGAGATGTTGGCTTTAGAGCAAGGAGAGCTGCAGCATGGGAAAATGGCCCCTGCAGCTCATGTTTTGTGAGAGATGGTTTCTTTTTCTTTTCTTCTTCTTCCCCCCCCCCCCCCCCCCACACCACGCAAGANNNCAGCCTGAGGAAAAAGACTGAAAAAGATTTTGGCAGGATGTTAGTCCTTCCTGGTTTAGGGAAACAAGCCAATAGCCTTACAGGCAACTGACTCTTTAATCACATATTTAGTATCTGGGAGAAAAATATTCTGAGGTAGCTAAGTGACCTCTAGAATCAAAAACTATTTCAAATGTTACTCAGAGATTTAGGCACCGTATGAAGCCCATCCATCATTTTAGCCCTTCTAAGGTTTGTTTTTTTTATTTTATTTTTTTGTTTTGGTTTGGGTTTTTTTTGTTTTATGTTTTTTTTTATTTCTGGTCCTGTGACATTTTTTAACTTTTGAGACTTTCGATTCTGTATGACATTGTCATGTTTGTTTGAAAATATTAACTTTGATTTTCTGTTCCCAAAGTTCCAGCTGGGCTCTCGTTGGTTTCATGGGTATTCAGACCTTTTAACAACCTTTCAAAGCATGGAACCATGGATATAAGTAGTGGAACACAGACTTCTCTCTCCAAGCTTGGGTCAAAGTATGAACATAATGAATGAAAACAAAATGTGTTATTTCTCTGTTCAGTGAACTCTCTTGAAGCACAAATCCAGACTGGGTCCACGGAAAACACCATGCTCCCTTCTCCCTTATTCCACTGTTAGTGAGAAAATCTTTCTCAGATTGACAGGGACTACTCGGGCATCCATACATCTCTGAAAACACTTTGAAGAGAGTCAGGAACATGGGCTGTGTAATCACCAGAAAAACAGGAGAAGTTGGGAACCAAATTGTGAGTGTGAATACATGTAACCGAGTGCTGTAGTTCCTAACTGGATGCCCCTACTACCTGTAATCACTTTGCTTTTACAAAGCGTGCTCTCACAAGAAAATGAGAAAATACTGAATGCAGTTAGACAGTTTACCCCAGAAGGATGTTTGAATTCCACAAGAGAAAGTTGGCTGAGACTACACCTAGGAAGTCTGTTCTCACTCTAGTTCTGGAAGCAGGGGCTGTTTTGAGGTTGTAGGGTGGTGGCTGAAGCTGACCGTTTAATTTGATGAAAACACGGCCATATTTTGACTTTTCTCTTTGTTCAGTTGGATTTAAAAGTCTCAAAAACTGAAAAAGGTAAGAGCTTTCATACATACAGATGGGACTTAAAATGGTGATGCTAATGTAGCCATGTATGCCACTTCAAAATATGTAAAGGGCCCTGTGGTCAGAAACCAGCTAAGTTCTAGAAAATGTAAAAGGAAAGCCTTTGTAGTCTTATTAAATCTGGAATTCAGCAGTTTAAGTTCTGACATAATGGAGAAACACGATCACTCATTCGTTGCTTTTGGTTCCTACTTTAAAAACTTTCCCAATAACCACAAAGTGTTAGAAATTAAAAATCACTTTTTTTTTTTAAATTAATAAAAACACTGGGAAAAGTGGAAAATTATGTGAAATCTCTTACTAGAGACCTTGCTGGAGAGTTTCCTTTCAGCAAAAGTAGTAAACTAATCTGCTAGAGGAATTTTCTGATGAGACAGAAGAAAACTGAAATGACAAAGCATGTAGTAGCACCATAGAAATTTGGAGCCCATATTTTAAAAAGGGAATTTTTCTGGACTTCTTTTATGCCTTGGAAGCCAGGGATCCCTTTAATCACAGGAGCAGTAAATCTAATGCACTGGTATCAGTCTGTTTTTCAGATTTCTTTATTTTATATTTACATTTGAAACTGTTGGAAAGCATGAAACAGAAAATTGCTTTGCAGAAACCATGTCTTTGGTGACTGGTACCCCTGAGAAAATTAGGCAAGTTCTGACCACAGCTCCAAACTGCTAGTGCATGTGTGGCAAAGAAGAGGGGAGGAGAAAGAAGACAGTCAGCTACTGATTCAGACAGAGCACAGAATTCCAGCACAGTTAAGCATGGACAGGAGTGGCGGCAGAGAAGAAAGCTGACTGCACCACGTGCGCTGAGATGGGGCAATATCAGGTTACCACGTTGTAGTTAAGCCAGGAACAGCTGCTGCCAGCAAAACCAAACCTAGTTTGCTTCTTGGCTGAAAACTTAAATATCAACACCCTTTAATTATGCATAAAAAGATAAACAAAGCTAGCAGCTTTAAAGTACTGTTATTAATTGCACCAAATGTTAGTGAAAGGTTGAATTATTCATAGTTATAGTTCTCAGGGGTTTCTTGATTAAGGGAAATAAGGAGAATTTGTTGTGAGTATCTCATTCCACATAGCTTTCTCAGCTCGCCTAATCCAAGAAACAGGGATATATTTTACATGTCAGATCTGCAAAAAATGCATATATCTGCTAGTTCCTTTGCAACCTTCTGGGGTATGCCTGCATCTAAATAAACATCCTGCATCCCATAAACCCTGCATATCGGAAATAATCTCCAGTGGGTTTTCCAGCTATCAGTGGATTTTGCCAAAATAATAATAACATTCATGTGCTGTTAGAGTAAATAATTTTATTTACTTACAGGATCATTGCTGTGTTTTGGGTTTTATCAAAATGATTCTCTAGGAAAATAGTATGTAAACACACTTCATTGAGAGCCATCTGTATGAATGAAGAAGGCTGTAAGCTGTACTAGCTGTATACAATTTTGTAATAACTGAAAACAAACACTGCTCCTTCAGAAGCCAAGTTGTTCTTGTCATAGCCCTGGACCTCTTTTATCTCTGCATCTTAGCTAGAGGTAGTAGCCAAAATTGGTATAAATTTCTGGAAAGCAAGATTTTAGAAGAATAATACATTTTTATAGTTTGTGCAATTTCCTCTTCAAAAAGTTATCCGCACAGCACACGTGCCTTAGATTTATCATCGTGGTATCATTTCTGAGTGATCTGAACCTTATCAAACAACCTCACACTTTGGTAACTTGCATATGGTAGCAGACCAAAGGATGGTTCAGCTGAGTAATTTTCACTCGTGCGAGTAGTGGAAACTAGCTGGAGCATGGAGAAAGAGTCCCTTGCCTCAGACAGTGTTTTCTGGATTCTGAGCTCAAAATATTCACTGCAATCAGGGGTGTGTGGGTCTCATCCAGTAGCTTCTGCAGTGCCTGTCAAAGCCTTCACTGAGCGCAGCTAAAGAGCTTCTGTTCAGCTGCTCCTGCACCTGTGTTTTGTTGGTGGTGTTCTGACATGAATGCATGCTGGTATTTTTATTTAGTGTATCCAACGCTCTTCCACAAAGAGGAGCTTCAAGGCTGGACCTCCTTACTTCTGGTGAAGTTGATGGAGTTTAGCTCAAGACCCTGGAGAAGTTTTTACAAGGATAGTAGTGACAGGACAAGGGATAATGGCTTTAAACTGACAGAGGGGGGGTTTAGACTAGGAAGAAATTCTTTACTGTGAGGGTGGTGAGGCACTGGGACAAGTTGCCCACAGAAGTGGTGGATGCCCCATTCCTGGAAGTGTTCAAGGCCAGGCTGGATGGGGCGCTGGGTAACCTGATCTCATTCAGGATATCCTTGCCCAAAGTCCCTTCCAACCCAAACCATTCTATAATTCTATTCTATTTGTGGCACGTGAAAATGTAATCTATTAATGTTAATAAATAGCTGGAAAAGTCCTGTCTTCTAAAGCCACTGAAGATTTTTTTGTTTTCTTCACAGAGTCAAATTCACACTAAATATATTTATTTTTATTTAGGATGAGAAGCTCATTATTATGTACAACTTTTTCTTACAAGCAAATGGAAAATCATAGTGATTTTAAGTCACATTTGAGTATGTTACAGTCTAGAAAGACTGAGCAAAAATCACATAGGTCAGATATATAAATGTTTCAATAAATATAAAGACTATCTGTAGAGATAGATGTAATACAAAAATATATATTAAATATATAGAATACATATATAGTCACATAGATTCACACATCCATTTAAATAACTTTCACAAGGAAATAAATATGACTAATTTTTGATGTGGTGATTACTCTAGTTGTCCTTTCACACATTTGTGTAATAAGGGTGAAATTGTATTCACACTTTCCTTATCAAAATTAATAACACGTTTAACAGCATGTGAATATGATCTTTAAGTAGCTTTTAAATATAATAAAAATTACAATTTAGCATTCATGTGCCAGTTTCTATACAAAACAAAGAAGGATTTAGTTCAAGGTTGCCTTTTTTCTCCACCCACTAGATGGTATTTCTGTGGCTACAATCACAAGATGTGCTTGAGAGAAGAGAAATCTCCCGATGTAGTTTATAAGAAAGAGATGACAAATTTCCAGCAGAATTACCATTTCCTCCGATGTTGATGCTGGGCTGGGTATGAAGCTGAGTCCCCAGACAACCTAATTATTGCAGCTCCTGATAGTTCAACTTCAACCAGATCTGTAATCCTGTTGATCCTATTCCCCACCTGAGTGGTTGCTTGGTCACCTTTGGTTTAGCAGCTGGTTCAGAGGATGAATCTTCTTAAAATAAATGAAGTCATAAATAACTGCTATAGATAGCTTGGGCAGCAAAGGACAAATAGGAGGCATGTTAGAGTTTTCATGAGATTTGATATGGAGTTTGATTGTAATCATTGTGGGGGCCAGTGTCCCTTGTGTCATGATTTTCCCTTACACTGCCACTGAGGGCTTGTCAGCCGGGTAAGAGTGTCTGTGCCAGCTGCTGTGCCAACTGACCCTATGTTGACTTCTTTGGCATGTCTGTGCTGTGCAATGATGTGGTGCAGAGGTGTTGGGATTAAACTTGCCCTGGGCTGTTACGTCCACACTGTGTGTTGCAGCATCATGCGGAGATATTGGCTTGAGTCACATCGACAGTGTATTGCAATAGTATTGTTCCACCAGCTCTGAGAACTCTCCCCTACATTTTCTGTGGTGGGTTTGGTCATTGTTACTCACACATTCCTCATTTTTGATAATTTCAGCACATTATTCCATTTTAGTTGTGACACAATTACACAAACTCAAGCCAGGAAATAGTTACTGAGACAATTGCTATCAAAACCTGAGCTCCACACCACTACTCAGAAAAGCATAAAAGTTAGTGTGGTTGGCAAACCTATTACTATTAAGTTTGTTGTGTTGATTAGAGATTCTCCTGACTGCATCTTCTCCCATTTTGTAATGTTGCATCCAGACCAGAAAAGAATCTTATTTTGGAATTACCCTTTCTAGCAAGTCACTGGAGCTCATTGCCTCCAACGATCATGTGATTTCAGGATAGATACACTCAGAAGTGGGTTTCAGCTGACTGGAAACATCCCACGTGCTCTCTGGGAAGTCAACCACAATCTTGTGCTGCTGTGTCAGGGGAATTGATAAAGGATTGATTGACGAGTTTTGCCCTGAATAGGGATAATAATTTTCTTAAACTTCCACCCAGTGCTTTGGCAAGCAGAACGCCTGTACTAGTGCCAAATGTGTAATTCACTAACAGCAATAACATGTATGCCAGTTCTGCATGATCCTATTTTGTTGCTTCTTCTGCTGGCTATGAACAACACAGATAATAGGAACCTCATCCCTGCATCTGTCTCTCAGCAAGGTGAGATTTAGCTAGGTTTTAAAGAGGAAGAGGAAAAGTACATCAAAACAACAAGAAGCAAAAGTACATGAACAGGTACTGACTTGGTAAAAAAAGAACAGCATGTGCTGTCTCAAGGGCAATAAAAGCCATATTGCTGTACTGGGCTTTGCACATGCATGAGAACCATTGCAAGGTGGAGGCCACCTCTACTGCAAAAAGCTGCCACACTGTCTCAGGACATTCTCAAAATATATGGATTGTGCACACAGTGTAGTACTTATCAATCCACAAGGGTTTGGCTTCTGCCACTCTCTTCTCTGTTCCATTCGATTGTCTTCTATTCTTCACCAAAGGAACTCTTAGTAAATAGCTAAAATAAATAAAACTTAGCAACAGATTATTCTTTCTTGCTGTCTCATAGAGAGATAATCATGAATGCAATACGTAATTTTATTTTAAGCAGCTTTCATCCATTTCTTTTGTGACCTCAATTTATAAATGTGCATGGAATTAATTCATCATCTCCAGACAGGCTCCTCAGATGAGGACTTCTACCTTATTGCGTGCTTAAGTATGATGGTACTGCAATTAACAGAACTCATAATCCAGTTCAGCTCACTGCTTTATTCTAATTTTTTGACCGGTTTTCTTCACTGATTGTGCCTGTGTGTATACATGTATACAGACACACACATATGCATAATGTATCAAGTTAGCAAAAATATTCATTCTCATGCAGAAAAGGGGTCAGTGTCCTGCAGGTGCCATGTGCAAGTTATTTAAAATTCACTCTGTCTTTATCTCCAGTATTTTCTCATCTGCTTTATTCAGTAGAATCCACATTTTTAAATGACCAAGCAGAGAATATATGTCCTTTTTACTAAAACTTTTTTTTCCCTTCTGTGCAGCAGCAGCTGCCTGCCATGTCATTGTTTTTTGTTGCTAGCAGGCTTTTTGGGTATGTGCCAAAGATTTCGTGTGGGGAGCAGGACGATTTGCATCTGAATGGTTAATGGCAAGGCTGGGCGTGGGTACACTCAGCCACACCAAGTGAGGTAGAACAGCCGCTTCCAGCTCACCTGGAGTAATTAATTCAATAAAAAGTTAATTACAACGAAAGGGAAAAACAAACTTCCATGTAACAGATGGTAAATTTTTAGTGTGATGAAAACTAAAAGGATTTTCTTTTTAAATACCAGTATGGCGTGCCCTAAATGGTATACAAAATTCTCTTGGTATATACTCAAGTAACTGCATATGTTGTTTCTGTATACTGGCTCTGCTGTGCTCTTTGATATATATTTCCTTCTGTTTCAGATATGTGTGAGTTTCTCTTCATAAAATTTTTTATCAACATGTAGTATTCCTGGCAGTGTATACTTGTGGCTTGGTTGCTGGAGGAGTTGCAAGTCTTCCATGTCCATCCGTCACTCCTCTTCTAGAAACTTTTGAACCTGAGAGTCAGGAGGGCATCACCCAAATTGCAGAGAGGAGCAAATGCCTTATGAAAACTGAGGCTGGGTCACAAAGAACAGCCTTGTCCTCTCCTTTATCCCGAAAGAGCCACAACATAAAGTTTAGCCCTTTCCCAAAGCGTGTGACTGACCCAGCGGGTGAGAAACTGGCTGGCCAGTCAGGAGGCAAGTATGTGGCTGGGCAGTGTACACAGGGGACAGTCCACATGCATCTTCTGCTTGGCTGACAAAATTGACTGAAAATATGGAAGAAAAGAAAGAAAAATATGTTGAAGATGGGCACAAAACCATTCCTTATTAGAGATTGCCACAAGTGTTGATGGTAGGGGTCATAAAAGTTAAGGGGGCAGAACTGGGCTTTTAGTTGAAATAACCTTGAGAAATTGTGTTTAATTAATATCAATGCTTATAGAATAAACTCTTTGTTGACAAAGAGAAATAGTGTACAGAACAGAATTTAACTGTATTAGAATAACGTTTAAAAGACTGAACTCAAGGTTTCTTGCTCTTTTGCAAGCTAGCAAAATGTTTACAACAATTACTGCCTCAAACATTCAGAAATGAGAGATACATATGAATGCACATGAATCTTGGAAGAATCCTGTTTTTTTATAAAATACTGAGCCTCCACATGAGAAAGCTGAGATATTGACCTCAGTTCCTTCTGAGGTCATCCTTCAGTATCAACTTCTACAACTGATCCGTGACTAAACGTATTTAAAACCAAGAATTTTGTGCAGGATTAATCTTTTTCAAAAACTTAGCAAGTCATTCCTAGTGCATTTTGCTTTTCTTCCCTTTCATTGGCTCCAGTAGAAGGTCAGGTTCTTTTCAAAAAGCCTGATGGCATCAGACAAAAAATATGTTGAGCAGGCAGAAGAAGAAAACCGTTGCTCTTCTCAGTGATGGGTCTGATCCTACACCTGTTTAATGCTTTCTATTGAGCCAACACATACAGAGCATTTATCAAAATTGAAGGTTTCCAGCTGGAATAACTATTCCCAAAATGCTGCCAAAATTTTCCATCATTTTCAGAACTAGATCCCAAATAGCAGGCTTAGGAAATCCTGGTCCTATTGCTGTTGGCAGGCAGGCTCAGTGTCCTCTATTGCATAAGGGTTAAAAGGAAGGGAGGTGATGATTTATTCTACAAGATAGCAATTTCCCCACATACTCCCACCCCATCTACAGGTAATTAAAAGTTGCTGGGGTAGTTAATCATGCTGATAGTGTAGACAGACTTCAACCACAGACCTGGGTGGCAGTGCTGGCAGTGTCGATGGCACAGCCCAGGTGTATTTAGCACCCTCCTGGGGATCCTTCCTGCCCCTGCCTTGCTGTGGCTCCAGGCACCTCTGACAGCATGGAGACTGCACCAGCTATCAGATGAGATGCTCTGCTGTCTAAGAAACAGTAAATGTAGAGACATGTTATAGCAGAAACACATGTTGTGGTTTTGCAGCAAACTACATGCGAAATGATTTTGACATGAATGTTTTACTGGTAAATACAATGGGAAGACTGGTGACACTCTGCATCTGCTCTCTCCGATGCAGATCTTCTGCTCTGCACAGAAGATGGCCAACAAGGAAACCTCACACACTGAGGCTTGATGTATGCTCTGTAGCAGTCTTGCTGTTTGCTACTATTCCGCACTAAATATAGTGAATGTTGTTTGGTTTTTCAACTGGAACAAATAAATCTGTCAGTATTTTAACGTGAGCTTGTTCTACATGCTGCAGTTAACATTCCTTAAGCCTCTGTGTTTGATATTGTATTTGGAAGCTCACTTCATAATTATAGGTGGGGCTGTTGGGCTCCTTGTTATTCAGGCTACTCTGGACCTGCACCAAGGTTTTGTAATGAAGGAGACAGTTGTCTGAGGGACCCTTGCTTGTCTGTTTGTCTGATAGACCTGCAAGATGTAGGTGCATAGGGTTGGGGGTGTGCATGTGAAAGAGATTACTTTCATAGTAAAGGCACTTAGGCATTGCCCAGAGCAGTAGGGTTCCTCTTCTGCCCTTACCATCAGATTCTCACAGTTGTTTTCAGGGATGGTTTTTGATTGTGATATCTTACTTCTTTTGTCCACCCAAGATGAGAGGTTAGAACAAGGTCAGGAGAAAAGATCATGCTTAGAGAGGTAAATGGTAGCACTCTGCACTTGAAAAGATCTATGAAAACCAATGGCATCTCAGATCAGGTACCCAAAACATGGTTTCACATAAGATCTCAACCTTTCTGTGTACCACTTCCTTATTTGTAAAACACAGATAATCAATTGTTGTCTCAGGAGGATATTAAAAAAAGCCAAAAACAAACCAAGCACTGATACCCACAGAGCACAATAATGGTGAAGGCACAGAAAAGATTATGAAAAAATTATTTTAAGATCTAAATAGAGTTCCAGCTGCAGGGCTGGGGACCTCACACAGAGAAATAAGGAGAAAGAGTTATTGCAAAGTCACTCATTAAATGCGCACCATCCAGTCTGCTCTGGATAAGGTGAAATTCACTTGATAATAATAGACTTTAATTACTCACATGCTATTTTAACACACACAGTGTGGCTGAATTAGATATGTAGGTAAAATCTGAACTTCCAAACTTTTGAATGCCTGGTTTTGCAACCCAAGTAATACTATTCTGGCACAGGGAGATGGAGGGAGATAGGGTTGTTTGTGACAAAGTGTAGATTCTTATAATCATATGTATGATTTCTAGTATCTCTTTGTTCCCCCTGCAACAGACATAAGATTATAAGTGGATGAAACCGGGAGTAAAAAACCCTCTCGGTCATACAAAATACTGTAGAAGGGAATGAAATTATACCAAGACCCTACACTTTTATTATGATAAGAAAACATTTTAGAAACACACCCAGGAAGCCTTGAACACTATCATTAGACATTTGATGTGAGACATTACGTTTATTTCTTATGAAGATCATTTGGGTTACAGGATTGCCATGAGGCATTGACCAGAAGCCAGTCTCTATTCAACAGGCCACCATGCAGGTGTTTGGCAGAGGACAATCCCTGCTCCAAAGTACCATCAAACTAAATGATACATTTTCTGAGTTGGTAGAAAGGCACTTGCTCCAATGGCCGATGCAGGCCTGTGCTGTGCAGACAATGAGCTGATTAACTCAGGGCGTGTACCTGTACAGCGGCCCTGTTGGGCTGCCTTGAACTCTACAACAATCACATCCAGCCAATAACTTCAGCCTCCTTCATCCAGCTCAGCTGTGTTGGCAAAACTGAGCAGGAGGCAACAGAGATGGGAAAGGGAAAGTGCAGAGGCAGGATGGAGAAGCCTAGTGAGCCTAGTGAACCAGGCTTGCTGCTTCTATATCAGCCTATGGGATGTGGGATAGGTTGAAAAGAGTGAAAAAAATACAGTTACTACCGGGACGTTGATCTTGGCATCCTGGATATCCCATGCATCCTGACTGTGTCCTCACTGGTGGTGGCAGTTGCAGCAGCCAGAGTTTCCAGGGACGGGGAAAAGAGGCAAAATAGGCAGCTACTGTGCTGGCTGCACAGGGACAGGGTTTGCTGTTGCAGCAGGGCCAGGAGGAAGCAGCCCAAGCAGAGAGCTGGTTATTCATACTTATGCTGAGGTCCTCAGTACTTGTTCTCCAAGTGACCCTGCAGAGCTGTGCATTGTGCCACAGCTGAGATAGCAGCTGCACCTCAGCACCTCTAGCCCAACTCCATTTACCCGGATAGGTAAAGATCTGCTCAGTAAAACATGCCTTGTGGACCTCTTCACTCAAAAGGCACAGTTCTTGGTTGAGTTTTCCCTACAGTGTGGCTTTTGTAAAATGAAGTGGCCTCCCACAGCCCTAAAAGAGGTATAGGGTCCTTTGTTTCTGTTTTGTTTTTACTAAGCAGCTTTACTCGGCAATCTTATCAGTGTTCATGAAACTTTAACTGTAATGCATTTGTTTCTGCTTAAATGCTTTTTTTACAAAATGCCATTTTGTTTCTGCTGCTTGAAATTATATTTAACAGTATCCAAGCTAAATTTATGCATGCACATTTAAAGAAGGAGCCTAGATATAATGCATTTTTAACCATGTGAAATATATTAGTAATGGTACTTACAGAAAGAAAAGAAAAATTATTTTGGCTTGCATTAGTTCCATCTTTGCAGTATGCAGATAAGTACCATACCTTTGACAGTGTAACTATATTAGGTTTGCTCAAAGCTACCAGTCAGCAAGCCTGGTGCACAGCAGCCATAACAGGTGTCTTGTGTAAGGGCTGCTGTGGTGGCAGGAGCTCCACACACTCTTTGGTGTATTGTCTCCCACAGCTCATAATGGTCCATACAGAAGCAAGAGACAGAGCACAATAAGCATCACCCTGACTGTAACTCTTGAGGAGTGGGGGGTATTGTTACAAGCAGCAGAAATCACAAGGGAAGAGGAGAATACTAAAATACAGACTTGACCTTGCCCTGTTCCCCCTTCTTCCAGAATCATCCGAGGAAAGGAGAAGTGTCCTCATTTGTTCTTTCTTTTTTTCCCCTTAACATGTGTTTTCTGTGTTAGAATGGAAGTGGCTAAAGGCAGAAATACATGTAAAGGTGGATGAAAAAAAAGGTTAAAGAAACAAAGATTTCTTACAGTGTCATAACTGTAACGGTAACGAGAAAGGATGTGGTAATGTCTCAAACAGAAGACTATTATTAAGTGAAAACCAACCAGCAATCAGATGTGGGGCTGGCAGACGTCTTTACTCAGCTAAAAATAAGCAAGCTGTTGTTTTTAGTTTTTCCAACTGCATTCAAAGAGTTTGGTAGCACAGATATAAAAATGAAGCATTGTTCTGGCAAAACGGATGATGCTTTGCACGGCACTTGGCTGCTGGTGTTCAGGATGCCTGGCTGCCGGGCTGGCTGCAGCCTGGGAAGGATCCAGCCAAGTGTGCAGCCTTTCCTGCACTCAGCTGGTTTTGCTGTTCAGGAGAGACTGGGGAGGGCTAGAGTGACAGCAGAGGGTCTGGGGGGTTGTGGGTGTAGTTGGGGACTGTTGCCTGCTTCACTGGAGGCAACATTGCCTTAGGCCTGGCCAAAGTCTGAGCTCTCTGCTCATACAGCCTCTACCCTCCAAAGGTGCTTTACATTATCCTGTCTCTGGTTACTGGCAGATCACACTTGATTCATTGATAGAAATGCCTGAGCCTTCCTGGCAAAACCTTCCTACCTAACCCCACTGGGAAGTCAGGAATTACACATTTTGCTAGTGAAAACCCCTCAGGAGTCAGCCCAGTAGCTGTCTGTGAAACAGGTACAGGATGTGGCCCTGTGAGCAGAGTCAGCAGCTGAGAGCAGTTCTTCCCCAGCCACTGCCCTGGGAAGTTGTCTTTGACCCAAGGGTCCTCAAGAATACTCCTGTAGAATGTCATGTGCTCAGAAGGAGGGAGGCAAGTCCCCTCTCTCTCCTGTGCCTACCAGCACTGCCACCGGGCTGCTGGCTTGGACTCCCAGGATTAGGCTGTGCGAGCTGGCGTTCCCTCAGGCAGTGCGAGAAAACGGAGCAAGGTCTCCTGCATCCTGGATGAGTGTTTTAAGGACTGCTTGAATGCAAAAAGCCACCACGACAGCAACTGTGTGCCACAAAAAGGAGAACTTGAATCCTGCACTCTTTCCGAGTGAGGTGTGAGCTGTGTGTGCTCAGCAGGAAGAGCCGCGTGCTGGGAGATGGAAGCCAGAGGAGAGGGGAGAGCTGCTGTGGAGAGCCAGAGGAAAGATTTAAATCCCAACTCTGTCTCCATCACTTTTTGCTGGGCAGTCTCTTGAGTGCAGAAATCTCCCCTTCCATGGGCTCTTGTTTTCAGTACCATTGTGGGGCACCTGAAATAAGGGAAAAGGTGGAAGGGTGGTTTGTACTCTCTAATTGCAGTCATCAACACAGGTCTGAATAGCACATGGGCAGACACCTGTTAGATACCTGAACCTGCCTAAGGAAACTCAACTGGGCACTGCCTAGCACCTCATAGGCAGCCCAGTGACTCATGAGGACTGGACGTGTTCCTGGGCTCAGGCTTCCACACATGAATAGCTGATAGATCACACCTTCGTGCATCTTGGTTCTTTTTTTTAACCTAATTTTTTTAAAGCTATTTCAGCTCACAATTTATAAAACATGGGTAACTGTGTGTGTCCCTGTCCCAGGGCAGATCTTAGCAGAATAAGTATAATTAGGGTTGTGAGGCACATGGGTCATGTGAAAAGAGGAGGCAGAATGCAGAGATACTGCTGACGGAGCCACACATTTCTGGCTTTTTCTACAAGAAAATACTACTTCCACTTATCATCAGACAATATAGTTCACCAAGTAGGTACTTTCCCCATGAGAAAATCTAAAGCTATAAAAATAGCTGTCAAAAATATAAGGTCCAGGTTGAGGCGAAACACTTGCCAGTGTCAGACAGGAGCAACTTGGCATGCCTGTGTAGAGTGAGCTGGGAATCCAGACCTTACTATGATATATTTCTTGTATAGGAGAGCATTTTTAAAATCCACTGAGTCCATTTCATCACTGTTTCAAAGAGAAGAAGCTGGATTCCAGCACATTTTATCAATAAAAGATCATATGTAGTCAGCAGTGTGAATTTTTTTTTTTTATTGCTTTGCATCATCTCTGGGGAAAGTATTTACCTCAAGAACTATTTGCTATTTTGCCAGATGATGAGTAGTACTTGTACTTCTTTTCATTGTGTCCAAGCCATAACTTTGCCTCATTTGCATCTACTGACTAAATGGTTTAATTAATTTTGCGTTGTGCTTACTGACTAGTTTTAATTAGCAGTTAAATCAGTTCAGTTAACGAAAAAATGTAGGTGTTTACATGAATGCAAATCATGATGGGTTCTCAGGGCTTGATTCAAAAAACAGTTCCACACCATTGGTGATGAATTCCTGCAGGCTTTCTACAGGAACTTCACACTCCTCCTCCCCCAACAACAAAGAGTAGGGCTTTATGATTCATTAACTGGCCCAGGCTTTCTTTTTCTCTTTCCTTCCTTGCTGATGTGGAGAATGAGGAATTGAGGCAGATCAGCTGGGGTTTCAATGCATCATTCTTAGGGCATGCACTCAGTACTCATGCGAGAAAGGACAAGAGTGTCTTTGGGTTAGTGTGTGCAACTGTGTCTCCCTCCAGTGTCCAATTCCAGCCGTTATGACTGCTGGCACTATTTTTAGCCACTTATTTTTCTGTTGGCTGGGAGTTTGCTTACATCTGGCCAGAGTGGGAGTCATGAAAACTGGATTTTATGACAAGCAACTTCTGTATTCTGCTGTCAGCCAGACCCCAGTAATACAAACACAGTGCTATGAACATTCTATAAGGTCTCATTTCTGTTGTCATTCGTCTTATATATGCTTAAAGGAATTTATCTTGGAGAAGCCCTCCTTCTGGGGATGTTGGAACAAGTACCAATGGGTACTTTAGTGACTTATTTTGAATTAGAGGTGCAGAACAATTCAGGATCAGTATGACCGTCCTCCACACCAAACTCACAAACAATTTGAAAGAAAATCTCCTGATCATTGGTATAAGAGCTATGATTTGCCTGTACTTAAACATCTGTGTTTGCCCCCTCTCCTGTCTGTCATTATGTTGAGCTCTTCCCCATGGGGTGTAATAAAGTCTGTGCTGCAACAACTCTTAAAGGCAAGATATACAATAGATGAGGATAAATTTGTCCTGAGACTACAGTTACCTTACTCAGCTTTCCCAATAACCTTACCCAAAAGGGAAGATCAGAGACAAGAAGATAATTAGTGAGATCATCAAGAAATTACTTCATAAGCCCAGGCCTTTCATTTGGAGGAAGCTGGCAACCTGCCCCTCTAGAAGAAGGTGTTATTTCACTAGTAACTGTAGATCAAAGTCATCAGGGATTATTATTTGAAGAGTTAAGTAGGTAATCAGTTTGGGAAACAAAAAAGAAAACCAAAAAACCCAACCCCTCAGTCCTTGGAGCCTGAAGAAAAATTAACTGGAATGTGTGCTGTCTGTAGTTTTGTTCTAAAATTAAATTTAATTTCATAAATGTAATTTCATAAGCTATTCATCAGATGTCTTGCTGAGGGACCCTGTGCCAAACTCATGTGACACAACTCTCTTCCCAAGCCTCAAAAGCAGAATAACTCTTTCTTGTTTTTCTCTGTTCTTTACCTATCCCATGCAAATGGAGCCCAGTCCCATCCTCACTCACGGGCACTCTGCCTGCAAATCCCAAAACCAGATTAAACTTCTTTTGTTAGCAATTCCAATCTCCAGTGCCGCCCATCTGACACTGTTTTGTGTTGCTTACACTCACCATGAAGAGAAAATGATGTCACAGAATGGAAATCTGTTTCTCTGCAATTTTGAGAAAACATGTCTTGCTCATCCCATAAATTTGATAATATAGTTGTGTTTGGGATGCAGGTGAGTGCTCCACGAGCCATTGGGCTCCTCATATGTACTACCATGGTAAATTCTTCCTTTAATGCCATCCTCTTATGTGTTCCCCCACATCAGGCATTTACGTTAATCAACAGGTGTCAGGAGGCAGCAATGCCTACCCAGTGCAGAGCTCAGTGCACTCACAGCCCCCTTCACAATGGTCTTGAAATGTCAGGAGTGTTGAGTCATTAAAAAAACAAATTCATCTTTTAGCCAAAAATTACAGGCAAGTAGTTAGGGGACCTAATTCTGGTCTTTGCTGGTTGCAGTAGTGTGAGAGAAGAAATGTCATCCACTGACTCTTGGCCTTTTACTGATTATCTATTTGTTTATCTAATTGTTGATTCAGGAGTCATGTGGATATATGAGGGAAGTGCTGTTCCTTTATCTCCACAGAATATAAATGGATGATTTTTGGAGCTGTTGCTCTTTAAATTTGTGATTTCACACGGAATTGTGAAGAGTCTTGTACCATATAGCTGCATCTCTGATCAGAAATTTATCACCTGGTACTTGGATTCTTTTGGTGTTACAAAGCAAACTTGTTGTCTAGAATAGATCACATGAGGGCACTGCATAGCATCATTTACAGCCATGCAGGAAGTTGAAAAGAAAGGCTCAATCAACTTCCAAAGTTAGCAGAGCTTAATAGGCCAGCCTTTCATTAAGTGAATTCCTAAATGTTGAGCAAATTCTTTCAGATGTAGGCAGCTAATGGTTCAGGATGCATGTGATGCACTTGTCATTACACAGACACTGATAAAAATCCTTGAAGCTACTTTTTTCCCAGAAAGTTCACATGAGTGGAAGGGAGGAAAAAAAAAGAGACTTCTCTTCAGTGGTTTCTTTCATGTCACAGGAAGGAGGGTCATGTGTTTTAGTTTAACTGATGCATTCCAATAAAATGATTTTCAAAGGGACAGGACAAATAATGACCATGTTACACATGGTGGCTGGTGCACATCAAATGGAGCTACTTTTCCAATACACAATATACTTGTTATTTTGCAAGCTGGTTGTAATTCATTTAAAGTGTCTTTTTATTTAATTTTATCTAATAAACTAATATAATGACCCAGTGAAGTCTTTATGGCTGCTAAAATTTTGATGGATTATTTTAGTCTCCATTTTCATTAAAAAAAAACCAAAAATGCATGTCATTCTCACACACAGTTCCTATTAAATTTAAAAAAAAAAAAAGATACCTGAAAAACAAGTCTTCTAATCAAGGCCACATTATTTTTTTTGTAAATCTAGATGCCAAGATATAAGCTACGAGAGACTTGTATCTCACTTATTTTACAGATGACATTTAAACTTGCTTACATAATTACTCGTAAATAATTCCCTATATTGCCTATACTTTTGCTCCTGACAGAAAAATATGCCTCTGCATTAAACCAGTGTACTTTAGACTTGACATTTGCATAGGCTGAAAAAGTTTTCTTCTTTTACAGAGTCTCTCAAAATGAGGTCCTCCTCGCTGTCTAGTCACTAGAGATTTTCATTAGTGTCCTGACACTTTGTCTCTCAAGTTAGTGCATTTATCACCTTCCTCGTCTCTTGAAAGGTGATATGACATCTTTGCCCCTCACCAGTGTAACAAAATGACAAATGAAGAATTCAACTGGCCTTTGTATACAAGAGAACTGGGGAGGAGGAGGAGGAGGAGGGAAGAAGGATGCAAAAATAACCACCCCAAAACAACAGCAACAAAGAGTTTGGCATTCTGCTGCTTAATTACCAGACAGAGCAGAGAAGCTTAATAGTCCAGCAATGGGTGGAAGGAGCTTCACAGCATCACAGGAAACAGTATGCAATTAGTCAGGGTCAGGATGCCCAAGATCAGATTTGCTTAAGGCTGAAGAGAGACAGAGAAAGGCTATGGCAGTGTCACAATCTGCAGCCCGGTTGTCTCCCTGCGGCAGGATGCCTTTTGCTTCAGTTTCTAATTAAACAACCAGGCAACCAAGCATGTCCACTCCTGGCTTACTTGTGTATAGCTTGTTTTGCATTCAAAGACCTGGAGTGCTTGGGAGGGTATTTACTAAGTCAGAGGAATAAACTACAAATATAATTATTAAAAGTGGTGAACACAACAAATATTTGTTGATACAATGAGAAATCCTGAGCTGATCTCCTAAAAAATAAAAAAACCAACCCAGCGTTTTAGTTTCACTTTAGAATTAAATTCCTCAGAGGCATGTTAATGCAGACTTTCCCCTCTGGTGCAATATAAACCCAAGTGTCTCTGACTGTGGTTAGTAAGAGGAACCTGGGGAATAAGGGTGTCAGCAGGGCACAGACTGATGCTGCTTCTGGCAAGGCCTTCCATGCCTGAAAACCTGTCCTTCCTGAGCTGGGTGTTGTATTTCTGTCTCTGCGTTTGAGATGCCCAATGGATCTTTCCTTCATGAGTGTGTCTAAGGATGTTTTGAACTCATTTATACGTTTGACATCCCAAGCATCCCACTGATAAAACTTTGTCTCTTGAGAACAAGCACTGTTTTCATTGTTCTAAACCTTATGCCTGCTGCTACCAGTTGTGATCCCTAGGTTATGGAAGATAATATGCACACACATATATATACATAACTTAAAAGGAAAATAATCTTTGATAATTTTCTTCATGACATTCATGATTTTATGACTTTTAACATTTTAGGTGTCTCTTTCACATGTCCCAGATTATTTAGTCTCTACTCATAAGGAAGCAATTTCATACTTCGGATCATCTGTGCTGCTCTTGTCCCTACTGCTCCAACTCATAGTTCCATACGCATACTTCCTGAGATGTTGGTTATCCAGAAGCAGATGCAGTATTGGACACAGCACAGTTATATGCAGTGGCATATGTTTTTCCCATATGTGTTGTTTTGGACTTACCACCAAAGTATCCCATCTGCCATTTTTTCGCCCAGGCACCCAATGCCATGATATCCTTCTGCAGCTGTTCACAGTCAGTTTGATGGCCACAGATCACTTTGTATCAACCCCAATCTCAGTCACCTCATTGTTGACCCTGTCTTCCAAATCATCCATGAGTACGTTGAACAACAGATGTTGCAGAATAGTTTCAGTGGAATCCCAATGTGTTCCACTCCTGCTTGCCCCACATAATGTGTTCATACTACTGAAATCCAATATATTTTTTTATTGATAAAGCAAAATTAAATAATTCACTATAGAATACGTGAATTCCTCATCATTGCTATAACGGTCTACTTTTCAAGTTGCTAGCCTTTGAACTATCCTGCTGTTGAGGTATTGAGCAATATTTCTGGTGGCCAGTTTCTTTCATGCCAAAACCCAGCGTGCTATTTCATTCTCACAGAAAAAAAATCAGAATCAGAAGACTTTGGGCTTCAGATTTATTTAAGGCAAATTCCACCTACATGTGACAACATGCAAAACTTAATGAAAATTATTTGATTTGAAGCAGGAGGTAATGAAAGTATTGGGAAAAAAAAAAACTAATTGAAAGACTTTACCATTTTACATTAAAGGAAATAAGAGCATTCAGGAGTGTCCTATGACTTCAGAAGAAAATTCCTACGTCATCTGGATATTTCCTGGAGACCAGTTTGTGGCACAGTTACTCAAGTGTATTGCCCTTCCATTACATCTGTGGTTCTCAAATAGGCGGAAAAGCAAACCTGGATTTCCTGAATACAAGCAGAGGAGACAAAATCTCTTTAGGCCATAGCCACTTCTGTGTCTCAGCCTTTGGGCTGGTTTGTGCTTCTGTTCACCCCTGATACATTGCTCTGGTGTTTAGTATGTATTTGGATATCTGGTAATATTTTCCTCTGCACAAGAACAGTGATCATCCTCCTAATGGGCAGCATAATAATTTAAGCGTATTTCTATTTGTACGAAAAGACCACAGTCTCAGAGTATAATCTAAAAGATGGTTATGTGATAGATTATCCCCGACAGGATTTAGGAAAATGTCACGTATCAGACATACAGGCCAACAGTATGCAGTGGGACTGCTGCCTCTGGCAGCTTAGTTCTAGCAGATTTCTAATCACATGTATTTCAGGATGATAAGAGGCTTGCACAAATTATTTATAGATTTTGAGGGCTCCTCTAGACCAGTATGAAAGCCACAGTTACTTGTAGTCCTTATTTGAGGAAGTTTTTGTACCAGCAATCCTAAAATTGGCTGTGTTGCCCTTTTAATCTTTGGAGATTGCCAGGCAGATGTAACAGAACAGTTTCCAATGTGAGGTTTTCACAGATTTAACAAATTAGGTGACACTGTGTTTTTGCTCTTCTCCCCCTGCCACCCCCTGTCCCTTCTCCTATTAACACACTGTTTTGTGACCACATTTAACCAACCAGCTCATTTGTACTCCTCATGTTTATTATTCTTGCTTTCACATCATATTGGCAGAAAATACGGTTCTTGGGATACGTTGGAGTTTTGATTGCCTTCCCTCCAAGGTATTGCTAGGAAAAACAAATATGTGAGAAAGCTTCCCCTTTTAAAATAGATGCTTCATGCTGATGTTTCTCCTAATTTTCTTTGCTTTGTCTCTTGGTGTCAAACACACATTAGACACCTGAAAAAAGGGAGAGGTGAAGAAATCCCATTCTACCTCACCTCCTAAAGACAATGGTACAACTCAACAGCTCCTTCCCCTGCCAACATTACGAATGCTTCCAAAACCCTGCCAGGTAAGTGATAACTTAAGTTTCTTTTTTTTATTATTTTTTTTTAATTTTACTGCAGTTTTTAGACAAGCTTGGGGTTGCAGAACTGCTTGTAAGCTCTTAAGTCTTGGCCTGTGAGCAACCTCTTTGCCCAAACTTGCTAGTGAGCTGAATGGCTTAACTCAGCTCTCAAAGAAAAAGATACAAGCCCTTGTTGGAGTCCATAGCGTGATTATTTGCAGGAAAACCTTTAGCCTGGATTTCTTCCATTTTGTGGCTTTCTGATCTGTTGTAGATAGGCTTGATCTTGTCCTTGTAGAAAACACAGGCCAAACTCTTCTGCTGCGCTTGCTGGCATGTGTTGCTTGAGTTAGTGAAAGCAATATCTGCAATTTGCTCAGAACACAGGATCCACCAGCTAAAGCTACTGGTTGACCATGGTCATTATCACATTTCTGACAGTAACTGCTAGCAGATGCTTCAAAAACAGGGAATGCAAACAAGATAATGCATCTGGCCAAACAGGAAGTAGCACCCAATAGGAAGGAAAATTATTTTCTAGCTTTTCTTTTGATCAGTGTGTGCCTTGAAACAGAGAATGCATTTGTCTTGTGCTTAAGAACAGTTAACATCTATGGTTTTGTGGAAGAGCATGATATATTTTCTTGGAAGATAAAAATTGTCAGATAACCAGAAAGAGGAATAATTGGAGCGCAATACCTGGAGAGTTCTTTAAAATTACTGATAATTATTCAGTGGGTGAAAAAAATATTTTGAATTTAAAAAAATACAGTTGTTTTTTAATGGGAAAAAATTCAAAGATGTTTTTCATTTCGTCACTGTAGTGTGTGATCAGGAGTTGCATTTCATCATGTCTTGCCACGTGCTGTTTCGCGGACACATCCATAAGTACCAGGCAAGCATGTGATTACTTCTACTGACCTGCATGCCAGTGCATGAATGGCTGCTCTGTTTGCCATGAGTCTTCAGATCAGGCTTGGATGCATTGCCTAATTGACTGTCTGCTTGTGCCCTTCTCTTTGGGCCTGCTGTACTTGTGCTCTCTCTCCCCCACCAGTCCATACCCTTTCCTCTGATCTCTGTTTAGCAGGGAATGAACATGAAGCTGCTCTTTGTCTCATTAACCAAACTGTCTGAGTTTCTTGGCTGGCTTCTTGTTGTATGACAGTTTTGATTAGACCATAGGCATTTGGGGACTATAAATACACTAAGTCCTCTGTGGCGCAAATGGGCAACATTTTTGGCTGCAGTTTAATTGGTGGGTCCAAGGAACTGGGACTGGCGTTTTGCTTAATTGAACTGACTTTGAAAATGCGTGACCCTTGTTCTAGTCACAGAATAGTTTTCACATGCCCAAAAGTACAGGCTTCAACATCTTCATCAGTCATTTTTCTCAGTCTCAATAGGACAGGACCACTTGGAAGGGTACAGGATATAATTAATCCTTCGTGTTCAGACCTCTTTTGCTGAATCTGCTTCCTTGGTATTTTTCTTAAGGTGTTGCAGCCTGTCTGGCTGCTACAGTTTGTCCACCTTGTCCTTTACACAGGCCTGTAAAGAGCAGGCATGTGGTAACAAATTTCAGTCCTGTTATAGACCTGGGTTTGATTTGAGAGAATGACCTGGGGCAGAGAGGTTCTTCAGCTTTTGTTGTGAATATAACCATGATTTCAGTGGCCAAAAATGTCTTTAGGGACAGAAAAATAATAGAGAATGTGAAAGCATGTTTTTTACTTAACTAGTAAAATTAAATGCCCTTTTACTCATGGTTTTATGCATAAATACAAGTTTCTATAGAAGGGTTAGACATTTCATTTGGTCAATATTTCCTAAAATATTACACTTGATTATGCTGTTCTAAATAGAAATTACATATAAACTATACATACATATATATACATATATACATATAATGTTACTCATGTTCTTAGGCTTTATAGCTACAAAAATGTTGCTGCCCATATGTAATCTAACACTGGGATACATCTTCTGATAAATCAAAGGCAGTAGCCCTGTATAACTGAAGTAAAAGAGCTGCTCTGTTGGTAAAGAGGAGACTTCAGCAGATGTTCAGGGAGATTTGCTCTGTGTAGGAATCTGCATTTACATGTCAAGTGTAGGCACCTGCTATGCCAACATCCCTAAGAGTCTCTCCACCTGAGAGCGCAAGGGAGATGATCTTCCCTGGGAAGAAAGGCACTAAATCTATTTTGTAGTTCAGGTTTTTTGTAGGCAGAGTTGAGAAACTCGTAATGGATAATACAGCCCAATTTTGGCCTTTTTTCTTAAACAAATTATGTGTCTGAAGTTGTTGTCAGTACTCTGCCAGCTCTGTGTAGAGGGGATGCTGTATCAACAGAAAGAACACAGGAAACCATTACAATAGGTAACGCAGAAACATGTTTTAGTGAGTCCAATTCATGCACACAGTCAAGGTGCCTCCCTTCTCTAAAAAATACCAAGCCAATATCTCAGACAACAACAACAAAAAACTACCTAAAAAATGAAAGGGAAGCAGAGGAAGCTTTATTAGGCAGAAAGTTAGGGTTTTTTATTTCCCTTTGCCTCAAGAACTTAAAAATATGGAAACTCTTCCAGGATACCAAAATTTGACGCAGACCTGATTCTCCTCTTACCCTTTTCACACTGGGAGGCTGTATGAGATCCTTGTCGAGGGAAGATTGTATCTTCTTTGCCACTTTACATGACTGTAAACATTGTACAATGAAAACAATTAGAGAGCAAGGCTTACTCATGCTAAACTCCTGGACCCTATGAAGTTTGTGACAAAGATTCCACCAATGCTGAATGTCTCAGGATTTTGGTCTGAGTTTTCACTCAATCTTTATTGAAACTCAAGGTTTGCCAGAGGATAGACTTAGCATGAATCAGATGTTTTTCCTGGGCTAGGAAGGTTGCTACCCCAAGTGTGTAGTTTTCTGTAGCTCTCCTCTGACTATTTTGCACATATGGATGAAATATAACTTCGAATACACACATCTGTGCATTTCTTACTTACCTATGAACCCTGTGGGTCAAGCATTAAGCACCACACAAACTAAATAGAATGGAAAGTGTCCTTAAGAGAAATGCTCTTTTTTTCTCCCTTATTCCCAGCCGAGTGATTCTAGGATTTGTGGTTTGGTTTCTGCTGGTTTTTTTTTTTTTCTCTGAATAGCTGATGGCTTTTTTGATTGGAGTGGAAGGGAACAGCCATTTCGCTCCTTCGACCTTGCTCTGTGCTGTGTTCCACTTGGTGTACTCATGCTGAGTTCACTGAAATGATATGGACATTTCAGCACCCAGCCTCCATTCAGAGAGAGACTTCTCCATGGATCAGCTCCAACATAACATGATGTCGGTAGGACAGAGAGTTCGGATCATAAGCACACATCTGTTTTCCTGTGATATCCCCCACCCCCATCCCTCAGCTTGCTCTGTTCATAAAAGCAGGGCTTACGAATTTGCCTTTAAAAATATGGTCTGCTTTTCCAACACACCAGTTCTACTTTCTGATTCATATAGAAAATATGCTGTGACAGTGCAATATGTACTCAAGGTTATTCTTACTGGTAGTAAAAAGCAGATTATCTCTGAAAACATATGGAGTCCTGCATATATACATATCTCCTGCCAAACTAGAGGAAGCAAGTGGAAACAAATGCAAGCAAACTTCAGGAAAAGAGTAGATACAAGTTGTTTCTAAACCATGAATAGCAAGAAAGAATATTCTTAGTCTAAAACAGAAAAGAGTTGGAAGGAAAGACAAGACAAAACATATCTCAGCACAATGTATGTCATCTTATAGGTGGTATCTTGTTTCAGTTACAGCTCCATCATATGCTGAGACATTCCAGAATGTGTGACATGGAACCACCCAATAACAAAATGGTGAAGGAGGAAAAGGGAAAAGATTTAAAGAGCTAAACTTAGCTCAAGGACTACATGTGCAAGTTTAAACTCCAGCCTAGCCAACAGAGTAAGGCAGGCAACCAACCACAGGTCTTT
>VZRS01012619.1:274690-439183 GCA_013398055.1 Ifrita kowaldi
TTTTTTTTTTAACCATGTAATATGACTCTGCTTTCACTGATGTCAAGGTTGGGGAAGGTGCCTTTTTTGTGGACTGGCATTGCACAGACACCCCATTGCTCTTTCTAGAATTTTTATGGGATGAATGTCATTTTGGTCCTTTTTGTTTTATAGATAGCTGACAAACCATCTCAGGGCAGTGGAGAAAGGCTGTCAGTTACACTGAAAATTAAGTGGTTTTGAGAATCATAAAAGAGAAGGTAAAAACAGCAGTGCTAAGAATCTGGGGGAACCCTCACAAAAAGAAAGAGTAATTTGATGAGTCATCTCTTTCCTTTCAGCAAAAATATTAGAGAACTCGCTTTAGGAGTACTCTGTAGAAGGCACGTGATCATCCTGCAGCAGGGTTGCTACCAAATGAAAAAAACCCGACATGTGCTGAGTGCAAGAGATACTGCATGAAGTGAGAGTCTGTGAGTCTCTCCTGATGCTTTTAACATCTTTAGAACTTGCAGGTGAGTATGACATCAGCAATGCTTTTATTTCCTTTGTTATCCTTACTGCTTTAAGTGAGAACTGGGAAGCTGGAGTGGACTCAGAGTTATTTGCAAAGACAAGCCAGAGTTTATCTAATGGCTGCAAGACAGGTCATTTCTGTCACTGCAACAGACGGGAACTAGGGTACCAGTACCTGTACCTGGTATTCCTACAGATTTTTCAGGTGACTTCAGCATGAAGCCAATTGGTGTGTTCACTCCAATGGACTCTGAGTCAGGATAGGTCCTTTGGTGTCTGAACACCCTCTGCAAGAGTACATGAGTTTCCAGGAAAGACACAGCGAGTGCTGGGGCTGTAACTTTCATGTCTGTGGAGGTTTTGTAACAAAATTTGAGGGAACCCTTGCTAAACTCTCAAGACAGTGGCCCCAAGGCCAAGCTGCCCTACTGAGCCTTTACTTGAAACAAGGCCAGTGTTACTCTTCTATCCACTGGTACACGAGGACATGTCCACTAAAGTGTGTGTGGTGCTCTGCTTCTGAGACATGGGGAACAACAGAGAAGTTAATAAATAAACACAATTAAACAAATCAGGTCTCTCATGAATGCATTGTCTTCTCTCTTTGCTCAAATTCTTTACATTCCAAAATCATATTGGAAAATGTGAGGCAAATGCACAATAAATGCTCTGAGCTTCTCTTTGGGCCATGCTGTTTCCATTTCTATGGCTATTTGAAAAGTGCATGAATGCAAAGCACTTCTAAACACTCTAAAAATTAATATAGAAGAAACAATAGAAGCACATTTATTCTTGTTTTATTCAATGTCAGTGTTGCTGAGTTTTGCCTGACCAGATGTTGCAGAGTTTCAAATCTGTTCAACCATAGCTGTTAACAAAACATCCTTCTTTCACCAAAATTAAAAAAAATATACACATTTATTTTAATAGATCTCTTTGGTTTTTTAATATAAATGAAACAAAGATGTGATTTATCCCTTACTCATGCGAGTACTCATTGTGATTTCTGAGAGTATTGATCTCAAGGCTTTGGGTGTGTGCTGTTTGCACACTATTTGCACAATTATTTCACAATTCTGTATGTGTAGTTTTAACTCGGTGATACTGGTCCTGCAATTTCAGGGCGGTTTTTTTTTCTTGTTTTGTTTTGTTTTGTTTTGGGTTTTTTTTTGGTGGGATTTTTTTTTTTTCTTAAAGGACACATGTTTAAGATAAGAAACTATTTCTCAGATAGGGCTGGAAAAGCTTAAGCTTTTCCTCTCTGTGTGGTAGTTTCCCTTCTCTTTCTTTTCCTGGACAGAACTGACAAGCAGGCATTGTCCCTCCAGTGAGCTCTGCAGTATTACTTTGACCCTAACCCATCAATCTGCCTCAATTGGATAATGATCTGTAATCACTTTCTTTCAGGGGAGTCTATAAATTTGCCAAGGCCCCATTCTTCTCTGAAGGCCTCCTTATGTTCACTCCCATTTGTGCAAATGCTCTCTCTTTTACAGCACTAAATAGCCATGCACATGGCCCTTTCTGTTCTGAGGCACCAGGCTGCTCACTGTTGATTTTCCATGGCACTGCTCTCTAAAAGGAGGCAAAGCTCTGCATGCCAGGACTCGGCAGGGTGCAGGACGAAGCCACACCACTTCAAGAGCAGCCGCTTTTCTCATTAAGACTGACCCATCATTAGGCTGCTTTGTGCTGGCCCTTGTAACCGATGAGAGGACTGTGTAGTGTGAAAAAGCTAATAAAGATGAGCATGAGGTGGTAGAGAAGGGGGTGGGGGGAGTAAAGACACTAACCCCTGTTAACAGAGAAGCCCTCCTTCCCCAAAGCTTAGCCACATGAGTGAGGGGCAAAGCTCAGGATAGCTGGCAGGGTGCAGACTCCTCTCAGTCATTTCTTTGATTGTCTTGCACTTAATTCCCGAGCATCCTTGTTCTGTTCTATTTATTGGACCTAAGTATTAGAACAAGCATGAAAGAAAGCTCATATTCTTCTTCCTCAGCCTTCTTCCTTCTTCTGATTGAAGAAGATCAAAGGCTGAAGAACATCTAACTGAACTTGAGTGCAACACAAGAGAAAGCCCACGTATGTGCACAGAGCACTGGAGCGTTTTTTCCCATATTGTCATGACACTTTCTGAGGTTCTGAGAACATCATGGAAAAGGTCAGAGAAGATGAAAGATACTAAAATTGCTAATGTGTCCTGGGAAGCACCAAGTGTATTCTTGCTCTGTGACATGTTGGATACACTTTGCAGAGAACACAGGGAACAAGAAAATAAGTAATCTCCAAAAAAAATGTGCAGTGTGGAGGGAGCATTGGTCAAGGGAGATGAAAAAGATGATATTTCTCTACCCATACTGCAAAGACAGCAACACATCTCTAGAAGTGCTGTGCATATGGACATCACACCAGAAATAAGCAGTGGGAATTTGGAGCTATGACAATGTGCCTGAGTGAAATGAAAGGATCCTCTTGTTTGGGGGAGGAGGGATGGTGCCTGTAACATTGTGTACACTGGCGAGAAAACATATGTAGAGTGAGGTTGCAAAAGCATAGTGTCAGATGTTGTACAAATGTGGGAGAGCTCAGGGAGGGACGGTTTCTCCCTTCCAAACAGGTGGTCTGCAGAGCCCAAACCACTCTTCAGAGCAATGCTGTCTATGCCTTCACACATACTCTGTTTTGCTTGGTGTGCCTCATGGACAGGAAACAGAGTCCACACCTCATCTTCTCTCCCTGTGTGCCTCCTTCCCCACTTCTCCCAAGGGCAAAGAAGTAGAGAAAGGACAAGTATGTTACTCATCCCCACGGCCCAAGAGTGCATTCGTGGCTGGTTTTTGCGTGAGAAATGGTACACGGAGTTGACTGGCTGCATTCTCCCTCATACCTGTTGCTCAAGTGAGCCTTTGATGAATGGCTCAGAAGTTTGCAGCATTAAGTTTAGGTTTTCTTTTCTTGGATAGATGCAAAATTACATGGACAAGATCTTAAGCTTGTAAATTAATGTTTTCATATCCATAAAGTTCTGTTCATAGTCTTGTCTTCCTAGAGACTAAAGAAAGTCTCAGAAAGGCTCAGAATTAAAGTGAGTTGTTAAAGCTGCTCATGTGCCTAATCAGCACATTGCTGATATTAGTGAATTCCACCCCTGTTTTCTATGGGCATCATTCTTGTTTAGAGAGTTGAAGCTTCTGTCTTTGACTAAACACCTTCATCCCAGCCATCATGCATTGTTTGGTCCTTTACTCCAGCTGAGGGCTACAAATATAGCCTCTGTGCCAATGCCAGAATTTTAGAATTGCTGTGAATAGACTGTGTCCAAGTGCAGAAATATCAACCGAGTTGAGAAATGTATGGGATTTGTGGTTTTTGTTTGCTGAGGCTTTTTTTTTTGTCTTTCGTTCTTTGAAAGAAGCAAATTCTAAGAGGATTGCATAACAGAAGTACCCACTTCAAAACAAAAGCTGCTTGGCGCAGTATCTTCTGCTAACATTCTGCCTCAGCTGTGCCATTCAATGCATTTCACACGGGATTTTGTGTTGCTGTCAAAGAGAAGCTGCACAGATTTACTTGATTTGAAACAGGGATGCCTGGCAAGTTGTTATGGCCAATCTGGATGAATATGTGTTGGCATTTGCCTTATTTCCATTCTCCTCAAGATTCCAAATGATAACCATCTTGAAGGTAATTTGTTTTCATTGCATTAAAAATTCCATTGGAAAGTTGCTTTTTATTGTAACTTGTTAAATGCTTAATTGATATCACATAATAAAAAGAATCAAAAAACCCCTCTGGTCCCTCTCAGGAGCTCCAGTTAGCTGCAGTGGAGCCAGCTCCGTTGCCATTTCCAAGTTGTTCTGTAGTGATCTAGCAATTCATCAGTGTCAACGACACATGGGAACTCTCATGTTTGTAAAAGCCTGCAAGGGATCCATGTCCTACATTTCAACAAAAATCACAAAATCACATTTCAAGGTGGTCAAGGTTAGGGAAACATCAGGCACATAATTGCTAGCCCCTTTCTGAAGTGGATGGTAAAACATGGAGAAACAGGCAAAAGCAAGAGGTCAGCAGCTGCAACAGAAAGGTGAACGCTCCTTTGAAGGACCTAGAAAATTGGAAGTGAAACATAATTGTCAGGATGCCAGAAGCATTTGGCTTCTGCAGGAGGAGGAGTGGTACGAGAACCTAAACAGGCAAACATGTTGATACACACATGTCACAGAAATCACAGCGGAGCCATCATGGAGGGACCAATGAAGATCATCTGGGGCTCATTGCTTTATCTTCACTGGCCTGCGTCACAGCAGAGACTTCTCTTCATCCTCTCTCTCCATGTTCCCACCTAATTATTTATCTTCTGCAAAGCTGGAACAAGGCCACAGGTGTGTGAGCTTGAGTCTGCCTCACACCTCACCATCTATGAGTAAGCACAGACAAAATCCAGCATATGAAGGATCACATCATAAAGTGTGAGATTCTTTGCTGCCATGCGTTATATTTTATGGATAATTGCCCTGGCAGATGAGGCAGCATGCCAGCAAACACACATATCCAGTGTATTCAGTATTCTCATTTAGAGTTACTGAGATTATGATATACTACAGTAGGTGGTCTGATATTTATATATGTCAAAGTTGTAGCCTCTAAGATATTTTCTACAATTCTTCTTGCTCCTTACTTTGCAGGAGACAGTCTACATTGTCTCAAGCACATCAGGCAGTTTTGGGTAAAATGTCCAGACTCACATTTCTATGTTGTTTTCTAACTTACTGGAATTTACTTACTGGTAAAATTGGATTGGTTTTCCAGGGGGAAGGTTAAAGGAACCCGGTTAAAAGATGAGAAGGATAGACCATTTAGAAAACATCTGGGACAGCACTTGTCAACTTGAAGTTATTTTACTTATTGCCATGTCCTTAACACTTAAAAACATGGCAGAAATGCCATTTGGTAGCACATCTACACATGTTGTCTTCTTTCAGGATACAACCCATAGAATGTACACAATACCAATACTTTCATATTCAAAGTAAAGAGAGTAATGAGGAAATTCTTCCTTCTGCTCCATCAATGTGATCTATTCACTGAGATTGCACTGGTTCCTTCACTGAAATTTTAGTTGGCAATTTGCTGATAAGCTCACTGGAACATTGAATCTTTCTGGTTTATCTATTGCTTCCATCATGTTGCAAAAGTGAAAATACTGAGCATGTGCTAAGCACTCAAGTGCTAAGATGTATTTTAAATGTCCATCAGTTGATTCAGTTGAATAGTTTCTAGTGTATTCTGTCTAAATCAATGCCATAGAGTTAAAATAGCAAACAGTTCCATTGTGAAAAATGATGTTCAGATTAACTTCGTAAGGAATGGCTTCGTGTAATCTTGGTATTCACTGATATTAACTGCAATCTTCCTGAAAATCCAAAGTCCTATTATTTTATTGCAAACCTGTTTTCTGTCTATAGCAATTTGCATTTCTGTGTTTTGCCTGCTCTTCAAGTGGGTGCATGTGTCATGTACTCTTCTTGCTCAGGAGTTTTACTTGTGCTGGTTGCTGAAGGCAAACCTCTCCCTGAAGATGTCAGGCCTTACACGTGTATGAGGAGTAACACTACACTATGACACTATAATAATGTCATGTCCTTGCCATAGGATGATTTTTTAAATAGTTCTTATCATTTTAATATGGTTCCTATACAAATACAAGTCCTTAGGCTTATTCTAACACATATATTAATAGCAAAATCTTAGAAACTTGTGAGTGGCACATTAACTTGAATCTGGCATCACTGGTTAAAAAGGGTCAAAGATGTCCAAAGTCTAGGGATGCTGTCTTGTAATCATATCTCAAAATAAATTACTGAAGGTGTTTTTTTTTCCTTCCAAAGTTGTCTTTTCCTGGTCTGAAAATCTCAGTTAATAAAATGCTGTGTTCTGAAATCTACCTAATTCCCACCAGGAGTTGCATGATGCTGTTTTCTTTTTAACTGACTAATTATTATTATTGTAGACATGTTATTTACTCCAAAGTGGTTTGGGGATAATTGATTAGGTTGCACCATGTCATGAAAGAACAGATGGCAGGCTAGTCTGTCAGTTCGTCCACAGCCTGTAAGAATGCTAAGAAAATTAAAATTGAGGGGGGGAAAAAAGGAAAAAAACAAGAAGAAAAGAAAAAAAGAAGGTGACTAGGAGGGGAATGAACTAAGCTGTGCTTGCAACACAAAAAACTTCTTGTAGTGGGTGGTCCTTTGGGAAGGTAATCGGAGATCTGCAATATGTCCACTACAATCAACAAAAGGGTACAATACTTCTCTGCAGGGAATTGGGTAGGGAAGAATTTGTTTAAATAAAATTGCAGGGTTGTAAGAATGTTAAACTAATTCTCTAATGTTCTGTGCATTGTCTGGGGAATTTTGGCTTTGCATCATTTGCCGTACTGAAGTACTGAAAAAATATTCTATTAGAAGTGTTTTGGAATGTGTTAACATGTATTTTAGCTTTGGAAACCCTGACTGTGTTTAATGACAACTAAAAATGCCATTAGAATAGCTACACTCTCCTGTGTTCTCCCCCTGAAACCTCTCCCAAATTCTACATTCTTCCTCACTTAGTAGAATTCTTTATCTTTATCTTGCAAAGGGAGTTCAGTTTGCTGTTATTCTGATTGGTTGGGACCCGCATTTTAGTGTGTGTGTCCATGTTAATTATTGGTGATAAAATACCATGGATAAAACTGTATGTGGGTTACTTGTGTATAGAGGAATGTAAAGTCTTGAACTGATCTCCCTTTAGCATTTGTATTTATGTGTGTGAAAATGGGGAAAACCGTAAGAAAATGGCAGGAAGAGAAATATTCCCTGTCCTTCCCAGAGTGCAACAAAAATACCAATTATACCTCCAGAATCCAAAGATCCCAAAAGAAGAGGTCCAGAAGAAAGTAAGTAAATTCTGTGCAAGTGTTACTCTTTCTAGACCTGCCTCTTCTTTATATATTAGATGGTATTTTACTTTGCAAAGTATCATTAAGTATCAGCAAATTGAAAAGGCAAGTGCTCAGCCTCACTCCCCCTGTGAGGTGGAAAACAGGGAGTGTCTCAGTCCCAGTCAACAGCCTCTGATGAGATCTCTCCCAGCAGGACTCTCCTCTCCCCCAGTTTAGCCCATTTTCTTCCCCTCAGCATCCTATCAGTCTGAAAAAGATCAGCTATGCTGCTCCCACAGAGCAGCAGGGAGGAAGACTTATCTTGCTATCCTCTTTCTCGTCTCTAAGTAATCCTGTGTGAAGAAAGGAGAAAATTGCATTATTACAGGAGTTTCTTACTAGGCAGCACTACAAGCTTATATTTATGAGAGCCCCCATCCCGTATCATAAACCCAGTGTTTTAGGTGCTGGACAAATAAGTTTCTTGCTCCTAAAATCTTAAAGTTCCAGAAGGGAAGGCGGTCACAGGGATTTGCCATTAAACACAGACAGGGATGTGATTAAACCTTCGCAATCTCGGAGTTTCGGCTTGTCTCGCAGTGTATTATCCCTCAGCCCAATGACCTTCCCTCCCTCAAATGTATAATTGTGCTTTCAATTAAGTAATTCCAGTAGAAACAATTTATATTTTACTTCCATGAGGTAATCTCTTGTAACTGTGCACTGGCAAAATCCTGCTTCTGATTTTTTTGTCCGTGCTGGGCCTTTCACACATCTGGAAGAGCTGTTATCCTAGCAAATGGCTTTTCTGCTGTCTGCATGCCTTCCCCAGCGCTGAGCAGGTCCAAAAAGATCTGTCCTCATCACCTAAACAAACCTTTTCTGTTCAAAGGAAGAAAATAACCAGAGTCTGATCACTACATAAGCGTTTGAGGCCTTATCTTTATCAAAAATTGTGAGGATTAGTTCTCATTGGATTGTGAGTCAAGGATTAATTACACTGACCACAGATGGGCACAGTGCAAAGAATGTCGGTAAACTCCCCACACAGCTCCCAGAAAGTACTTTAATTATGGCCTGCATAAATTTCTATTCCAGTTTTCGGACTCCCTTAAGCAGAGACTACCAACTGTCCTAAATTGCTTGGTGGTTTGTTGAGGAGGAAATGTATCCTCTGTGGACTAAACTCATTACTAGGAGGTTTATTAGCAAGAACGTAGTCTAAGTCCATTAATAAATGAGGAGTGAGGCAAAATCAATTATGATTTTAATATGACTGAACCACTAAGCTGCTTTTTTTGAATCTATCATTTAAAGGGAAATAAAAGAGTATGGGCAATTAAGAAGCAATGAAGATCATAGCTGGTGTGGTTATTGATAAATGCAGGTAAGCAAATACCTGGTAAAATTAAACGCACAGATCAGCAGTTACTTCATCTTAAGAAAATTTGTGAATGTACTGAACCACTGAGAGGTAGTTTTCAAAGCCAGACCACTGGCCCCTGCATAAAATAGAGCATGTAAAGTTTACATTGTAAAGGGCAGAGGGAGTGAGCATCGTGGTAGAGAAATACGGTCATTTAGCACCCAGCAAATGAAATCTGTCCAGTAAAATGATGGAGCTACAGAAAATACGAAAAATGGTAGCAAAGAATACTACATGAGTAGGAAGTACCTGTTCCAAACTGTGCCACAGCAACTTGTGTAGTGCCGCTGACCTCAGCTTTATGGCAGAAAGGGCAGACAAAAGGAAGAGAACAGAGATCATATTTCCGAATATTAAGAAAACATTAGAATGTGTGCTTCACAAAATTGCCTTTGGAAAACAATGCCAGGTGGTAGGGATGGGAACACTGTTACATGGGCTGAAAGTGGTTAAAAGTTTCTAAAGTGAAAGTAGGAATGAATGACAACAGGTTTTTGACATGGGGAGTTTGAGTTTTTGCGGGAATTGTCATACGGCCTACTTTTCTACAGTATCTTTTTCAACAGTCTGAAAGATGGAATAAATAATATGTGAATACAATTTGGAAAAGAGAGGAGGTAGAAAAGACCCATTAATAACAATCTGGAGATGTTAATGATGCAAAGAGGAAGTATAGTCTAAGGACCACAGATGTACTGAAACAAAAGGGAGCTACAGAATAGAAACATGCAACTCACCACTTGGCAGTGCTTATGTGGCACGGCACACTGCTTCTGGAGCAAAAACCAAACCAAACCAGAAAAAAAACCTCGGATGGGAACTAACAGCTGAGGTGGGAGTACACTGTGTCTGCAAGTCGTCTGGGCATTGAGGGCACAGGATGGGGCAATCTATCTGTTCAGACTCAAAACTTGGCTACAGATCCCCTCTGCACAGATATTTAAGGAAAAAAAACCCAAAAGAAACAAGCCCCATGATGAGACAGAGATGGAGAGTGGATGAAAGGGATTTAAACACCACCAAGCAGCCCACCTTCCCTGTTTCCGCCAAGCCCCATGCCATTATCATATACATACACTGATTTCTTCCTCCTGAGAGTCGTCAGCCTGCGTTTGCCATTCCCAGTTGTTGCTGAGTTCATTGTTGTATTTTCGTACCTTTTAAATGTCATAGCTCAATATGAGATGCTAGGTGTTTATTATTTTTTTTTTCTTCATGTCCTTTTTGGTTTTATACAGAGAATTTTCTTTTTTTATGGGCTCTGAGTGTTTTCTGTGCACCCTCTTTCAGTTTTGCACTCACACTCTCCAGTAGTAGGAGACTGACATTACGTATTAATGGAAGCACATATTTCCAGTATCAAGCAGATAATTACAATTAAATCTGTTCTATCAATGCTGTAGTTGGATTCCTGGGCTGGTTTGGACAACAGACTTGATTAAAGTGAGGTTTTGATCCATTGTTCACATATACCAAGGAGAAGGCTCCCATTATATTCAGTCAATAGGGGCCAGTCTTGGAAAATTTTGCAAGACTTGAAGAATAGTCATCTAGGGAAATTTTTGCTGATTTCAGGAAGACCATTTTCAATAAATCTGTAAAAGGTAACGTGTCTTTGATTTTCATCAGTTCTTGTTGCTTTATTAGAAGGTCTTATTGAACTTTAGGGTACGATTTTTCCTTTTAGATCTTTGAAATGATGAAATTTGGACTGCTGACATTCTTGATGGATTTATAAGGAAATATGAGCAGCTGTAATTAATGGAATGCCACGTTATATTAATTTTCTCTACCTAAATATTAGAACATTTTCTTTTTCCTGTTTGAATGGTTTTATTACACTGGGTGAAATTTTTATGTTCTTACTGTAGTCTTTTGCTAAATATTCAGTTGAAAAGATTACTTCCTGGAACAATTTTTACTAAAACCTGGTAGCATGAAAATTTTCTAAAAGTATATGTAACATTTATGGCTAAACAGAATCTATGAAAAAATTTCTGTTACTGGTTTAGCAATAATAAGCGTCAAATTCTTCTGGCTTGAGTTTTGTAATCTCAGTATTTTCACATGACAGAACTTTTTGCAACAATCAGCTGATTGCTCTTCATGACCATAAACTTACTTCTCTATGGAGAGATGAAAACATCTGTGAATTTTATGCTGAATTTTGCCATCAAACAATTGGATTCTGGGAAACATAAACTGAATTAATTTCTACGATAAGAAGCTAGCTTCTCTGAATACCAAGTTAAAGCCAGTGGGGATCTGTCCCTGAAAGTGTTGAAATAAACTAACAATAAATCAAAAGCCATGCAAAGCAAAACTGGAAAATTTCATCAAGCTTTAAAAAAAAATGTATTGGTGTCAACAGTCTTGGAGATGATGAGTGAAAAGGGGCATTTTAATAAAACAGGTCTGAATAGGCCAAACCTCTTGAAAGTCTGTGAGTTAGAAATGCAGTTTATAGCTATTCACATCTTTTTGAGATTTCAATGCAAACATCCCTTCTAGCAAAAAGATCCTCAAGCACAGTTACACTGAATGGTTTTCACCCAAAGAAAATAGTGGAACGTAGTGAAGTCACGTGTCATCCTCTGATCAAAGTTCATTAATAAGGTGCCTCAACACAGCACCCAGAATGCAAATACACAAATATGGAATGACCTCTGATTTTGTTCTCTATCTGTTTAAAGTATGTTTGCCATTTTTACGTAGGCTTTGGTGTAGCCTCTACTTTTATCACATGTACAGTTTTCTTTGATGCAATCTCTCCCCAGCCATTGAAACTTCCATCTTTTGACTTATTTCTGAGTTATTTTTAATCACCTGTAGAAATGACATGTGACATAAACTTGACCTCTCCCACCATTGTGTACTATCAGCATGATAATAAAATAGAATTACAGAATCACAGAATAGTTTGGGCTGGAAGGCAGCTTTAAAGGTCATCCAGTCCAACCTCCCTGCAATGAGCAGGGACACCTTCAACTACATCAGGTTGCTCAGAGTCCTTGAATATTTCAGGGATGGGGCATCCACAACTTGTCTGGGCAACATGTTCCAATGTTTTACCACCCCCATTGTAAAAAATTTTGCCTTATATCTAATCTAAACCAACCCTCCTTTAGTTTTAAACTTAAATCCTTGTTCTATCACAACACATCCTACTAAAACGTTTGTCATCATCTTTCTTATAGGTCCCCTTTAGGTGCTGGAAAGCTGCTCTGAGGTCTCCCTGGTGCCTTCTCTTCTCCTGGCTGAACAGTCCCAACTCTCTCAGCCTGTCTTCATAGGAGAGGCACTCAGCCCTCTATTTTTGTGGCCTCCTCTGGACTCACTCCAACAGGTCCATGGACTCAGGACTCCAGGTGGGTTTCATGATGATGGAAACAAATGAAAATATCAAGATATCACTTGCAAAATAAATTGCCTGAACTGATGATATGCCAGTACTTGGATGGTCCAGCCATGATGGAGCAGGAGGCACGGAGGGAAGCTTAAGCTGAATAATTGTGCCTGGTTTAGGCAACGCCTCTCTGTCTGGAAACCAGTACTGACTTTTTTCATAAAGTGAAGGCCTGGGTTTGCACCATCCAACCCACAGATGCTGGATGAGGTGACTGCTTGCTTTCCAGCCTGAGGCTGCTGTCCTCCTGGTGGAGGCATTTCCAGGGCCCAGCATCATTTCCCAGTCTAACATTTTCACACCAGCCCACTACTGTGTGACAGTTCAAAGTGATTGCTGGTGATGTGAGCTGGTATGTGGGCTCCTCTTATGTTCTCTAAAGGTGTTTCCATGTAGTTTCCACACAGATGTGACATTGCATCAGGGAAAAGAGTTAGGGGTTGGAATCTTGTTAAAGTAGGACTGCACAAACTTCTCCACAACAAAACATGCTCGTTTGCTTTGCAAGTGAAGTGTAGACATAAATGTGACTAACCATATAATTAAACAAACAAAGCAAACTGCATTTTCTCCTGAAAACTTGGTACTTGCTTTTTGATTTTTGTGTGGTTTGTTTGGTTTTTTTTTTTTTTGTTCTGAAATGAAGAACATTTGAAAGCTCATTTGTGCTCTTTGTTTCTTGATTGTCAACTACAGTGCTGGCCTTATAGGCAAATGAGGATGTCACTGCTTACTAGGTAGCGCAGGAGCTGATGATAATGAAAGAAGTTGAAGTGGAAGCTAGAAGGGACAATAAAAAGTGTTATGAGGTCAAGCTGGAATGACTGTCCTGCTGCTTCCTCAGAAATCCCATGTACATTAGCAGATGAGCAGGGAGACCTTCAGGTCTTAACCACAAGCCAAGAGCAATCCGAGCACAGTGTGTAGGCTTTCTGCATGGAGTGTAGCGATGAGGGACTTGTGATCTAACACCAGCCATCGGGCATGAAGAATTTATCCCACTGAATTGAAGGTCCCAACAATTGAAGGTTCAATCTTCATTTGAGTTAGAACCTGTAGGAGCTGGGGAAAAGGGATCTTAGTTTTAAAGGTTGGAGTTTTCAACAGCAGAAAGACTGATTGATCGATTGATTGATTTTCTTATTTTAATTTTTTTAAGACAGTTTTTTATTTAGGGAAATGAGTGTTGTATCTTAAACAGCATATACATAAACTTGAGAGTATTAAGCAAAGCTGTTTATAATTTTCACATATATATATTTTCATATGTATATTTTTCTGATCACCATTAGGATTTATTACCAGTGTTGCTCCTGCACTCTTGCCATGGTTTAATCCCAGCCAACAATCAAGTCCCACTCAGCCACATGTTTACTTCCACACCAGTGGGATCAGAGAGAGAAGTGGAAGGGTAAAAGCAGGAAAACTTGTGGGCTGACATAAAGACAGTTTAATAGGAAAAGCAAAGCAAGGAATTCATTCACTGCTTCCCATGGGCAGGCAGGTGTTCAGCAATCCCCAGGAGAGCAGGGCCCCATCACAAATAACAGGTGATGGGAAGACAAACGCCATCACTTCAAACATCCCTCCTTTTCCTTCTTCCCCTCAGCCTTATGTACTGATATATATGATAGGGAATATCTCTTTGGTCAGTTTGGATCACCTGTCCTGGCTGTGTCTCCTCCCAACCTCCCATGCACCCCCAAGTCCCTTGCCAGTGTGGCAGTACAAAAAGCAGAAGAGGTCTTGTCCCTGTGCAAGCCCTGCTCAGCAGTAACAAAAACATCTCTATATTATCAACCCTGTGTTCAGCACAAACCCAGAACATAGTCCCATGCTGGCCACCATGATGAAAATTAATTCTTTTCTTCTTTGAAAAAAACCTCATAGCCAGCACCAGCACAACTCTGTACCAATTTGCTCTGAATTTGGTATCTAGTCCAAAGCAATTTGCTAAAGGGAGAGTGGGCCTCTGATCCCACAGGATGGAATATACTAGAGCTTCCTGGTTTACAGATAAAGTGTTTACCTATCTACACTTTGGACATTCCCCTTAGCCCTTCATTTAAATTTTACCTCTTTCTCCTTCAGTAGATGAGAGTTTTGTGCTGTTGTGAGAGCTATGAAAAAAAAGTATGCAGCCTGATAGCTACCATACTGTCCAAAAATACCTTATATATATTGATTTATACAGCACAAAATGTGCATATATAAATACATATGTCTACATATATATCCATCTATATACATGTGAGACAACTCCGTATTTTTTATGACAGACCAACACATATGTTTGGCTAAAAGAAATGCAGCTCTTAAGACACAGTAAAACTAGGAGCTACAGGAAGTCTTGGATGAAAAAGGAGAAGCAGCATGTGCAGTGTTTTAGCCAGTTGCCTTTGCAAAGGCACATGCCCAGATCAGGTGTGTAATGAACATGTCAGAAACCTGATTTGTGCATTTATTTTGGAAATAGTTGCATGTGCAGTCACTTCAGTGTTCAGCTTTCTGTTTTGCCTCTGCAAATGAGATGAAGTTTCACATCTTGTGCCATGTAGACATCTTCTGAAATTCAGTCTTAAATTTGGTAAATAACTTTCCTGAATTAAGGGTCTTTGACAACGAATTGACTTCTGTATTTATTTTTAATAGAGTGATTGTCTCTTCCCTTGTTTGGCTACCCACACAGCCACACACACACCCCCTCCTCCCTCCCAAACCACCTCCCCCAAACCTGTTTAAGTAAATGTATTCTAGCAACTTTGTAGAGATAAAATGTAAATTACTATTATTCAGATTATTTTAGACAATATTGTTTTATAATTCAAGTTGTGCAGATGCTGCCTAGAATGTCAGAATAGCCTCTGCAATCAAAAACTTGATGATTCATGATCTCTGCGTCTTTTAGAGACACTTTGTAACACAGGGCAGGACTGGGAGTTTAAGTTTAGAAGGAGCATTGTTAATCTCAGGATAATTCTATATTTATATCCTTTTTTTTACGCAGGTTTTCGACTTGGGTGATTAAAGCATCAAAACCTGCTCTGAGGCTGGCTCTATTTCAGGGCTCTAAAGAAACTCACCACTGAATGAAAATCATTTCAGGAACAATTAGAGAAAAGGTCCGCATAAATTCTTCCTGTATCTAGGGCATTAGCATCACCCAAGTGTCTCTTGCTTACAGTACGTTGTGACAAAGTAAAAGCTATTTCAGCTGTTATACTGTGATGGCTGTTATTTATGGAACATAAAAGGATACTGAAATACAAAAGGGTTTGAAAAGACCAGGGTAAGATCAGATAAAAAAAAATGAGAGAGAAACAGGCATCTTGGGATGGTAACAACCCTGCCATGTACTGACAGGGAGGTTGTATATTTTTAGAATATACTGAAAGGAATGGTGCTTTTACTTAGGTTTTTATGGTTTACCATGAGATGCAATTTTCTGGCCTTATATGCAGTTGTAACAAAAGTCAGAGAGATTTTATGATAGCTGCCAGAGTTCATAAATGATGGCATACACTAAAATATTTATAGAACTGTAAAATCTTGATTTCTCTCTGGTTTAGCAGATGGGGTCCTAAAACTGGTTCCCAGATTGTCACATTTCTTTACCCTTTGATGACAATGAAGCCTGTTATCACTTTTTTCCCCCCTCTGGAAAGCAAGTTCACTAGTGTAATCAAGTTCATACTTCTATCCAATTATACACACCAGGATCTCATGAATTAAGATGTGTCAGCCATATAAGATTTGTAATTATTCAAGGCAAAGGGCCTATTGTTAAACACCAGGATCTGAGGAGCCTCGCCATGTCTCTGACCAATGACCATTGACTCATGTCAGTATAATTGCTGGTAAAAATCTGCTTCCTGGTCATTAGGCTGCATCCACACAGCACAGATAAATGCTACTTATGCAACAAAAGTGGTGAACTTAGGTGCCTGCTTGGTACAAAGCAGCAATATACCACAGCTATTTGCTTCTCTTCAGGATGTTTTGTTGTCCTCAGAGAAAATCCCTGTAGCACTGCTAAACTCAGCTGTACTTCAGAATGAAAACTGATGGTTGGGGTAGCAGAAGCAGAATAAACAATCTCTGAAGCAGAATTTTTCCTTTGCTGATCAGGATTTACTCCACATTAAAAGCTTTTTCTTTAAAATTGAAGATGCTGAAGAGAAAACATCAAGTAATGTCCCTTCTCTATTGTATTTTCATGGGAGAGTTTCTAGGCTTTTGCAGATAATCAATGAATGAACATGCAGTACCTACATATATACACATTTTGTTGTAATAATTGTCTAAATATTTACAAGATAGAAAAGCAAAACAGGACTTGGGTTCCCATCTTTCCAGAAAACCTGGAAATATCTTCGCTGCTGAACTTAGTGCATCAGGCAATGTATAAATTAGCAAAACAGGGAATCAAGAAGAGAGGATCAAGAGAAGTAAAAATGGTGTAACAAATATTTTTTTTAAAGCTCAAATATTTTTTTTAAAACTCAATCTACTGTCGTGTTTCTGTATTTAAATAAATACAAAAATATGAACACCAAAATAATTATGAATCTAAATGCATTTTGATTTTGGCATATTATTAATAGTATCTACTCACATTATGCCTATAGAGGTGGAAGACATGACAACCAGGCACACATACCTGAATGCCATGGAGAATTGTAGCAAATTTGAATACCAGAGTTCAGAGTTAGGTCTTCTAAAAGATCCCAGCGCAAAGCACAGCTTCACCAACAGAAGCAAATCCATTTGTAATGGCTGAGAATGTGGACAAGGCAATGGGTGGGATTATTCTGGGATTTCCTTAAAACGATTTGTTTGGGTTTTTTTTAAAACAGAAAAATCTTTATTTCTTAGCTTACAGTTCCTAGCTGCCTGACTCCCCACCTTTTGGGTTTTCTTTTCCTTTTTCTATTTTGATCAGTAGAACAGAAGAACAAATAAATGATAAATAAAAAGAGAGCAGGGAAAACACAGAAGTTAGAGAAATATCTCTTATTCAGATTCTGTAGGCAGAGCTTTTATGCAAACTGCAGTGATTAGTATTTTCATTTATGTAGGAATTGTTTATTTCTTCAATAAAGTGACTCTTATTTCCAAAAACACAGTATTTTTTTCTCCCTCTCCCTCTCTCTTCCCCTATTTTTATGTGTCTCCTGGCCCCTTTTTGTCTGAGTGTATCCCATGACTTTTTCTAAATAGCTAGAATAACAACAATAAATAACAATGTCTCTTTTTTTTTTTTTTTTGGATGGCATTTATGAGAATTATCTTATTGAGTATTTATAAGGTTTGGTCTATTTGTGTGGATATGAGAATTAATTTTACCAGATGGCCTTATCTAGACATTGTTTTGCTTTAACTTCTGCATATGTTACCTCACCAGCTTGGTTTCAAGTCAGACATTAAGTATTGAGGCCCAAGGTATTGAGAAAAGAGCTGGAAATTCATTGATGGCTGCATCGCCAATGGAAACCTATATTTGATATGCTGGTGAGTTTGGTTTGGTTAGGTAGGAAAACCTGAAGCTGTTAAGTTCATTTTCATTCACCTGTTGCCTTTTGGAGGTAGAAATAGACTGTTAGATGATAGGCAGCATTACGTGTGTTGCACAGAATGTGTGCAGTTGTGTCTTTCTTACGAAGGAGATGTACGACCACATGGGAACCAAAAATGCCTGACCACTGGCTCGAAATTCTGCTTGTCAGAGCTTTCAAACATCTGCCAAATGGCATGAATGGTTTCTTTTTCTTATTTTTATTTCTTATTAGAAAACAGATTATGAAGTCTGAATTATAGCTGTGGTGCTGTAAGTACTGAAGACCTCTTTATCCAGCCGTTGATAGGGGGACATCCTCATCATCAACAGTAGGAGAACTGCAGGAAAAGTAGGAAATGCATCTTCCTTTGGGAAAAGATGGGTTGAGACTGGCGCTAGTCAGCCAGGTTTCTTTGATGTGGTAAGAGTGAAGACCCATACACCTAGCTTCCATTTCTTCAACTGTACTTCATTAATTCTTGGGCATGGACTCTGAGGTCATGAACATGTGTATCTGGCATACCTTTTTTAAAAATTATGTTCAGTTTGGGCATATGAACCTGCAAACCCCAAGCTGTATACAGTTTCTCCACCTTGAACAGGATCTCTCAAAAATAATAAAAAAAACAACCAAAAAACACAAAAAACCCAGCTCCTTTTTTGTGTTTGTCTGCATCTCTAGTGAACAGCAAGGTAACTTCTGTATAACTCTTCATTTTATGTTGTCTGAAGTAAAGTTGGTTGAACTTAATTTCTAGCCTAAACAACTTGTTTGTTTCCACTAAAGAGAAAGCCAGCACTACTAGAGGATGACTCATCCCGTCCGGAAATGCGTTTTATATAATTTGCTTAGATTATTTGATGGGAATTCAAGTAATTTATGTCAAGTAAGAAGAATATTTTTAGGTCTGAGAAGTAAGAAGAATATTTTTAGGTCTGAGATGTGTTGGAAAGTCTAAGATGTAGCTTCTTGAAATACTATATGATCTTTTTATCATTCTGGATACTCTGATTGCTGTGCAATTTACTGTGTGGTATTGTTCACTTGAGGCATTAAAATAAAGGGTGCTATACATTAGAGCTACTATGACACTATTTTAATTGTAAAAGCAGATTTTGATATTTGGCTTTGCATGGTTTTTGCCTTGCTTTGTTTGGCCTTTAGTGATCTTCTTCACAGTAAGGTACTGATTGAACATGAAATACTATATAATAATTGTATATAATAATACTGTATGATGTAGAAGAATGAAGTATATAAGAATAAAGTAGCATGTAATATACACTATTTTGTGTCTATAATTATGGAAAATTTGTTACCGAACCTAATACCTGCTACCACAGCTTTTGTTTGACATAGTTTTGACAAAAATATTATGATTTTTGCATAATTTTTAATTTTGATCTGGAACATTACTACCTTCAGCCATGAACACACTCAAAAATTATGAAGTGTCTGGATCTTTCACAATAAAAGAGCCATACACATGGAAAAAATACTGGAACCTAAGAAAATCCTCAAAAATATCTGTCATAAAAATATAAGTAAAACCAGAAAAATATACTTTAAACAGAACATAGGGAATTTTGAGAGAATAATAGTATTATGAAATGTCATTGTATATCTTGATAGGAATTGTTAGCATCATGTAACTGTCATGCAAGAAAAGCAGTCTGTCAGTCTCCTGTAAAATCCTGAAACATTTGTAAAATTGCTTTACATAGTTTATTGTGGTCAGTACAGTACAGAAAATTAAACAAAGTGTTCTTGCTGGAAGCTAATGAGACAGTATGAATTGACTAGTGTGCATTTCCTCCCATTGGTGTAGCTCTAGGTTGATGCTCTTATTGTGTGCTAGAATTACCATGTTCTTTTCATAACACATTTGTAGGTAGTGAGATACTAAACATGACAGTGAGATTATCTTCAGTAAAAATTTGAGAGAAAAAACCATACAAAACCCTGCAAAGTGGGCCATAGGCTTCACAGTTATGGTCAAAAAATGGTTTTAGATTTGGTGGATAAAGCCTTGGTCCCAGTGAAAGTCTTAATGTTGACCTCAATTGAGATTAAATGCACAGGGAATGCATGCAGCCAGTGACTTCAGAGGTATCCACAACCACACATAGGAGGGGGAAAAAATTGCCCATCTATGCTCACCATGTGACTGATTAAATAACGTCTCTGGACACTTTTATTTTGAACATGACTAGAGGTGAGGTAATTACATTTCAACCAGCAATGAGGTGAAGCCCTCACACTCAGACTAACAGGAAACAAGTCTCCTAGACAGAAGCATCTGATTATTCAAACCATTTTTGTATAGTTCAGCAAATCTGTTCTTTTGCTGGAAGTACAGTCCTTTCTTTGCCAATATTTCCCATCCATCCCTGGGAACAGTGCATGGCTGGTAAAGCAACACAACTATTATTCTCTTCCATAGGACATACACTGATTTACATTTATATGCCAACATTTTCTTCCTTGTTGCCCCGGCAAGAGCTGGGAAATGATTTATAAGGATGCAGAAGTGCTGGCACAGATGTTATACAGCCTCAGCATGTTTGCAGTGCACAGCGTGGCAGACTATTCTGGAAGTGTTGATGCACAGGTAGGGCAGGAGGCAGCCTGTGTGCCAGCAGTGCTCTCCCAGCTCCCGCGTGGGGCAAACTCTGGCCCTGCTGCTGGCAAACATATTTGGCATCCATCTTCCTAACAGGTCATTTCTGCATGCTGCACTTTGGGGAGGAGGATTGTTTGGTTCTCGTAATTAGTTGCTTCTGTTGAATTTCTAACGGACCTGTGGGCCATAAAAACCTTTCTGTTGTGGAACAGTTGGCAGCTCCATTTTACGTGTTTACTTTCTTTTTCCCCTCTCTTCCCTGCCTACCACCCCCATAGAGGAGGCTTGGAGGCTGAGTGGATACACAGAATAAAAATGTATTTTGCTGTGGGAACTGTCTTCCTTCTTCAGAAAGCTTGACACTATTAGGAAGTTTTGCTTTTGCTTGTAAGTATTATCAGAGCAAAGGAAGACTATCAAATCATTAAAATGCTTCGAAGGACGGGGTATCTACAACTTCTCTGGGCAACTTCTTACAGTGTCTAACTACTGAGATTATTACTATTCAGATGACTAAAAAAAAAAAAAAGTTCTACATAGGACATAAGTCAAGGCAAAATGTTACATTCCTCCCATCAGGAGAAAAAATAGATACATAAAACAGAAGCACAAAAGCAACATACTGTAACTTCCTGATTTCATGAATATTGGTATAAACTTGAGGAGATTAGTCCTCCGTGAGCTTCAAAAACACAAGGGCCTAGATTTTGGGGGCATTATTACTGGAGAGGTTACTGCTTTAATGCATTGGGTCCATTTTAGGCTTGGCAGAATAGGCTACAAGACTTAAGCGCACAGGATTTAAGTAATTTGATAGAGGAGCAGTGATGATGATGATGATGAAAACAAAGGGAGGGAATTATACCTTAGGTATGGAAATTATGCTCTACCCTGCCCAGAGCCAAACTTCTGCAATGGTTATGTGGCTTTAACTTAGGGAAGAACTTTGGCCCACATGAGGATGAAATTAAATAGTGCAACAAGGACGGGCTCATATTTGGGGCAAATCCCCTCCCTCTCGACTATGCACAATCCCACCACAGGTGGTAGATTGCACGCACTTATATTAGGACTAATATTTTCTGTCTGATTGCCGGGTATAGTGAGCAAAACAGGCTTTAGTGACACCCCATAGTAGTAAATAACCTCCCTGTGGGTCCTCTAAAATACCCCAACTCCTTCATTCAGCACTGAGAGATCTCCAAACACTTAGTCCATAAACAACCCAACCATTTTAATGCACTTTCCTCCTTCTCCCAGGGGATGTTCTTGGCTTGTGTTCTCTGCCTTTATTACAGCTTTAATCTTACGATGTGAACTGGGACTTGTTTACATTTTTATTTTTAAAGGGTTTTTTTGTGCATGTGTATGTGCGTATGCATGCACTAAAGATCTAAATTGACAGATGCCTTTTTGTAGGACTGAAATGACATATCTAAGTTTTACTGCTCTCTTCCCTGTATTTGCATTTTTAATTACTTGCATCATATTTTATCAGTGTTTTACCTGATGAAGAATTCCAACTAATTAATTTCACCTGGAATTATATGTAGGTACATGAAAAATTTTCCTTGGCCATTTGTGGAGACCAGCTGTGTGTTAAGAATATCTGATCCCCATTTGAAAGAGTAAAGAAAAAAAAGTAATCAAGAGCAAACAGCTGATTGTAAAAGCCAGTCCTCTTTTTTTCTCAAGCCCTAAAGATATTATTATTGGCAGATATCTTTTATTACTCAACCTATATACTACACATTAACTCAGAAGTTCTAACTGAACATCATTCAGTCAGACGACTTTTTCTTCAACGATTTCAGCCTTAATTTGTAGTAAAGCTAATGTTGTTCCACCCATATGCAAAGACTCATTTATTTCCATTCCAGCATGACTCACAGAGGTATAACTTCCCTTTGACCAGCTTTTATTTTTTTCCACTCTAATGTTTTTTCTCTATGCAAAATTAGGAGAGGGGAAAAAAATTGATTAGGAATGTAGGCATTTTATGAAAAGCTACCTGTAGAGGAAGAGGAAAGAAGAAAAGAGAATATGAAATGTGACCTGATCCTGCAACACAGCTGAACATACACACACACACACGTGCACACACACACTTTCTCTCTGTGGATATTTCTGGTTTGATTCTTTGTCTGTACTGACAACAGATGGTGTTTTAATAAAGTCCAGTAGGAATATTACTGTGAGTAAACAATCCAACGCATGCCAATTTCATAATTGCTGGGTACTGATACAGCCTCTTACCTGATGAATCCAAATTGGGAGGAAACCAACTGTGCACACACCTACTGGCAGCGGCCAAATCCGCAGCTGTGGTATGCTCCAGCATTGAGCTTCACCACGGAAGGTAAATTGCAGCTCCAATCATCTTTCTTGGCATCAGGCTAGGGGAACAGCTGCCATCTGGCTTGTCATCAAAGTATGGTCACCGAGTTTCTGGGAGATGAAATAGCTTGCTTTTTACCTTGACATGCACGAAGATTGCAATCTTCATCTTTACAGGTATCTCTTAAAATAACATTCTTGGCTTCCTAAGCCAAAGATTTACCAAGTGGGATTTTCTTCTTTAAGTGATTCCCACGCCTATAGGGACTTGAAGTCTAAACCTGTTATATGCTAATTAAAGATTCACACCCACATGACTTGTCAAAGAGATAAATCTTACTCATTTGTTTTCATCATTAACAGGGAAAAAAAAATGTAAGTAATACCATGCCTTACATTAGCAGATTTATGTGGAAACGTTTGTTTTTAATAGAAGTGGAGACGCAGTTCGAAGCATTATTCCCACCACTGTTGATATAACACAGTATGGAAATTGCAACTTGGCAGAGAAGAAGGAGGTGAAAGGAAAAAGGGGGAATTCAAATATTCAGGACCAGCATTCCAGCTAGAAGTAACTGTATAGACAGCACTCAGCAAGTGACTGCTTACTAAGTGCTTTATGTGACCATTATTTATATATTCAGTCCTTCGAAGATACTCTTCAAGTCAAGGGCAGATTACATCACAGAATAAGGAAGTGAGTCTCCTCCTCTATGGCAGCATTTAAGTGTTTCATTTCTGTTAGTTTCTAGCAGGTCCCAGCACTGCACAGCTACACACTGGAATAAAAGCTCTATTTCCATTAGTAATTCTTCATACTGAGAATTTAGTCTTTAAATTCCATACAGGAGACAAATCTAAACTGAAATTTTATTTCAGCTTAGACTGGGACACTGACATCCCAGACAAATCTTAAATAAATTAAAATAGCTGTTTAAAAACTCCAGTAAATATAATTTCAGGTAATTACTTGACTTTATCAAATTGCTTCATGTTGGTGATAGCTAAGTATACTTTTTTGCATTATTGCCTTGATATATTGTATCATTGTCTTTCAAGATATTTTTACATCAGTGAATCTGTTTTCAGTTGGCAAATTAATACCCCCGAAAAATTTTCAGCTGTGATATTATTCACAGGCCTTTCAGGGATCAAGATTTTTGCTTAGTGAAGATTACCAGGCTCTTAGCATGAGAGCAGAACTACTTTGCTCTGGATTTAGAAATTCTGTTGAATTCAGAACTTGCGATTGCAGTTCACTTTTTCCTCAGTAGAAGTTTTGTGCAAGAATTTAAGAGAGGCAGAGAAGGCTGCTCTTCCCACTTAAATGCCTGCTTTGGAGTTGCAAGGTTCTGCTCCTGTCTGAGACTTTGCAGTAATGGTTGCCTGAGCAAGATCAGTGGATGTGGATACTCAAATAAGGAGTTGTGCTGCTGCACCCAAGCTTTTTCTTACCCGGCCACAGAAGGTCTGCATGGACACAACTTCTGTTGGCACATGAGGTTAAAAAAGTGTGCATAGATGTTTTGTGGACCCATCTACTGAAAGACATTCGTGCTGAATACCTTTATGATGATTAGTCCAGCTGTCACTGTTGGGCTGGGTTAGTTTTGCATATGCTTTCTGTTTCATGGTGTTCTCTCTACAGATAGGCTAAACAACACTTTTTGCCTTTTTAATTCACTACTGACAACATATTTCTAAAAGAAAAAAAAGAGAAGGCAGGTGAATAGGGGTGGATAAATGCTAGAGGAATAGTTATTTCGTACATGCTAAATAAATGTACAAGGAAGTGTTTTGGCAAGAGCTACTGTGCTATTCAGTACCTCCAGCAGAAATGAACAATATCTCTATGGGAAAAAGGCTTGGTGGAGCTCCAAGACACGTGTTCATGGTAGCTGCTTGACACAGCAGTCTGCCTGCAGAGTGCTGCTGATGGTCAAAATGAAGCTGTCGTATGGAAATGCTTAGCAACTTTCCGCTGGAAAAAACTGCTCCCAAAAGAAGTTTATGTAGAAGACAAAAAATGCTCCCTGTGGGTTTCTCTGGCTCTGAGATTGGCAGACCTGGAGATGTTGGAAGGTGCTGACCTCTGTCACAGCTTGGCCACACCCACACCTGGGTGGCATTTCAACACAGTAGCTGCCTGCTGGATTGGAATCTCATCAGTCCCTGAAATTTCAGGTTTTCTGTGGAAGGAAAACACTGCAATGCTTCCCAAAAATCATGGGGGCTGTGAGATGTGGCGGCTTCAGCTGTGAAGTGAAATTGGATGCCTGTGACAGAACTGCTCATCCTGTCCCTTTATTATTTCTGTTACCAAAAGTTGGGATCAGAAGAATTAGAAATTAAGAGTCAGGTCATGTCATCTCCAGAAAATATTCCAGTCAGGGTTATATATTGCAGTGATCCATTTTTTGAAAGCCCTGAGAACAGGGAACGGACATGTGAAGGCAGTACGTGCTATACACTGACAAACACTGATTCACAAAAATTGTATTTTCTTTTAATTGAGACCAGAGGTTGCGAAATCACTTTCTACTCCAAGACCTGGGGCTCTAAACATTGACTTATAGTAGAACAACTTCATTTGGCCCAGAGCCAAATCAGAAACAATGACAGAATCTGAAAATGGATGGGAGAAGCAGTCATAAATCTAGTACCTAAGTAAGGATTGATCCAGCATAGTGATGAGAGGTGTTTATCTCATCCATCAGCCAACCTTGAGATCCCCTGACCTGCAATCCATTCAATCCTGTACAAGAACTGTTGTCCATGCCTTTTCAATATCTGATAACAGTTTTAGGCTTACGTATAGGATGCGATATTCAAAGTAAGTTTTGCTGTGATTTTCTGAAAGAACTGCTTATTGTGTAGGCAGTTATATGTTTCTATCTCCTCCCACCTTCATGGAAACTTGTAGCAGATTCCTGGCATCAGTAGCTGCTGGAAAAGGGTTAACACTTTTAAAACTAGAAATTCAGCCTTAGTTTTCCGTAAGTCAATCCAATGCTGCCAAATCTGATGACCTTTTTTGCTGGAATGCCATTTACAAGTATGACTAAATTATTCTCCAAAGCTGAATTGATACCTAAAGTAGATATATACTCCTCTAAAAGGAATAGAAGATATATTACCTTACCCTTCAATGCTCTAACCAACACTCAGGCTTCAGAGGGAATGGAGGGTGCCCATTCTCGCTGTTCTTTAGAACAACTATCTGAAAAGACTTTACAGCCTGAGGTTTTTTTTGGGTTTTTTGGTATACAAATATCCTATTTCTTTAGGTTTAGGTCCATTTTCACAGAATCACAATGTCATCTAGGTTGAAAAAGGTCTCCAAGATTGTTGAGTCCAACCTTTGACTGATCACCACCTTGTAAAGTAGACCTCATCACTGAGTGCCATGTTCAGCTGCTTTTTGACCCCGTCCAGGGATTGATGATTCCGCCAACTCCCTGGGCAGTCCGTTCCAATGCTTAACCACCCTTTCAGTGAAAAAATTCTTCCTGATGTCCAGCTTGGACTTCCCCAGGCACAGCTTGAGGCCGTTTCCTCTTGTCCTGTCACTTGCTACCTGTGAGACGAGACTGACCCCCACCTGGCTACAGCCCCCTTTCAGGTAGTTGTAGAGAGTGATGAGGCCACTTCCGAGTCTCCTTTTCTCCAGACTAAACATCCGCAGTTCCCACAGCTTCTCCTCATAGTACTTACTCTCTAGACCCTTCACCAGCTCCATTGCCTTTCTCTGGACTTGCTCCAGCACATTTCTGGCTTACTCGACTCTTGCTGCGCAGGTCCAGAAGAAATGTTGTCACTACTTTACCTAAAAGAACTTTTTCATGTTTATTTGTGGCTCAACGGCAATATTTAGAGCTTATTGCAAAGACATTATCAGAGTCACACAGACAGTGAGATAAGCTTTCCTTTACTCTGACTGGCTCCCATTCAGTCACACCTCCTCCACACATGTGGCCATGTTGGTAAAGATAGTGTACATTTCACAGCTAAACAGGGCAGCATTTCAAATGGTAAATTCAATCTCCAGCCCAGCAAAGGGCATGCTTAGTTTTAAGTACATCAATATTGCTTAAAGGCAACTGGACTGTTTGGATGGTTGAACTGAAATATGTGCTTAGAAGTGAAAAGCTCCACAAAACCAGTAAACAACTTAATGACATGCAAGACCAGTTCTCTTTTAAAAACAACAGAAAAAAACTCTAAACAAAACAAAACCAAAAAACCCCAAAACAAAAAACAATCCCCCCACCAAAACAGCCTCAGACCAAGACTTTTTTCAAGCCAGCTCAACACCCAGCATGGAGGTGAGATTTTTCCAAAGAGCTCAGTTCCCATTTATGCTCTTAAATACAGGCCAGATTTTTATAAATGCTCACAATCTAGTGTTTAGAGCTCTTTGGACATCTGGCCACTTATTTCTGTGCCAGAGCTAAAGCCTTCTAGAAATCTGGTCCCAATTGTGGATGCTTAGCTCTTCTGAAAATCTCACCCCATGGAAACTACTTTTATAATGGCATTTCTTTTCCACAAAAGGAGAAGCCATGAAACGTAATTATTTTATGTACAATGTCCACACTTCAAATATAATTGCTGTCACTTTTTCTTTTGCCTGTTAAAAGTTACAGACAAAATAATATTTTCTGCTGCTCCTCCAAGCATTTGGGGCCTATATGCACACAGATAGTTGAAATAAAGTTTTATTCTCTTGTTACATGATATTGCTTCGAGATTGAAACTAAAGGAGGAGTCACATATAGGCAGAAACAGGGAAAAGTTGCACATAATGAATGGATATCATAGGAAGAATTGAGTTTGTTCCATTGCTTGTAACGAAGAGTCAAGTGTCTTAGAAATAATCATAGAAAGAAAAAAAAAATATTTATCTGTGATGGTCTTAAGACTAATCAAGCTACAGAATCTTCTTTTCCCTTGCAAATGTAACTCACCCCTTAATTTTCATACTTACCCCTCAAAGTCTATGTTTATAATTGCTATCCTGCTCTGAACAAAGACTAGCCAAGATACCCTGACAGAAGCATCTTTACTGCTCCCTGCAGTACTGCCTATCCCATTGGGGCTTCTACTGTCTCTGCACAAGCAGAATCCAAGTGTCTAAATATTAGATATAAACATAGCAGCACCATTTAACAGCCACTCACAAAAAGGGTTAATAAGCATCCTGAAGTGTCTAAACAGCCTCATTTTTACAGAATCCACAATGGAGGTTCCAGCAGGGAGCTTGCTAGAAGGTTAAAAGGTCTCATTTTCCATCTGAAGAGACGAGTAATGAAAATTAAGTAGCATCCTAATCCATCAACTGCTGTGTCTTTCTCTACCTCATTCCTTACCAGTAATCATGGAGTCATAAATACTGGAGGTGGAGATCATGCAAGTCATCTCCTTGCCAAGGCACAGCCATTCCCTCCAGTGACTCTCCTCCTGGACAACTCCCAAAGCTTTTTCAGCCATCGCAGATGGCGGTGATTTCATTGCACCCTGTCAGAGACCATGTCCACAACAGAAATATTTCCTTGTCCTCTGGAGACAGACTGATAATGCTCTGACAACATTCTTCATACAGGATTGCCGTCTTCCCTTCCAGTGTTGGAGCACTAGAGCACACAGCTGTGATGTCAGCACCTACCAGTCCCAAATCCCAGAGGAGCAGTGCTGGCAGCGAACAGCCCATTCCTGGAAATTCCTGCCTGCAAGCTTTGATCTCTCCAGCAGCCATTGCAGAAATGCAGGTGGGACACAGTGCACCGTGACTGCCCCATGTGCTGGAACATGGCCACCACACCCATCTGTGCATGTTAATGGGTAAGGAGAAAATAGGTAGATGTCACCCTCTTAACCTTTTCCCCACCGTCTCCACTTTTGCCAATGAATGAGAGAGAATTTCACCTGTACATTGTAAATCCTGGATTTTAAAATGTGAGCCACTGCCAGCTGCTGTCCAGCAATGAGGAACTCACCTCTTCCTGAATTTCAAGACTCGCTTTTTATGTGGAATTACTTAGTCAGGATCCAAAGTAGTAGTTTGGTATTTAAAATGCACCCTAGGGAGCATATAGGCAATTAAATCAAAGGGAACGATTAAAAAATAAATAACAATTACATTGCCTAACTATTAAGGGTAGGAGAGCCTATCCAGGAACCTATGTTTACACCACAAAGCTTATTTATAGCCTTGAAGTGATGTTACCACATGTGTGCAGGGTTGCCCTTATCTTAGTTGGACAGAGCACTGTGGAGCCAAAGCCCTCTAGTGCTTTGCAGCCTTACCATTCCAACATCTGAACCCCGTGATGGGCCTGGGGAGGTAGGAGTGCACCCAGCAGCACTGTCATTACCCCAGTGCACAGTCACTGTCAGCCAGAGACATGGTGTGTTGGCCTGAGGGGGAAAGGGTGTGTGCAGTCAAAAAGGAAAGTCTTCCTTTTGGAAAATGGGAGTTGATTAGCAGGTTGGAGCTCTTGCACATGGCTGGGAAACCTGAGCCTTGTACCCAGTTCGAAAGGGTTTGAACTTACTTCTCAGGAGGAATGATATTTCTGCCAGCTCATCTTCCCATCATGAGGAATGAGACAGTCATCTGCATTCAAGAGACTGATTTATAGTTCTAAGTACAATAAACCGTATCTTGGTTTAAATTAAGTTTTAAAAACCTGCTTGACTCAATCCTGTGGGTTGGCAGCTTTGTAAGGCAGTGGAGGAAGGTGTTCATGTGCTCCATGCAGCAGCATTTGGTATGAGTTCATTTTGATAACCCCTCTCCCACTCATCTCAGTGTTGAGACTGTTGAGACGCACAACTTCCTCTTTTTTTTTGTAAGTGGACCTTGGCTTTGTGAATTCTGCCCATTGAAATGGATACTTTCCAAGTCCCTTTTAAGTTCCAGTTCTTAAGTTTGCTCTCTGTCTCTCTCTCTATGCTGCTCCACTCAGCTCTTTTTCTGTTTTCTACCAAGATAACACAGTTTGTATTAGCAACAAATAATCCCAATGCTGCTTTCCTTAAAAGCAAGCTTTTTGGCTTACTTTTCCATTTTGATGTGCTTGGTCCACCTTTCTCTAAGCCAGTAATTTCCAGTGTAAAATAAAAACAAAGGAGTTCCAGTGATGGAACATACAATACTCATGAAACTCTTAAATAGAGTGGGAGCATAAATTGATTGTTTACCTACACAAAAATTGATAGATTTGGTTGAGTTGGGGTTTATTTGTTAGTTTTTTGGATTTTTTTAATGAGCTTTTGTATAATAGCAACATGGCTGACATGTTCCTAAGAAATTGCGCCAGAAGATATATACCATCTTTCTTGCACATTTGTGTGGATTCTGCCAGATGATGTTTCATCCATATCTACATGTAACCCAAAGGGCTTTCCCTGTTCCTGCAACACTGCTGCATGCTATTTATTGGACTACTCTGTTATGAGAATAATAAACAGGGGTGCATTTCTACTGTAACCAGTATGTACAGAAACTGAGGGGGTTAGGAGTGACAAGCTAATCAGCAATTTCTTTGTGATTGAGGTGACCCTCAAAGCCATCTTGAAAAATTGATGTAAAATTTGCTTTATCTTAAAATGAAAAAGCTGCTTAGTGCCAGTGATTGTTTAAGACCACTGTGGTGAAACTAGTGATAATGCAGTGTTGGGATGGTCAACATTTCACAGAGTGGAGCACTTAGCCAAAAGATATAAATAATACTTGCTAGAGCTCTCACCTGGAGCTGACTTCAGAAAGAGATAATTTACTCTCATTACCCATCCAGTTTCACTGGGAGCTGTATTACTGGCAGATGATGAGGACAGGACTGACTTGCTTTCTGTTATGGGCTTCACCAGCTCCTGTGGCTGTCTCATGTGGAAGGACTGCTAATGGGAACAAGGTACAGAGATCTGAGGGCTGTCACTGCCAAAAGAGTAGAGAAAGCCATATCCTTAAAAGCCAACATTTCTGCTAAGTGTGATGTCTTAATGGGCGATTACTGGGTTTATTTCCTTGGAAGTATTCTGAAAGCATTTTTAAGATCTGAGTAAACTTTATGGTGCTTTTTCAGAGACTAGTTTGCATTCTGAGAGGAACTGCCACTAGGACAAGCTGCCTCAAGATGTGTTGTTACTGAGAATCAGGGGTATAGGGTAGGATTGGTGTGAAAAAGCTGCTAGCAAAAGCAGTGGCTGTTGGCTCTGACCGTAGAGGGGCTGCAGGAGAACACCTTCAGATTTGCACTGTGACACCCACAAGGGAGTAATGGATGGGTCTTCCAGAAACAGCATTTGTCCCAAGCAGAGCAGCACTCCAAGAGGCAGCACTCCAGTCCTGCCCTCAGACAGATGCTAGTCAGAGTTTTATAGGATTGACAGAAAACTTATGCAAAATTCACGACTGCATGTCATTTATTTGCCATTGCAAACAAATAGAAAAACAAAATAAGCCAAATATGTTACTTGTGCATGCATATGCAGCAAACACCTTACAGCACTTTCATTTACAAAATCATTTAGCTTCATCAGCCATGGAAAGCCTGGCTTCCTTCACTGCATTTCTTCTCAGAGAAACCAGCCCCTGAATACCACAGTGACACAGTACACATTCAGCAGGGCATTGGTCCCATCACATTAGGCTCCGTCACATCACATCAGTTGATGTGACTGACAGAACCCGACGTCTCACGTCACAGCAGGGCACTTCACCCAGCACCGCGAGTTACAAAGACGCACTTTCTAGCAAAGTAAAATAAAGATGAATTGAAATGATGTTGAGTGGGGGAACATTCTTCAGGTCTTCCTGGTCAGAGCAATCTAAAAGCAAGTTGTATTCCAGTTTTTTATTGGAGTAAGATGGGTGAGATTTATGACATACAGAGGCTCTACACAATTAGCTTCTTCAGAAAGGCTGATTTTAGTAAAATGCAAAAGGAGATTAAGAGTCAGTAGTTCCCTCAATAAATACTTTGTATATGTGTGTGTATTCAAGCTCAGCAGGCATTAAGCTAGCTATTTACGTGTTTGTATATTGTATATGGTTATATCCCTGTACGCAGGTAGACAACTGGATAAAATGCTTATGACACAAAGAAAATAGCTACAATAGTGCATTGAATTTTACATTTTGGGGCGTCTGGACAATTCACACTCCCGCACGTGAAAAAGCTGCTAATACCATATCCAACTGTACTGGAGGGTGAAATGACTGCCCTGTCTCCAGACTGGGTAGCTTTTTTAAGCTAGTGGTGTCCCCTACCTTTTCCTGTTAGTCTGCAAGGTCCTCAGGACAGCCTTTGATTTCCATTTGTTTTAGAGACAGACATACTTTCTTAATCTCACTGTTGCTCCATTTTTAAAAAATTATTTTTGTGTTCTGACTCAAAAAGAGTGTAGAGCTTTCTCTTCTGCTTGTTCAGTGGGCAATGGAGGAAGAGTGGATCAGCTCTACTGTGCTAACACCCTGTACTGCTGAAACCCTGAAAATCACGAAATATAAATATACATTAAAAAATAATTATGTGTTATGTGGTGTATATGTATTATCTACTGATATTGCAATGATAAGTATATATTACAAGAATGAATACATATATCCGTACATACTAGCAATTAATATACATTAGCACCTCACGTACATCAGAGGTTTTGCACTGCAATTATTCTTGGAGGCTTAGCACTGCAATAATTTTCTATGCACAGAATGCCTCCTGTATTCTGCCTGGACACCCCATACTCTCTTTTAGCCAACACTTAAATGGTGCTGTCTGTTTTCTGACACCCTTCCCCCACATTTCATGTTCATGTACTCTTTTCTTACAGTCCCTTCAGACCCATCCCTTCAGCCCTCTTCAACCACTCTCAAAGTACTTTCCCCGTGGCACTCCAGAATGCCTTCTGCTTCCCCTATTCATTTATTGCTTACTACTGCAATCCCTGTCTGTGGAAATCAGGAGGGGGCCCCCTTCCCTGAGTCAAGCTGAATTTCCTCACTGCAAACGGTGGAAGTGGCAGCTATCATCACGAGGGTGGTCAGCCTACCTTTCCCTGGGAAAGCCTTCTAGAGAAGACAGCCAGCCCCGCTGAGATGGGCTTGGCACACACCCCGCAGGAAAAAACGGACAGCGGCTGCTCTTCGGGAAAGGGGGAAACAACCTGAACTCTGAAACGGAATATTCAACCTCAGCCTTTTAAAACAACAGTCGCACCAAGCCTATGTGAGAAGACCGGTAAAGAAAGCCTCAGGAGTGTGAAAAGGCTCTTTCCCCATTCCTGTTTATGTGTATTTAGAGCAACACAGCCTGTTGGCCTTGATACCTGGAGACTACTTGAAATCACTATGCCTCATGTTTTCCATTTCATTAGAAATAATGATTTGTGAATTTCCTTCCTTTATTTTCTATTTTGATGGCATCCAGGACTATGTGTTACCCTTCCATCAGTAAATGCTAATTTCCAGCACATTAACTGACTGAAGATTCATATAGAAATAAACCCAGACTTGTCTGTAACTGGAAGCTTTTAATTAAACACTCATTTATTCTAAGATTAAACTGTTAGTTTGGTTAGAGCTTTGCCACAGAAACACTGGGCTGCCTAAAGTGTGAGTGAAATATACAGTGGCTGGAAAAAATATTCATTATACTATCAGTGTCTATTACCATTAAACACTGAAACACAGTTTTTCATCTTATCTAAATGCTTTTCTCTGGTTTCACTTTCCTGTGGCTGGTAAAGAAAAGATATGTCTCTGATACTTTATCGATAGGAAAGTAAATGTGATTTCTGCAGCCAGAATGCTGCTGTACTGAAACCTGCCAGGGAATATTCCTTAGGATTGGACACTGACCCTCTGTGCCATTAATTGTTAGTTTAGGCTCTTCCATTGCTTTGGACTTGCTAGCACCACCAGCCAATATCACCCCAAGCAATTCCTAGGCATGTATCAGGAGATTTGAGGGGGCACAGATAATTTCCAGTGCCCTGTCTGCATGCAACTGTCCTGTTTGAGAAAGTAAGAGATCTTATTTAAGGAAATCTAGGACTTTTATGCTAGTTGGTGTCATCACCAGTGCATGGTCTCTTGTCTGCCCAAATTGCCCGTGTTGTGCCTATGTTGGTACCTCAGCTAACTCCAAAGCTGTGTCGATAATTCAGTTGCTGCTGCTGGCAGCAGTGGGAGCTGCCAGGTGCTCAGGGCTGCTGTCATCAGGCCAGGTATGCACGGCTGTTATTTAAGAAGCTGAGATTTGTAAAGTGACGATTTATGTGTATCTGGCTCCATAAAGATATATACAGATGAATACAGGAGGCAGTTTTTAGATTCAACAGTAGAAAACAGATATGGAGCAGTGATTTGTGAAACACTATTGAGTTGCACGCTGAGAAGAGGAAATCACCTCCCTGGCTCACTTGTGCCAGTGTGTTAATCTGACAACTTTGGTAGTCAGCACTGACTGCAGTAGGTCTCTGCTTGTGGTGCAATGGATAAAACAGCAGCTGTTTTGATTTGTATTATCATGTACACTGGGATTTTCCACGATAATCTATAAGGAAATGCATAACCAAATTCAATAAAATATGGTGATTGTATCTCCCTTACGATCCTTTGAAAAGCCTTTAAAAATATTATTTGCTGCAGTATATAAATGCTCCAGAAAAATATTTATGGTCAAATGTTGCCTGATTTCTTTTTTAAGTTACCCTATTAACATTATGAAGCTGAAATTGCACTACACTTTCATGAATATGCATTTTTATTCAGTAATCCATGATGTACATCTACAGTATTTCAAATGACGGGGGTTTTTTTTCCCTAAATAGGCATGAGTATAGGAAATTGTGTAACAGTTAACTCCTGATATATTCCCCCTAATTTCATGACGATATCATGATTATAAGCTCTGTCATGTTTGGGTTTTGTCTCCTTTTTTTTTTTTTAATTCAGCATTTTAATGAAAGATTTTGCTACCAAAATATATATTCTATGACTTAGATGGAAGTTACAGTCAAATTTTCTGCATTTATTTTTATATGAATGCTCTTAAATCTGCCATAACTTCACAGGTATTATTTTTCCATTTTGTAGACATTTACATTATATTTCAGATGATCCTTTTTAGACATATTACAGGGTAAAAGACAATTTCAGAGAATTTGTTATAGTTGTAGCCCTTAATTTCAGAAAATTTGTTATAGTTGTAGCCCTTGTATTTCAATGGCTAAGGATATATTTTCTGAAAATTTTATTTTTTAAGACTACTGATTTATTCCTAACTGATTAAAAATAGATAATTAAAGATGTAGAGGTTTTTTTATAGAAAGTAGCCCTTTTAAATTTTCCTTTAATGATTTCAGTGTCAGAAAATTACATGTTAAACAATTAATAATGATAATTTTTATTCATTGTATTTATCAGATTCACCTGAACCTGATGTGTTCTGCTACATGTCAGGGTGTTATAAACATTTCCTGGCATTTTTATCATTAGTTATTAGAACTGAATATTCCTATTTTCTTGCCTGTTGGTGGATCATTTTTTATGTCATGGAATTCTTTCAGAAACAGAAAGATTCTTTCAGAATCTTCCTTCAAAACTTCTTTCATCCTCTGATCATTAGAAAAAATAATGTTTTTTTTAAAAATTCAGATTGACTAACATTAATTAACTGATCCTGGACAAGATGAGAAAAAACCTACATATTTCATGATTAGTTGTCCCTGTAGATTTTTTTAAATAGTGAAAATCAACATCACATTAGCTGACTTAAAAAACCTATTTTTAAGCCAAACTACAAAAGGAAAAATTTAATATTCCTGACGCTCCTAAAACCTAAAACAAAACCAAAGCACATTCAAAGACTTTAATTTTCTAAGAAAGATCCAACTGAAAAAGGTCTTTAAGTGACTGAGGAAAGATTAAAAGATATTAAGAGATAGGTTTTTAAAAGTGAGAGTTACGCACAGGAATTTTTAAAGCTCTACAAAACCCTCTTGCTCTTTCTCTCTGAAAATAAATGTGGTTAATCTGTCTATATGTAAAAAATATCATTAAAAAACTGTTCCTAAATAATTTTGTGCTAGTGGAAGACAGAGAGATACTAGGTAGAAAGCAAATACCTAAACTCATTTACTGATTTGCATCACAAAAAAAGAGAGTGAAATTAAGTTTATTCTTGCTGTTGTAGTGGGACACTCTCTTCCCCATTACAATTAATTTGGCTAATAATCAGACTAAACTAATTTTCTCACCCACAATAAGAGGTGAAAATCAAAAGCATATTACAGTATGAGAGCAGCTTGTGTTTCTTCATTACACATTATAAATACACATCATAAATACACATCATCCACATAAAAATGAATGATGTGGTAAAGGATTTTTTCAGTATATATTTGGGTTGAATGTGTAACTCATGAATGAATTATGGAGGTCATTCCAAATATGTGCTGACACTATGTCTTGCAGAACAAGAGCATTGATATTGCCAACGTCGAACTTTCAGAAATCTTGAGTCGCGTCACAAAATACTGAAGTCGACTGCAACCCAAGAAGTTTACCAAAGAAAAAAAAAAAGCTTAAAGTTTTATTTACTTTTCTTTTTGATTGTGTACCCTGAAGAGTCACATCCTTAAATTTTTTCTCTACAGCTGTATGATCAATAAGTGCACCATATTTAAATGAAAGTAGAGATAATCCTTCAACCACTTGATTGTAAGAATATGTTTTTAGGAAAAAAATACCCAAACACTCTGATCTTTATAAAAATTGAAATAAAAATGTAAGAACTGGAAATGATGTGATGTAAATGTTAGGGATTTCCACTTTAGTATGTTGCACCTTGTAGTTTTCAGCAATTTTATTAAGATAATTGATTTCCTTTCTCCACTTGTAAAGCCTTAATTAGTGAACCCTTTTTTCATTAATTCAGGTGAATTCAGTGGGGTCCAAGGGTATATCTAGATTTGGTACAGACAAACCTAACCATGTCTCTATATTAAAATATCTAGGCCAGATGTACCTCCCTGCTGGTCAAACAGAGGTTTTGCCTCAGTGGCACCCGTGAGTGCACTCGGTCTGTGTGGGTCTATGGGTGAAGTGTTGATGGATTGCCAGCACCAACACCTCCTTCATGTCAGGGAAGGAAATCATTGCTGGCGGAGAAAAATTTCTCTGGAAGGTTCCATTTAAACACACCCAATGACCAAGAAGCTGGGACCATGCTGGTGGTACCTTGCTGGCTGGAGTAGTCTCACCCATACTATGGCATCCCAAAAAGGGCAGCCTGAGCATGCTTCCTCTGATCCCATCTCCCTGCCAACACTCTCCTGGTCCCGTGCAACTGTGTGTTGTTCTGCACACCACACCCCCAGTACTGAGGGCATTTCTCCCTGGCTACCTGACCACATGGAAGAGAACAACCCCATTAGGGAAAGGCAGGCATTTTACAGGAGGCAGCTTGACTTTAAAAAAGAGTAAATCTCTTCCCCTGGATGTTGTGAACCAGGATGGGGAACTGATGTCTACAGAGGTGACACGGCAGGGTAAGACACTCACGAATTATGAGGGCAGATGTCAGTTCCAAGTGACATGTTTCCCATAACCTACTGCCTCTCTTTGTTTATCCATCAAATACAATCTATATAGAAACTGCTCATCTATTTAGTCCTGGGTAGAGCATAGAAATGCAAGTCAGATCTCAAATTTAGTTTGTCATTTACCTTCTCAAAAGGAGATGTGATTTATGTTTATAATAAAGTATTTGAAATGTCATTTAATAGGAAAACAAATGGCAGTTGGATTCCCATGAGCAAGGAGAGGGGATTGTGAAACTTTGAATTAAGCGGTTCTATCTTATCACACTTTAAGTTACGTATTTTTATTCTAATTGTAAAAATTATCTGCCTTGACACATCTTTTCCATTATTTTTGTTAAAGGGTATTCATCAGCGGTGTTAATGATGACACAAAATTTTAATATATGCATTAAACATTTAAGTTTTAATATGTTAACATGACACAGGATGTGAATAATAACAATGTTTTATATATGAAGTGAAAACATATTTTATGTTGGAAATAGTTAGAATGCCTGGCAAGTGACTTATATCCATAACAATTTCATTTAAATATTGCTTTTGCACCCCATCTATCTTAGATGCAATTTTATAGTCCTTTTTAAAAATTCATTTCTGCATGACCTCTTTGAGGCTGCAACTTAGTGCCTCTAGCCTACATATTCAATTGCACTTGTACTTGTTCCCATTCAATTACCTTTCAAAGCGGAGAAACCAGCAAGTGCCCAGATCTGAACGGCATTTACCATTCTGGGACTTTTCAGGAATTACAACTTCTGTGCAGTTACACAGTAATAAGGGTAAAGGCTAGAGAAAATCCATCAAATTGCTAAAATATGGTGGTCTACCAGGTTTGATTTAGATCTTCATAATTTGGGACCTCTTGGAACAGCCAGGTAGTTCCTAATATAAGATTATATTCCCTTGAATATCAGAAGATTATGATGCATATATACAACAGCTTTCCTTTTATTTCCTCATACCCTACCTTCTGACTTGTGGCTTAAAAAGGATTGTCCCAATAGCATTAGGGAAAGGGATATCTTTGAAAGGATACGTTATAAAAGGAAAGGAAATATTTTGGCCTTTTAATGTGTCTAAGTGGGAAAGTAATTTACAAAGAATTTCCATCCTCTACAGGCCTATTATCATATGACCAAATTGTGCTGATGGAACAAAATCTCTGCTCTCTGACTTTATAAATAGCATAAATTCAAGAGTAGTTTCCATTCATGACAGTGTATAAGCTTAAACAGATCTTATATCCCAAAAGTTCACACTTTCAGTCTGTTAGAGCTGTGAAGGGTATTAAAAAAATATATAAATCAGAAAAGAGGCATCCTGGAGCTGCAAACAGGCTTCCCTGTATGGTGCCCACACTTATGATCTAGCTGAGAATTTACGACTCATCTCTGAGCACATTTCTCTCAGACAGCAGCAGACACTACGGTCCACCAGCAGGCTGCCTCCACCCCACCACCTCCAGCAGATGCAAGATGTCAAGGAAACAGATCAGGAAAAACACCAGGAAAGGACAGCAGATACTACACATCCCACCTGGAAAAACTCTCTCTGTAAAAAGGCAGAGATTTTTTCTCTGCATCGAATTCCAGGTGAATGTGGCAGTGTGATATAATAAGCAATAGAGAGATACTAGGAAAATCATCATTTCAGAAACGTAGCTAAAAAGCTAATACTGAATATGCAAATATTAACATGAAGATGGTAAATATTTTTATCTTTAGAAATACTAGCTATAATTTGCTTCTCTGTTTATTTGTGTCAGGTATGTAATGTCAAGCATTTAAAATATTTATGGTCACACTGGTTCTAGTCCAGCTCTTTGATCTTTCCTATTCATACTGTTTACATGAAATTCCTTGTTAATAACCCAGAGTAAATGCATTTTAACAGACGTTTTTTCTTCTACATGCTATATATACATACACACACATTTTTTAAGAGCACAAATGGATGGGTCAACCTTTATTTTGAAGAGAAGGTTTTTTCTCATTTCATTTTTTACCGCTATCTTGTTTTAAAAAAGAGTGGGAATAAGTTTATGAGGGTCAGAAGAATTGTTCTGCCTCTACAGACAATTCACCTACAGAGGTTCAGCCACTGATGGAAAATTGCGAAATGGAACTACTACTTTTTTTCCTGTGGTGAATAATTTATGCTTGGGAATGGTTTCATCACCGAACACTCTTCAAGTCATTAAACTGAACTGAAGAAAATGGGGTGAAGTAATCATCAAGAAGGTCAATTTATGGAAATACTGTTATCTCTTTCACAGTATTATTAATACCTACTGACACCTTCATGTTCGGCGGGGTAAAGCCAATCATTAGCCTATAAGCTATAAGTAAGGTCTCAAGCACATGCTCACAATGAGAACATCATTATTGTAAAAGCGATCAGAATGCAGCAGATATGAGAAGGAAAAGACAGTGAGACAGGAGGAAGAGGCAGTTCTTGATCTTAGAAAGTCATAAACATAAAACCTGATTTTGAGCAGACTGCTGTATTTTTTGCCATGAATCTGCACGGTGCTGTTGTTACTAACTGCATATTGGTATCTATGTGGCAGATTGCATCAATGTCGGAAGAACAGCCACTCTGTAATTTCAGGAAGAATTAAACTTGGCAGAGGGTTAAAGGGAAAGGCTATTTGACTCCCTTTGAAATGTTTGTAATTGTAATATTTACAACGTAACATCTAGTTAAAGCATGTTGGCACCTGGGAAAAGTTTCCTTCTGCAAGTTCTACTGTTTTTAAATCAAATGACTTGCATGTAGATTGCAGACACGTTAATCTTTGCAATCTGTCTGTCACGACTTAAGGTTCAGATAAGGCTACTTAGCAGGATTTTTGGCAATGGCAATCACAAAGAGCGCAAGTTTAAGAATTTTCTTAGCTAAAAATGCTATTCTTTTGCACGAGTTTAAGAGGACGTAATACTTCAGTAACAAGGTTATACACAGTACCTCTAGAAATACCTCTGAAAATTCTACATTCAACAAAAAAAATTTATAGTATTACACCTGCGCATCATATTTAAAATTAACATAAAATTGATGTACACATCATGTTTTATGAGCTTAATAGGTAGCCAGTGCTACTTAATTTGACTTGCAGTTTTTGCAAATCTGCTGACAATCCAAGTGCACTTCTCCAGGAAGAAACATAACAAATCTCAATCCTGAACCACACAGGATTCCTTCTTGTAATCAATACAAATCATGCCTTTTATTTCAAAGGGATACGTACTCTTCCTCCATTTTCTGAGACAAGTAAAAAAAGTTTATCCAGATTTTGTTTGTTTGTTTGTTTGTTTTAATACAGTCTTCCAAACAGGAATCATAGTTTCCCAAAAGGGACTATCTGACACTGGCATGATCAATAGGAATTTCTGAATGCATTGAATCTTTTCTATAAATGTGAGTTACTTAAAAAAGTAAATATGGATTTTGGGTAATTTAAGAATATTATTTTCTAAGGGATTTAGCAGTAGCATCACAGTAACGCAGGAATGAAAATCATCTTTAAAACTTAGCTTCCCCTGCTTTGAGAGACTGTCAAGTATTCTCAGACCATCTGATTTTTGTCTAATCTGTTCACAGAGGTCTTCAATAATGAAGCAAAGAAGCTCCTTAGGCAGCCTCTTTCAGTCCTTAAAAACCTTTGCAGCTAGAAAGTTGGTTTTTTCAATGTCTAATTTAATCTAATAGAACTTTTTTCTCCCTTCTGAAAAACTAAGGCAGTGATTTCTTTTTTACATTGGGTGAACATGGAGACTAACTCATGACTGTGCTCATTGTAGAATCTTTTTACATATTAGATGATTACTGAATTGCTCCTCTTTTCAAAATTGCTCTTTTCAAAACTAAACAAACCCATTTCTTTCAACCTTCTGTCACATTTTTAAACCTCTTAGCAGTGTTTATGCTCTTGGCCTCCACTCTAGTTAGTCTGCAACTTTTCTTAAAGTACCATGCTCAAAACTGGATGATATATTTTAGCTGAAGTCCTGTTACTGCTGCACAGGACAGAATAAAGACATCCATCTCTAACTTATGGCATGGCACCTAGCATGCTCCAGAATGACACTGGTCTTTCGACTTGATATAATGTTCAAACATACTAAGATGTTTTAATTCATCATTGCTGACATACATTTTTGTGTGCAGCCATTTCACATTTTCTGTTGGTTTTCTTCCTTCCCAAGCATAGCATTCCTTAGAATTTCATATTGTTGGTTTTGGAGTATTTCGGTAACATTTTTAGGATTGCTGTAAGTACTAATCTTGTCCTCCTGAGTGCTTGGAATCCCTCCCAGAAAGATGCCATCTGCCAGTTTTATGTGTATTCCATAATTCATTGTCCAAGTCAGTAATGTGATTGTTCAATAGATTGGACCCGACACAAATTTGTTGTGAGAGTTTTACAGCAAACTGCTAAAACTGACAAATTTTAGAGTTTATTTTGATTGAAATCCTCCACTCAATTCATTTGTTCATAACGGCCAATCTACCTCAACATATGATGATTTGTATCCTTATTCCTTTACAAAGGTCAGCATCCATAAGTAGCTGTGTCAGAATCATGTCTTTCATAAGTTGCACACAGAAACAACAGTGCCACTGCTTTTTCTTTTCCGTTTTTCTTCAGTTCCTTACTGGAGAAAAATGCTAACGACGTAAGTTCTTTGTCATGTTCACTTTGACCAGATTTATGACACGCCTTTGCAGAGACTTGGAAATAACTTTTGGGTTTACCACTGAAATTATGGCTCATGATCTATAATTTCCTACAGCATTTCAATATGAACTGGTAAAACTGTCACTAGCAGAGTTTCTATGCACTGCACAAAATGTTCTTTTCTTACATATAGCATACAGTAATTTAAAAAAATGGGAGTGTAGATGTATGCATGACACTTGTTTTGCACTTGGGATTTGCATTCAGAGAAATGCATAAGATTGCTGACTCATAAAGTAGATTAATTTGGAGGACCACTGCTTTCTAATTTCCCCCACTAATTTCCCCACATTGCCACCAGTAAAACTGTACAGGAGTAATGCACCTAATTCGCTTAGGTGTTTCTGTAAATATTACTGACTGGCTGTCTCACTGAGTGCTCAAATGCCTTTTCATATCTGGCCCCTAATAAATAATGAAATGTAGATGTTGCCCTCAGCTTACCAGTTTTGCTTTAGCATTGCCTGCATCCTGCCTGTCAACTGGATTTAGCATATTTGCATAATTATGTTTCATTCATTCACTACTGGATTTTTTTAAACAAGAAAGGGAAAACCAAACCAAACAAGGAAGCAGGGAACAGCCTATCTGCATGAGGCATTTAAATGCCTCCTGCTAGGCATGTTTGAGCAGATCCTATTTATGCATTTAGTTTGAAAAAAAAGTAAAACATTTAAGGTAATTAAAATAATTCTGAATTCAATTTTAAATCCTGCTGTCATTATTTAGTATTCTATGAGAACTGTCATGCAAAGTAAAAAAAAAAAAAGGAGGGTAAATAATCTTTTCCAAGTACAATGAAGTAGTCCTACTGCTACTGAAATGTATAACAAAACTTCTGGGGTCTTTTTGAAGAACAGAAAGTAACTTCAAGCTTTTGTATAGGTCTGATTCTTAAAAAAAGTCACAGCAGTTCAGTAACTGCTGAGTTCATGGTGACCAAAGCTGCATACAATAAAAACTTTGCTTCTGATAACTTGAGGATCAGAAGCAGGGAACAAATCTTGATATTTTCTGCAGGAATAGAATTATTTCGGTCGTTGCAAACTAGGTAATTCCAATGCACAATCAAGCAAAGGTTTAGTATAACTTTGCAGGGACGTACTCTGGAAACACACAAGAAAAGGACAGTAGCTTTGCACACACGTGGAAGAAAGATTACAGAGGGTTAGTCTAGCAGTGAGACAAAAACCATTCCATTTTCAATGGATCCAGAAGGAAAAAACAGAAAAGAAAAAATTAAAAGGGAAGCAGGAAAATGTGAAAAAAGTAAGATTATTTTTTGCTTCCAACATCTTCAGGTCTAAAGCTGGTTAATTTACTCCCAGACCATAGAAAAAAATAGCTATAACAGAAGCATAGAAAATAGGCTTCATCATAGGATCCTGTGTTTCAGAACATCTGGTCTGTTCTTCCAGCTTTCTGATGGGAATAACTATATGTACATGAAAGCGTCTTCCCAAAGCATTTTTAAAAATCTTGACTGACACATCAAATTCAACAGCTTCTCTTGGCAATGTATCCTGATGTTTCATTACTTGTATCACAAGAAATGTTTTACCTGAAATCTACACTTAAGTCGCTCTTACTTGAAATAACTTTTTCCTTTATCCTCAGTGGACATGAAAAGATGTTTTTCACTCCTTTGTAAGTAGCCAGACTGTTACCATTTCCCCCCTGCTTAGTTTTATTTAGCAGTTGCTTTTGACAACCACCAGCAGACTACCAGTCTTTCCTTACGTTCCATGTGCTTTGGGTTTCTTGCAATTCTCATTGCTTCTTCCTGGCCTCCCTCCATCTGATCTGAACCTTTCCCTACCTGTGAGGATGGCATATGTTCCTGTATCCTGTGGCATCTAGGTGGAAAAGGAAAGATACGGCTTATCACACATCTTTGATTTAAACCTGAAAAATCAGAGTGATTTCTTTAAAAGTGAAAATTTCTGTCCTCACAGGGAGGTGATGTTACGCACTGTTTCATTGACGTAAGGCGTGCTTTTCTTCTACTGCTTGTTTGCTACATATATCTGTCATAGTTTAGCTAAAAATTTCAATGAGTATTGAAGAACTGGCCCCGACATTTTCAGCAATAACAAGTTGGTACAAAATCCAGCTACTCACCACTCTCCATTTTAAATGCAGCAATAAATTAATACTTTTATATGCTCCAAATAAACCAGTGAGAAAAAAATGCTGAATATGAAACTGAGATCAAATCCCTTTGGAGAAATTCATATTTGGTGCTTTAGGGTTTCTAGGACTGTCATGTCTCATTTTGAGCTGTTTCAAACACTAAGTATTAAAGCAAATTTATCTGCTGAAACATGATGGGGAAAAAAATGGTTTTGTAGGATTTCATGGGCATTGTGTCTTTGCTAATCAACATGAAATACATTGCATCTACCAGTAAGAAATTAGAAATTAATTCATGCATATTTCTTTTTTTAATTGCCACTCTTGGAACCTCATTACGTTTATGAAAGTTGAGCAGTTCTTTCTGGCTCATAAACATCACTACCCATTACCCAGAGCAAGCAAGAAAAGGTGCAAAATAGGTTCAAATGAGGTTCATCACACATACTGGAGGTAAAGATTCTCCTGCTATAAATTAGCTAGTAACGTATTTGACAATACAGAGAGCTAAATGAATGTCTCATGTCTAGCAAACAGCTGTATTTGCACTCCTACAGATAATCAGTGAGGACTCAACCACAATGAATTTATTGAAGGAGGCTGATAGTTCTTTACCGTAAGACTAAGTCACAGCATATTAATGTAACACACAGTTATACATGTGCCCCCAAAAATGTGGGATGCATGTGCCAACCATCCAGCCATGCTGATCTTTGGTACTCTGTCACCTTGCTCACTGTGGATTACTGCTGACAAGTTGTAAGTCCAGATTGGCTGGATTCAGCTATGGGATCTGATCCTTTGTGATGCTGAATATTGCTCTAAGTGATACAGACTGCAGACTGCAAGTCGGCACTTCATGGAAAATGTCCAGGAAATTGAAGAAATAAGTCCAGGGGCTTCCACCCCCTGAGATGAGACAGGGAAAGCAAGAAGTTACTCAGAATGATCCCCAACTCTCTGTTCTGATTTTCTCTAGTTGCTCTTGTCATCAAAAAATACAACCAAAAGGATGCAAAAATTGTAATTAACGGCCAAGCTATGTGTGGACCTCCTCCTGTGGTTCTAGGCATGAGGTTATTGTGGCAAAATTTAAGAAGACAGCCTTTTTTGGGGTTGTTTTTTGTTTTCTCTTAGTACAAACTGGACCCAAGCTCTGCAGGCTCCAGGGTTCTATTGTTCATTTTATTAGTCTTTCCTAAGAAATGTAGTTTTAACCACTGAGGAGAAAGAGGCAAATAGTTCTGTTTCTCCAGAGAAGCCAACTACATTATGATTATGAAAAAAAACCTGTGAGGCCTGAAAAGCTTTTCTTGTTTAACTCTTCCTTTTTACTAGCTAGGTGTACAATTCTCAAGCTCACTTTTCTGTAGGCAGGCATGCACCCACGCCACACAGCTGACTGTGCATAAAAATCTTGTGCACAGTTGGCAAAACAGCTTATTTCGATCAGCTTGTTTTCTGGAACTCACTTTTTCATGCATGCAGAACAGTTAAGAGTCTCCAGGGCAAGACTGGAGTCCCAGTTGCTTTTTATCTGGATGTGGGAAGAGGGAGAAAATGCCAGGCTCTTGGGCTTGTGCCCAGTTGTCCCAGAAGACCAAAGCTTAAGCTCAGGAATTCAAATATGAAGCAACCAGAATCTTTCCCATATGTATGCTTGGTGTGGGAATGTTTTTGGGAAGTTCCAGAGCAGGTTAAATAGTCAATTTTTATGGACTACAGGCATATACATTTTTTCAATACAAAAGTAAGGTAGTTCTCTTTTCCAGCCTACTGGTAAAATAGTCTTTCTGTTGGTCTTTCATGTTTTTGCTGCATTTCATCAACTGGAGGCAATGTGCACAGCTTTCCTCGAGACCAGGTAAGGTAAGAAAATGGCCATTAGTCATAAAAATCTAGGAATGAATGAGCAGACAGAACTAGCAATTCTAGCTGGGATTACTTCACTTGTGAATCAGCTACATTGTAAGATGGGAGTGCAGGAAGAGAAGCAAAGAGAACTTATTTGCCATGATTGGCAGAGTTCACAAAAAAAAGATATATTTTCTAAGGGATACTAATGGGGAAGGCACAGCAAAAGTATCATGTGGTTTAGATTCAGGAAATTTGGTCATAGAAAGTGTTGTCATAGGTCACTTGTTCAGCTTGTCTGAATGGAATTTTTTTGCAAATTGTCTTGTGCATCTAAACTGAGTGTGTGGAAAAGCCAACTCTTCATGTCTGCACAAAAAAAGTACTGTGAGTTCCAAATTGGGCTTTCTGAAACTCATTAGGCTTCATTTGGTGCCTTTAATAATGATTATACGAGACACAAAACAGATGCAGACAATTGCTAGAGAACAATGATCAATATCGCCATTTTGTTTGGCAAACCCAACCAAGGTGAATTAGAGATGGACTGGACAGTAATATGGGAAACAATGGAATGTTGTTACATAAATCACTAGCAATGCCTGACCTCAGCTGCGGTATATGATCATATACTTCAAAAGGATATTGCAGGATTACAGAATATTTAAGAAAGAGGATCATGATAAAGGGGCCTCAGGTAATCCAAACATCTAATGAGGAAATAAATCTTCCCCTTTAAAATTAAACTAGGGAACACAGTGTATATTCATAAGAAAGACTGGGAGGAGTTAACGTGTCTCACAGTACAAGGAGAAGGAAGGCCCTTGTTGAACTGCAAGATAAAAAATGTACCTTGGATTGAAATGTGCCTAGGCCCAGAAGACATGGAATGTGAAGAGGAAATTTCTCTGAACAGTAATAAAAATATGCAAAATTATTTCACTTTTCTTCTGAAATGCAGATTAAACCACACAAAGCTGGGTGTGACCATTTAATTCTTCTAACATAGAGATCATGATGAGAACTACTTCCATGCCAGAGAGCCAGAGAGCAGGTGCTACAATAGTTGAGCCATGGGTCTAGTCTGATATTGTCTGGTACTTTATCCTTTTCCAAAAAACACTCTCACTGAGGACAGAGATTTAGTCTTGCATCAGACCCAGACCATGGTTTCCAGCACCAAGGAATGAAAGGGAACTGGCCAGCATCAGTGTTGGAGACTGATGAAGCCACTGAACATTCAGCAGCGGCACTCGTTCAGGATGTAAAATCACAACCATTAGGAACCTCAAAAAAATCAACCAGGTTTTGTTTTTTGCAAAATCTGGAGAGTCTAATGACCTGCAAGCTGATGCTCTGATTCTGGAAAGAACTGTGCAATGTGGTAGCCTGTGATGGCACGAATATAATGATTTCCAGAGTCCTGGTTGCAGCCATTTCCATTTGTTCCTTCATTCACATGCCCACACATAATAGTTTGTTCCTGACTACTACAGCTCTGAACAAAGCCCAATTTAATATTGAAGCATGATGTCAAAACTGCCCAACCCCTCTGAAGAGGCAACCGTTGAAAGGCTGCTTTTATTTCAACGCTAGTGGAGCATAAGAATTCAAGTACAAACCATTGTTTTGGGTACGGTTACTTACAAATACATAGTGAGATGTCATGCCTTAAAACTCAAAGCTTTTGTTTAAGTAGAACAGAAAAACTAGGGTAGAAGGAAAAACTGATGCAGAGACCACAATTACATACTGGGGCGCTGGCTGAGCCAAAAATACACCTGCCTCAACATTCAGTCCAATCCCCCTGCACTGGGCTGCCTACCAACTATTCATAGCAAGTCAAATTTTAGCCAGAAAAAGGCTGTGAAAGGACTCGTGTGTATGTGTGTTAGTGGAATATTACTACAAACAGCATTTACAAAAATAAACCATAAAAACACATTTTGAGCTACTACAGTTGATTTTTTCAGGGTCAGAAAAAAAGAACTCCCTGTGCTGATTGCTAAAAAGGAGGGCATATGCCCCCTAATACCTTTAAATCTTATTTCTTGTGAAAAGGAGCTCTTACTATTTTTGTTTCTAATCTAGGCCAAGTTCTGAAATCCTTGTAAAAACCAAGGGCTTAATAATGAAACAAAAAATAACTGGTAGCTTTATTTTTATATCAAAAGGAGATAAGGATTAAAAATACTAACGGTGTCTAACTGAGTATATTCCAGTCTGTTTCCCCATGGAAAAAAAAAAAAAAGAGTTTGTAAAGATAAGGAACAAGACCGTATTGCTTGGCACATGAGGACCTATGACCTTGACCACGGTCATGACATTCTGGCTGAGCTCCAGCTGTCCTCAGAGGGTGCTTGGCTTCAGCAGAACGTGCAGAATAGGATTGGTCATTGACACAATTTAATGAGTCACTTCTTATTAGCAATTGTTTTTCATTAGAACCATATAAAACATGAAGCAATGCTTTCATCACTATGTCCTGAATTTACATGTTATCTATACATCTATATTTCCCCAGGTTATTTCTCCCATTACTACTATTTTTACACTAAAGGAGAAACTCCGAAAATGCCCCAAATTTTGTAGACTCTATGTTTTAATTTTTTGCCAGAAATAGGTGTTAAGTTCTGTATAAAAGTTTGCTAAGATACTGAATATTTGATAAGAGTTTTTGCATTTTGACAGTTATTGGTCATTCCCATGGAGATGTCATGTGAAGTCCCCCTTACATATAGGTGATGCTAGTTGCCATTATCATTTAAGAGGTACCTTTTATTTACTCTGAAAAACCACATTGCATTCAATATCCCTACAGATCGCTAAAAAGAAACTCTAGAAACTTTTAAATTAATAACATTTGAAGCAGGTCTTTGCTATATCCTGATTTTTCTGTAAAATATGTGCATTACATCATTGCATTAGGAAATCGCAAAGAAATCATATGTACAGACAAAATTGCTTCTAGTGCATTAAAAAAAAGGGTTGGAATGCCTATTTGTGGCATTCACTTGAGATTTTTGGTCTTGATACCATACTGAATTATTTCATCATCTTGGAAGCCCATTCATACATGGACACGGAGACACATACACGCACACACGTCTTGTTGCTAAACCTCATTCATTTGAATGGAAGTGGCACTTTAATAAAAAGCATTAAGAATACGTTGACCTTCCCTGAATCCCATGTATTTATTCCCCATCATTAAAAGGTGTGAGATGGATGGTAAAATGGATTTGCAAATCTGTTATTTCTCCTCAATACTGTAGCCTCAAAGCCTATTATCAGTTTCAGAATCTGAGCTAGGCTGAAGACAGACATTTCCTAACAGTCGAGAGTCTATGGCCCATTTGAGAGAAAACCATGAAGACCACAGACATACTTTCCAGCACATAACATTCCCTAGTCTTTCTACATTGCTTCTACATGGACTTGAAGCAAGCTTAACCACCAATGTTTGCGTAGTTTGCTACAGTTTACTTGCTATTACTTGCATCCCTAATGTTGGGAACTATTTCTGAGTAACTTCTGCTCATCTGTCTTCCAAAAGATGATGCCACGTATGTCAGCTATTAATGAGATACTTGCTAATCTCTTGCCTGCTTATGTCCTTCATCTTCCATGTTCATGCATCAGTCCTGCCAGATGTCAACAGATGAGGCCAGAGATGAATATTTTCATACATGTCTCCTGCTTTTTGCTGCTGACACTTTGTTACCCTCCACAGAGCCATTGCAGAGCTTTCATCAGTGCTGCACTGTCATTGCTTGAGGTTGTGACAACATTATGGTACAGAGCATGTACCAAGGAAAATGCAAACCAATTTGCCTCTAGAGAGGTCTAGAAGAGCCTCTCGTTAGAGCTGGGCTGCCTGCAGTGAAGTGATGCCAAGCCCTCTGCCCTACCAGCTGTATTTGTACCTGAAAACTGTTATCCTCAGAGAAGAATACAGTGAGTCTAATCCTGTCCAGAAGGAAGGCTTTGACACCACAGAGTCTCCAGAGGAGATTGGAATTACTGCTTATGTACATGATCAGCTCCAGGAAGAAATTTTCTTCCCTTTTTTGCAAGCACTTCTATATTTACATGCAAGAGAACGTTTGGGTCCAAAAGCTTTGACCTGGCACTAAAAGAGACCATTGACGCAATGCACTGTAGATTTCAGATATGCTCCCACTTAGACTCCTCTGAAAAGCACAGGGATTTTTTTCCATTTGCCATCAGGATGACTGGTCTGGCGTCTGCAACCTTCTCAAGTACTCCTGGAAGAGAGGAATGGTCAAAACAGTCTTCCACTGGGTGGCTTGAGGGGAAAATTTGTGGATATCAGGATAGTAGAAGGTGAAGCTGGTAAACCTCTGAGGAATAGATTCCAAGCTCTGCTCATCTGACAGCTGTTTTCACTGGCATATCCTCTAACATTGAGTCAGAAGAAATGTTCCTGACAAGGCCATCATTCCAAATAGTTTTACGCACTCTCCTTCATTCATTCTGAAGATGGAATGGAAAAGACAAGGGCTGGGTGAATTAGTTTCATTTCTGAAATGGACTATGAATATGGTTAGAAGATGTAGAGCAGAAGAGCAAACACAGGCCTTCTGTGGTGGTACATTAATTTCTGTGGATTAAGATCTGCAGTAGAAACTGAAAAATATCTGGTTATCCATACTCACTCTGGTTTCCATGATCAATGGCTTATTTTAATGAAGTTTTACATAGAGTGTTACACAGTACAGATATTTATGATGCAATAAACTACAAGATGGGAGACACAAAAAAGTTAATGAAATCAGTCTTCAATGCTTAAGTATTCCTCCCATACCCAGACACACTGTATTAGGATGATAATGTTGAAAAAATCAGAACTACATATGATTCTGGATTTAAAATTTTATGCAGTTGGGCAACAGTCAGCTTTTAAATTGCAAGTTTTTTAGATTTGGGGGAAGGTTAGTTTGTGCCTGGCCTAGGTCTAGTATCAAGCAAAATTCAAAGGTTGAAGACCTGAGACTTCAAGCTTTGATCCATCCATTGCATAAAAAGCATAACACTTGTCCCTGAAGTGGCATTTGGAAAAGGTCCTACTATTCAGTGGAAAACATTCAGGTCTAAACATCACAATGAAATTTGGAAAAGTATGATAAAACTTTAAACAAGTACACTTGCTATTATTTACCATCTCACTGTTCACTAGCAGTACTTCCTCAAATCTATATTGCATTTGCTGTGAACATGCATTTTATAAAAGCATATTAAGATGACTAAAAAACAACTATGAAATAACATATTGCTTGCTTTATTGACTTGCTTGTATACCTACTTAGTGATACTTGCTATTTAGCTGCTTTAACAAACAACACACAAAACAACTACTTGTTCAAGTGACTGCAGAATATATTAAGACACCCTTTTATATTAAGGATGACTCTTCTCGTTTCCTGCCTCCCCACAGAAGGATGACTTTGCCTCCTAGTAAAGGCAATTGCAAAACCCCCACTAGGATGACTATGATTTACATTAAGTCCTAAATGTTGAGTAGAGGCTCTTTGATCCCTTTTGCAAATTTTGGCCAAAGCTGCCAGGCACGGACATACCTGTCTGTGAGATTCTGGTGTTTTTGATGTTCATAGTCTGTGCATTGTGCTTTGGTTTACGGAAACTTAACTAAACCAGTCACAGTCTGCCAAGAACTGCAAGTTTCTGGTTAAAACATCTATCTCACGACACATGAATGCTTTCTGCTGAAAATGCTTTAATTTTTTTGCACTTTCTTAAGAAAAGCGTCACCAACAGGTCTGCAAACTTGGCTAAAGTTCAGGGACTGTAATGAAAACTTCATCACAACACTAAATGTCACACAACCTGAGACAGCATTTGGGACAAATAAGCAAACCTGACCTCCATCTCTTGTGCTCATGTGCATATGTCATAATGCCTCACACTAATGTGGGAAAACCAAAGAGGCTTGGAATAGGAAAGAGTTTACCTAAAACCTAAACAGACTTTAGAGGGGGTCCTTGAAGGGAAGTTACTTGTTCCTAGCAGCTCTGTGGTCCAATGCTGAGCAGTAAAACCAGCCAGGTGGTCTCCCTGGGCTCCCTCCGTAGTCAGCAGGCCAATGGAAGAGAGTAGCTCTTCCCCATGGAAGAGCAGAAGGCAAATTTTGGCATTAGCATCACATTATTATGTATCACAACCATATTAGCACATTGCACAATACTAGCACATTGGCATTGTTAGTATATTAGAATTATATCAATATATCATTAGCATAGCCTTTTTTTCACCTCTCTGCTGACCACAGAGGGTACCAGGGGTAACTTGACCCTCATTTGGGGTATAAGAATAACCAAGTGTGGTATGTGCTAAAAACTGTGTCCTGGCAACTGGATGGCCCTTTTCAAAACGTGTCTTATTGTACAGGTAGGTTTGTGGCAAGTGCCAAGGGTAGCTTAGAGTATACCCTGAGCTACACTTCACCAATAGAGATCAGAATGAGCAGCTGCATACCTGGCATTTCTACGGATTTCAAGGCTAGATAGTTGGTTCCCAGATTCCTAAAGATGCTGGGTATTAAAAACATCTCTGCAGTGGAAACAACCCGCTCAGGGCCACGGCAGCCCTGCCATGTACGACAGGCTGGGAGCTGGGCTGCGCTCACTTCTCTCCACGACAATAGCACTGTTTCCCTTCCTTTCATGCTGCAAAACACATTCAGCCTGGCTGCATTAAATTCGTATGTTAATGTTCCATTAATTAGCTTCCCTTTCTTTATATTTGCTCTTCATTGTTCTGCTTTTACTTTGTTTCACTCCCCGTATAATTAAAATGTTTAACATCGTTCCTTCCTGTGGTCAGGACACATTCGCTTACGTCCGCGTCGCTCCCGGCCCCGGCTGAGGCCGAATGGAAGCAATTAAAACCAGGAACCACGTTGTCCGTGTGCCGCCCCCTTCGCCGCCCAGTCCCTAACGCGGCGGCGCCTCCGACCTTTGCCGGGCCCCGCGGCCAGGCAGAAGGGCTCGGGGGTCTTTCTGCTGAAATAAAGGAGGGATGTATTTACTCATTTTGCGTAATGTCCGTGTGCACGGGCAGCGCTGTGCAGGCGCAGCTCTACCTCCGCCCCGCCGCCCCGCTGAGGGGGGCCGCTGCCGCCTCCGCCCGGTAGGTGGCGCCTCAACACCGCCCACCTGCGCGGGCCCGGCCCGGCCCGGCCCGGCCCGGCCTGCTCGGGAGAACGGAATAAAATAGAATAGTAAAATAATAAAGCGGATGAGAAAAGCCACCCGTCGCTCCCCCTGCGCGATCTCTTCTGAAAAGCGGAGCGGCGGGATGGGCCTGAAGCCCGCTGCCACGGTCCGACTTGCCAGGCTGTCCGCTTCGATGGGCTTTTGGCTTACGGAGGAGCTATAAAAAATTGTGAATTAAAACCACTTTAGTCTTGGGTCAGCGAGGTCTGACAGAGCCTGCCCGGCTCAGCACCGGTCACTGCTGCAGTCGGTGCCCGGGCATTAGAGGCTTTCACATCCCCTGGGATCACACGGTGGGTGCAGCAGGGCTGTACTGGCACAGAACTGGTTCAGTGGAAAGGTGAAGCACTCCCTTTTGGGAATGAAAAGCTGCTCTCTCAGGAGGGCGTGCTGGGCTGTGGGTCGCCACCTGAAGCAGGGAAGAGTTAGGCACCAGGTCCAGTTAATGTGAGCCCCTTGCCCAGTCTCCCCAGAGCTCCCAACTCAGCTTCCCGACTGCCTCGTCCCATGGCCCGCAATACCTGCCTCTCACACAGCCTGTATCAGCCCCTCTGAGTGCAAATCAGTGCAGTCTCCACTCAAGAAGCCAAGACCTCGTCTCTCCTACTGCTTTTTTGTTCCATGACTATAAAAAAGAGCTGCTGATATTTTGCCTTCCCCAAAGTCAAACCCATTAAGCAGTGTAGGACAGCCTTCTGTCATGGTGATGGGAAGAGTAAGGGAGGGAAGTTATAGATTTTTAAAAAGCTAATTTTCTTCTTTGGGTGTGTTTGTTTTTAATTAAACAGAGAAGTTCATTAAAACGCACTGATAAAAATCAAGAGATTTATGAAGAGGTTTCTTTGTTAGCCTGTATCAGTTTATAATGTATGTGCACGGTAAGGTAGTCAACTGCAAGATGTGTGAGGGATTTAAATACTGAATATCCATGTTTGGGAAGCAGGTAGGAAGGTAGTGAAACAGTCAAGGTGTTTTGGTGTTTTTTTAATTACGTTTGACAAGAGTCACTATGCTCTTCAAAGAATTCAGAGCTCAGTGTCAAAAAAAACTGTTTTGGTTCACTTCTGCTTGAAAATCCTCTCCTGCAAGCAATGCAAACAGTTGTCCTGAAATGATGGGATACTTCTGGAAAGAGAAAAGTGTTTCTGTTGAGACATCTATGCTTCCACTTTTGTATGTTTTTAACACAAGCAGCTAGGATGTTGGGAGGAGAGGGTGCTGATATCACATCTTTGTTACTAGAATATTGACATCGCTTGCTTCATTGATTTTTTATTACAGTCCCAAGGTTAGAAATAATGATTGTCAGTGACATCCTCTTTGCTGCTTGCTTCAGCTTCAAGTGGTAATTTCAAGCATATTTTATTTTAGATTATTTCTCCATGTCTATATAAACTCCCTGCCCTTCTGTCTGCAACCGGAATAAGTAGTTTGTAAAAAGCCACCTCTTGAAAAGTTCAGGGCTGAAACATGCCAGCATAAAAGATAACAGCAAACCAAACCGCCTTTGTCACTACTACTGCTGCTGTCTTGGCATCTGTCGACAAAGAGCCGCTCCAATCCGGGGATCCCTGCTGGGGTGAGATATGGCCACGTCTCCAGCAACGGACCAGGCGACACCAGTGCCAGAACGCTGCGACCATCTGATGCAAGTCGCTCCTAATGAAAGTCCAGCATGGGGCTAAATGAGTTTCCTCCACTGCTGGGTGAGGGGCTAATGATAAAAGCCCTCCCTGGGCTCGCCACTGCTGTCAGTAGCTTTGTCAGGGCATATGGCAGTTTGCTGACTGCAGCTTGTGTGAGGTTTCCTCTCACCGTGTTACCTCTGGATTTGGCTGGCGGGCTCGGCTGAGACTCCTCTGCCTGCTGCCCGAGTGGTGTGCGGGTGTGTGGGTGCCTGCCGTGGCTAAAGGGCGGGGACTTGTGCGGCAGTATCGGTTTGGCACCCAGTGACTGTTGCTATTGCTGCTGGAGAAGCACTGCTCACATGAAATCTGTACCGGTTTGCTGTAGAAAAGGCTAAAAATGTGCTAGTTAGTGAGGTTAGCCGTGCTCCCTCACATGCAGACACGCTCTGCTGCCCCAGTCATGTGGGCTGAGGCATTCTGCATTTTCAGTCGCAGCATTCACAGGGTTGTTTTTTTATTATTATTATTATTATTATTATTATTATTATTATTATTACTACTACTACTACTACTACTACTACTACTACTACTACTGTGTAATAGTAATAATAATAAAGAAGAAAGGAAGAAGAAGTAAATAGGACAGTTGTGGCCACAAAGTCCCTAGGCAGCTCACAAAATGTAATTTAAAATAATAAGAGGAAGAAAGCAGATTCTATCTTCCAGTAGTAGACCTTTCATTAGAGAAAGCAGTGAGAAATTTGGCAAAGTGGATTAAAAAAACCCAAAAGACGAATGCACACATGCATGCAAACACATACACACACACACAGACAGAGATCCTACGTGGAAAGTGTGATGAGTTAAAAAAAATAAACCACCACCAAACCACTGTAGGGGTAGGAGCTTGCTGGCTCACATTCTTATAGCAGTTTCTTCTGCCTCAGCTTTTTGTAGTTGATGTTAAATGTGAGACCTGTAATTTATTTTTTTTTCAAACATAGCAGCAGCAGCATGTTCTCTGCACCTGTTGGTTTTATGATTTGCTTCTCACAACAATTCCTTTGCTGTTGAGACATGATTTGAATGACAGGCACTGCTGAATCAGCTTGTAAATAGAAATGGAGGTGGGTTCGATGCATTTTCCAAAATAACCTCCCTCTTCATGCCTTGTGTGACCTGCCCCTTGCAAGGCATATTTTATTCCTCTTCATCTCTTGCCATTCGATTTCTCTGTTCTATTTTAATATGCTTTCTATCTCTCACTATTTTTTCCACGTTCTTGTGTTGTTCTCTTCTGACTACACTCCCCTGGGTTCACTCCTCAACAAGATATCAACAACTTAGATAGCAGCAGTTATAAGTGAAATGTTTAGTTTAATTAGAGGCATTAATAAGTGAAATGTTTAGCTAAAGCATTATAACCCTGCCCTTGAGATGCATTCATGGCAGGGCAAAACCATATAAGGCTTTTCTTAGAGACCTTCAATTACAGGCTGGTCCTGACTGACCACACTAACTCCATGGTGCCCTGGGATTAATAATTCCCCAATACTGAGTTAGACTGGTTTTTTGCCTCTAAGGACACAGAGCAGCTCAATGGAAGGCCATAATCTGAAGCATTATGAGAAACAAAACAAAACCCACAGTCCAACAAAACAAAACACAGCCTTACTACTGCAATCACTGTCCATTTTCTGTGACATAAACTCTACTCAGTAGAGTCCTGAGTCAGGATTTTGGCATGCTTTTGGGATTTGTCAAGGATGTACTTGTTTAAACGTGTATGGCACACTCTGTCTGTGGATCTCAAAGCACCTTAGGCCTGTTTATCATTTAGACTCTTAAGACCCCAGACTGGGTAGGTTATGTCAAAGACTGGAAAACTTGGGCATTGAGGCTGTAGTCTTTAGGAAGTTTATTAATGCTAAGATCCCTTCCAAGATCTGTGCCTAAATGCTTGAGGCACTATTGAAAAAGGGGTTTACGTGCCTTAGCAGATTTGCCCTGTTTCATAAGCTTCTCCCTGGCATTACTGTCAATCTTGAAAGCCAGTGGGAGTTCTGGATAGGTCAGGGAGGTCACACAAAGGTCCATTTAATTGTATCAGATCGAAGCAAAGTACAGATGGAAGCCTGCTGCGTTTTTCTGGCACGTGTTCCAGATGCCTTTTAAAACTAAATCTTCAGATTTAACCAGCACATTCATTAGCAAGTGCTTCATGTGTGCTTCAGGTGATTCTTCTGTTAGTGGTATTGTCTAAATGAATCAATTTTTAAAAGGAATTTGCTATTATTTAAAATATGTTGTTGTGAATCATGTGGGGAAGTCCATCAAGTACTGAAAGCATTATGTCCCATTTGTCATATTGCTGTGATAAGGTATTCAAGAAATTAATGTTCCAATTTAACTGAAATAAAAAGGAATTTTATGTGAAAGCATTTTCTTTTTCCTGTTTTTCTGTTGATAGATCCACATATATCCAGTACAAATTTAAGATATGCTGTGAGTGGCTTTCACTATCTCTTGGAAGCTGTGGGAGAAACAACTGCGGGGATTTGCATCCTGTGAGAGATTCTCAGAGCCTGACAAATCTCTGCCTACATGAGGGCAACCCTGACCACTACGGAAAGGTGTGCAAGCCCAGCTGATGTTCTAGGGGTTCCTGGGATGTCTGTTGCAAGCTCCTCTCACTCCAGTCCTGTGTTCGCTGTGCTTATCACATAGCACTGCCTCGCTGAATGCTTCAGCTGTCCTGGTGCAGGTTGCCTCCAGTTGAGGAGTTAGGGTCTGTCTCCAGCTGCTGCTCAGGAAAGGCTGTTTCTAGGCAGCCTGAACCATCTTATAAAACACACTGCTTACACAAACTGTGTATTTTAAAGACACTTACAGAAAGGGCAGGGAAATTTTTCCAGTAAGCTTGGCCTGTTACAGCAAGTTTATATAAAGACTACAGGAAAATTAACTTCTTGATAACTGCTTTTTCTTGATGTGCCCTGCATAAACAAAGTTACCTGAATGCAGAAAAATAAAAGTTATTGATAGTGAACATAAAAAAAATGCCCTAAAAGGTGTTGTGTAGTTTGCCCCATTCACCTAAAATCGCAGGTTTCTTTATGGAAAAATCTTCGCAAAATACTCTTCACCTTTTCCATTCAAGAAAGTTTTAAGGGGAACTTTAAATAGAGACCCTGGCCGACCCCTCCTCCCCCCCCCGGCCCAACTAATTTAAAAATACTCATTTCAAATATGCTTGCAGGGAAAATTTTTTGGTTTAAGTCACTTTACCTCAAAACCTTATTTAATTTATGAAGCATCAGCTTTTTATCTTCTCTTCACCTTCGTAATTTTTTACCATTTTCTCAATACTTCAGGATGTGTCGTAGCTTATTCACACTATTTCACTTTCCCCTTCTGCCTTCCAAAGTCAAGGAAAGTTTGAAAATTGAACGAAGGGACACATGAAAGGAAGAGGGGGGGACACAGGTGAAGATAAGAGTAACAGAAATAAATCCAGAGCTTATCCTATTTATTGCAATCATAACAAAGATAATAAAAATAAGGAGTGGGGAAAATTTTGATTTAATATATTAATATTGGTCCTTTAAATCCATAAGTAGACATTTGAGTAAGGAAAAAGAAATTTAATCTGTCTTTAAAATTTCCAGTCCAACTTATTTGGAAATATGTTCTTAAATTAATTTTATTTCAGGAACTATTTTCGATGAAATGACATTTTAGCTTTGAAAAAAGCCATTTGGTTTGATTTACAACTCAATTCGCATCATTCCAAAGGCTCCAGCAAAGGTGAGGAACCGTCATTTGTGGTCTCTGTTAGTGTGGTTCTTGGGCACTTTGGTGGTGGTCACATTTTCAGTATCCACAGGCACTTTTTATACCTGAGAGGAAGACTAACTTGTCTGGAAGATAATGTAGCCTTTTAAACAAAAGAGTAAAAATACCCGTTTGTTTGAAGAAACAAGATGACAGAAATAGAAGTACATTATATGGAATAATGCTTTGCTGAAAATGTTTTTTATCTAGGTAGAAAGGGGAAGGAGCAAAAAGGGAGACTATGGATAAAGTGTGTGAAATTTTATAATTGCCCTGGGCTCTGGTATGTTACCAGCCGCAGAAATGGGTTGGAACGAGTTCTTATTCCACTGCTTATACTGTTTCCTGTGGCCTCAGTAAATCACTTAACCTTTGTCCCTAAGTTTCCTTATTCAACAATTGGGAATTTTAAGACTTAATTTTCTGCCTCAGAGAAGTGTTGTGAAATTTAACTAGTTAATGTCTGCAAAAGGCTTTGAAGTCTCACTAAATAACTAGTTTGGATTTTTTTTAAGTGAGGAATATGACAAATCCAGGGTGAAAGTATATAAATAATTTAATTAAAAAAACATTCCTTTTTTTTTCCCCCTCAGAAACAAGAGCAAACAAGTTGAATGTGAAATCAGTGTTGCTGTAGAGTATAAAGAGCCAATGACTGAATAAATCTGCTTTGGAACACACCCTGGTAATTCACAATTCTATCAAACAATCTTCAATCTCCCCATTTTGAATTACTGGCATTTATGATGACTCTACCATGCATTTTTCCTTCTGATTTTAGCTCCCCTTTTAACAACACAAGTTTGTGTTTGCCCAGACAAGTAAGAACATTTACAGCATGGGATATGCAGTGAATTAATTGTTTGGTGGGTTTGTTTTTTTCAATGAAAAGTTTTGCCATCCCAGTAATATCTTGTATAGTTTTCCTCCAGCGCTACATTTATCAGGTGTCATTTCTTTTTATTCAATAATTATTCTGTTTTCAGTAGTGGTGGAGGAACGCTTCAGAAAGCTTTCTACAAATACTCATTGGAGCTCTTAAATAAACTCATTTCAATTACGTTTATGCATATTTCATGTACACTTTATCTGATCATTCTAGTGAATGATTTATTGGTAGGAATGTTTGTCCAAATGAAAGATTTTAAGGGCCAGGTAACGCACCAAAAAAAAAAAAAAAATTTTAAGGGCCAGGAAACCCCAAAAAAAAAAAAAAAAAAAAAAGTGGAATCTGCATTTCCCATAATAAAAATCTGTAGTATAAACCATAAGTAAACTCAAGGTCAGTATGGTACTGTACATAAACATGAGAATTTAGACATAGTCCAATAAAATTCATTCCACTTCAGTGGAACATATCCTGAGTAAACGGCAAACTAAGAGAGATCAAGAATGATTTTTATAGCGTCAGAATATTTCCAACAGGTAGTCAATGAAAGAAAAACAACATTCCAGTAGTTGACAATTCACAGCTGCAATTCATGGAATAAATCACCTGCAAATTCTCTGGTCTTTTGTTCTATTGTCTTATTTGGATACCGAATTTGGTACAATAAAATTCATACTGTTTATCTCAGCAACACAGCAGAACAACCTATTGACAATGTACTTTATCCATAAAGTATCCTTTGGAGAAAAGTTGATTTACCCACTGGATAGAACACGTTTGTGAAAACTAGTGTTTAGTTGAAAACTAGTTACCCATAAGATATTCCAGCTGAATAACTTATGGTTTTCTCCACACTTAGTTTCAACGTGGTCATGTCCAGCTGATGCATGGCTTATTTGTTTAGATAAATTGTTAAAATGGGAAAAGAGAAATGATACTTATCTGCTGATAACTGCTATTGCAGGATGACATTTAGACTGTTAGCAGTGCTAAGAATTAAAAAAACATTTCTATACTTCCTTCTAAGAAGTGTTCATATATGCAGAATAGTTTGGAGAAGTCACAAGTACTCAGAATACAAGCAGTCTAATATTTACAAATCCAAGAGTATTTTTTGACAGACATGATTTTGTAATTTCAGAGTAAAATTAATAATCTTCAAGGCAAACAATGAAATTTCTCCCCTTAAACAAAAAAACAAAACAAAACAAAAAAATGAGCCCATTGAACAGGCAGGCCATAGACCCCCACTCTCTGTAATAATTTGTATTTCCTCATATAAGTTCAGGTTGCTACAAAGTGGTGCATTCACGAAGGTCCAAGAAACATTACCCTTTATAATCTGTCTGCTCTGATAGGAAATTAATCTGCCATTGTAATTCCTTTCTCTTCCATTCTCTGTCTCCTTTTTCACTTTAGAAAGCAAATCGTGGTTGTCCAGTATGTGACAGCTCTATCCTGTGGGAATTTGGCCAAGTCAAGACCATATCTGCAAAGACTATACAAGCAGTTGTTGAATGGTCCTGTTGCCATCAGTGGGATTATTCAATATGGAAGTCACATCGTTGCCTTGCAACAAGGACAGCAAGAATCAAGAAATGTTCAGAGGCGACCAGTTTGTTGAGGGAATGAAAGAGACATTTAATTATTTAACTGAGAGGTAGACATCTGGTGCTGCACGAGGATTTGTTTCACAGCCTTAAATCCTCTCCAGCATTTATGGCTTTAGGTAGTCCTTCCTGTATTACAAGGCAGTGGAGGAAAGGTGACAATTGCATGTTACTGAAGGACAACTTGATTGCTGTAGTCCTTAAGGATGGGTAAATCACACCAGGCAAGTTGAAATTATTTCAGTTGGAGGGGTAAAAGGAGTAATGTTCTACAGCTTTTGGGAAAAATTAATCAACTCCTACCCTCTTCCCTCTCAACTCCCCCCCCCTTTCTATGGCAGTGCATTGTGAAGGGCTGGGTACACTACAGGCAAGATGGGAGATAATTCCCTGGTGTGTGGATCACAAAGAGATTTCAGTGTGAGAAAATGAGAAACCAGTTGCCTGAAGAGCCACGGATCCCTGTTAGACAAGCAGTATATTTCAGCCCTTTACTGGCTTGCAAGTTTGACCAGGACCTACTTTTGTTCCTAAATTTGGGCCTTGGTGGCTGCTGTTTTTAGTTTCTAACTGATTCTATTATTTGATAATAATAGAATATTATTAATAATTTTAATAATAATTTTTAAAAGTTAGGAGTAGTTTTATTAATAAACTGGAAGGTTTATGTGAGAATCATCTGGATTAACTTCTACAGCAGTCGAAGGTGAAGAAGGAGTGATAGTCACGAGAAATAACTTAGTGAGGAAATGCCAAAAGTGGAGAGACATGGGATGCCCAAGGATGTAAATCCCAGCAGGCAGATAAAACCCCTATTCTGAAAGATGTCTTTTACCACTGACTTGGGGGATGATGGAGATGATTGGTAATTTGAGGCTGAAGTTAATCTTTCTGTACACCACCTTTCGGTCATTTCATGGAGAGCTGGTCCTTTGGGTTGTGATGACTTATCAAATGCTCTGTTTGTGGTTTCTGACTGTCTTAAATTCTGAGTCATTTAATTATTTAATTTCCTCCCAGAAAGAAACAAACAAACGTCATTTGCTTCTTTCTTAGACCATTATTACTGATTCTACTTAGTTTCTTCAAAATTGCTTGCAGGCGGATCCATTAAAAAAAAATAAAACCCCCTCTCCTTTTTAAATCATACACAAGATGGTTACTCTGACTACAGTGGGCTGCAACTACATTAATTTTATCCAATGCTATCTTCATTTCCTTCTTTTCCCATTTAGTTACATAATGTGAAAATTAGCCTATTTTGATATTATTATGATGATTTTGAGCTTCTCATTCTTCTCTTGCATAGTGTTGGCTGCCCAAGATGACCTCAGAAACAATCTGGTTAAAAAGAAAATGAAAAAAATGACTTAGCAGAAGGAGCTGTTCTCTTGTCATGACAACCTTTTGCAGAAGAGTACCGGCGTAGCTCCTGCTTCCTGAATGCTTTCTGGGGCCATTCTGGGAATGTGAGACTCCCACTTACTCTGATTAATTTCTGATTAATGTAAAGAATGAAAGTACTTAAAAAACGAGATGAGTTCTATTTCCAGTGAATTGCTTTGTGTATGAGAAGCCAGCATATGGTACAAACAGGGACAGAAAAAAATCTCTTTGGTATTTAGTTCTAAAAAAAGAAAGGCAAATTGCTATTCAGGCTGTAGGCTGGGTTGTATGCCCATCTATTTATTCTTGATAGTTTTGAAGTGGTAAAAACTAAGCTGGTGGCAGAGGCAACTCAGGGCTTCTCAGTAGAGTAGGCAGAAAATTAGTTTTATTGATCCAGAAGTGAGGGGTAAGAAAAGTCAGTGTGTCTGTAAGAAAGGAAAACCTGGACCTGGTTGACAGAAGCATGATTGGATCATAAACTTGGTTGCTGCTTCTCAGGTGGCAGCTGCAGCCAGCCTGGCGTTCACAGGGGCGCAGGTGGAAATGGGCACTGGGGCCTGTGTCATTTCTCTGTGTGCATGGCAGCCTGCTACCCTGTGAAACTCCTTTTTTTACCTGTGTCTGGAACATGTCTTCCTTCTTGACTGAACAGATTTTCGTAGCCCAATTAAGAGCTGTATTTGTGGTATGTACTGCAACAGGCCAATATTTGGGTTGGTACAACATTGCCTGTGATATGGAAGGACTAAGTTCAAACCATGGTTCTGCCAAAGACTGCACTAGAGTAGAAAAACAGCCCCAAAACCAATCCTAAACTTATGTGACGTTCTGTGAAGCCTGAAATCTGAAAGCACATTATTCTACACCAAAATTGTGACCTTGAATATCTTTCCTACTTTAGAGACTAAAAAAAGTTTCTTTTGTTCATCTACAGTATCACAGCCAAATTTCCATCAGTGTGCAGGACCACATTAACTTGAAGGACACACAGCGACGGCACCTGTGATGCAGCCGGGCTATGGGAGAGCAAATACACAGTGAAACTCCAGAAGAAAACAAGTTCTTTCCTTCAATGTGGTCTATGTTGACTCTCCCATTACTATTTCAAAAGATAATATAAGTTTGCATTGTGGCAACAAGCAGGAGTCTCAGTGAAACTGAATTTTGGCACTCTGCAGATTGGGTTTTTAATAACTATGTTCTATTCAGGTTTTTCCCAAAATTTTTAAGTACACAGACAGCAGAGTTAGGACTTGAGCTAGGCTATAGAATCTGGACACTGCCTGAAAAACTGGAGATAAAAGACATCCTGGACAGTGGTAAATTGATGAAGAGATCATTTTGTCATATTCTTCCATTTGGGCAGAGGTCTACCTGAAGCATTCTAGGCATGTTTGTGTAATCTTTTTTAAAGTAATATTTCCATTTTTCTCACCTATCTATCTGCATGATACTAACAACTGAACTATTTGAGTAAAGAAGTGAAATCACATGATGAAAAACAAAGAATGTACATGTTTTGTGGACTGATGTTCAGGCAGTGTAAAACGTATTTGCAGTACTCCTAGTCTTTGCTATTCCCTTGCTTTGGACTTCACATACTCTTTGCACTACTGCTTATGAAAGACACTGGCAGGCAATATCAACCATTTTACATACATTTTATTTTATTTTATTTTATTTTATTTTATTTTATTTTATTTTATTTTATTTTATTTTTTTAATTAACTAAATAACACTACTACACTGCAACATACATAAGGAGTAAGGAACTGAGAATATGAAGGATGTAAAGTATCAAGTAAGTTGTTCCCTCTTGTCAGAGTCAGTAGTCTGGACATTATATTGGCAAATAACACTTATGATGAATTGCACAGCTCAATCTGCAGCTCATACATGTATATTGGAAAACTGAGGAGAATTAATGTAAGCAATTTTTTAATATTAAATTGAAAATGAGATATCTTTTTTGCCAACAGAATATTACATCAAATTGTTTTCTTTATTGCATTTTTCTTCTGAATATGATTACTATTTTCCATTTTCTTTAAGAATGCACGATCCTATTGTTTCTTCATACTAACTATTTTGGCTTTCCTTTGATCTATAGCAATTTCATTTAATTTAACAGAACAGGAGTGGAGTTCTCAAGCATTTTATCATTTCCTTTGTGATGAAATCTGATGCAAAGTCCATGCTTTCTGTAGAAAAATGCACTGTTATTGACATAAATGTGCATTGTGTCAGGCCTTCAGATTTCAGGCATTTTTTATATGTCCTGACAATAGTTCTTGAACTGTGTAGACAGTACTGATGGATTATCCATTCTTCAGCATTTCAAAATGGAAACAAAAAAGTTGGTCAGAGAAAAAAAATCTTGGTCCCATTGTAATCAAAGGATGCTCATTACAAATATTTCAAAATGCTTTTCTTTTGAACTACAATTCAAATATATAGACTTACCTTCTTTGTAGGGCAAAAATTAATTCCCTTCTGGCTGGAACTACCAGTAGTTGTCTAAGGATCAGTGAACCTGATTTGATTACACTGAATATAGGGTAGCTTCAATCCAAAGCACAGTTACATTATATGTGGTGAAATGAGATTGTTAGGTAGGATCATTCCACATGCTGGTGCCTCTGGAAGTCAGCTAGGAGGAGTGCACGAGTTCCCTCAGTAGTTAGAAAAGAAAGGCTAGCAAAGGCCAAAGGTAAATAGGAATTACAGCCAGCTGTCAAACACATGCTGGGCAGACCTAGAAGGGGTACAAGAGATCGTGAGATGGGATACCAGTGCCAGCTGTATGTCTGCTTAGCTGGTTGTGAAGGATTTGATTAGGAGGAAAAAAGCTTTGACTTGAAGATGGCATGTCCACCGTGTTTACTTGACACATTCCATGCTTAATTGACATGCTACTCTGAAAAAGTATTATGAAAGTGGTTTGTACTCCAGAAAGGGATAAGTTAACAGGTTTGCTCTTGCTTTATCTCTTTAGTATACTAGCACAGATAACCATGAAGAGATCCTAGAAAGTGAAATCAAATGAGATGTTAGGTTTATTAATAAATTAAGGAAAAATACTGATTGCCCCATTCACAGAGGAATTACAAGCTTGGGGCAGGCAACTGTACCTCTGGCAGGGCATGTACTACACAAAGGGTTCTAGCAGGAACTCAAGCCTCAATAAGTGGAAGAGGTCATTTATGTTTATAGTCTTATTCAAGATAATTTCTGTGAATGAGGTTTTCAGAAAAAGACCTGACGAAGTCAGACCTGGAAAATTCATTATGAATCAAGACTAATTATGAACTGAAGGCTCAGCTTGAAAGCAAATAACAACAAAAACAATTTGCTTTGCTGAAAGAAATTGTGTGGAGAATAGCCATTTATAAAGGTAAGATCAGGATCTGGGAAAGAGCCTGTAGACCTTCAAAGTTCCCTCTACACAGCAGCAAGCAAGAACCACAATGGCTCTCAGTTCTGCTGATTCTTCTGTGTCCCTTGTGCAGTTCATACACACGAACCACATAAACTCTTTTTGCTTTCATACATCCTCAGTGGGACTGTCATTTTAACTGCCTGCTCCATATTTCAGGGTCTCGTGTCATACCAATTTTTCCAATATTTAGTCAATCGGGTAACAAAGTTAGTAAGAAGCAACACAAAGAGATTTGGTTTATCAAGCCACTAACTCTCACATTGACGCTGATTGATGATAATGATGTGCACTCAACATGGTGATTTAAAGAAGAAAAAGTTGGTAAAATCCTAAACAAAATCCATAAAGAAACATATGAATGAAAAGTTGGAATTCTCTAAAAAAACCTCCGTGGCCATAAACCATTTTTTGATGCAAGAGAAGGAGAAAAAAGTGTAGTAATCTACATTTGTCATAATAGACAAACATAGGATAAAGGACAAACAGATGTTGGATGATCTGAAATGTTTGGAAGGTTTCTTCCATCAAGATGGCAACAAAACACGGTAGAGGGGAATTGGCAGTATTGTTTAGGATGCAAAAAAGGACAGAAAAGTTCAATAAATGTTTCTGTCCCTGCATTTGGAAATGAGGGGGATGGTATCCTTCTATCTGATGATGAGGTATATTACCAGCCTTCTTCATTTCTAATGGAATATCAGAAACAACTCATAGAAAACAAGCGTCTTTTACACTTGGGGAAGAAAGTATATTTTCACTGCTCAGTTCTGAGGATTGATTGATGGGATATTCTGTAAATGTAATGGACTTTTCAAAGACCTTTGAATCAGTGGTGCATAATACTCTGAGTATAGAGTCAATGCTATGCAACACCAATAGAGAGCATGTTAAATGGATTAAAAGTTGGCCACCTGACAGCTTTCAAAATCACAGTCATCAGTGGTCAATGGGTAATGCTGACTTGCTGTTGAACAGTTGTATCCTAACACTGGGAAGTTACCATAAGGATCAATACTGGGACACTACTGTTCAGCATTTTTGGTGCTGGGAATCTGTAACTGGGAAATAATGAATTGCAGCTGTGGAAGATTCTAAGTGACCGAGATATCGTGGAGACAGGCACACAAACTGACCTGGATCAGTTGTAGCTAAGTTTGTTCAAATGAACTCTTTTGGATACAGCTAATTAGTCCTATTGAAGAAGAAAAACAGAGTTCATGACAAGGCAGTAGTCCCATTCAGATAGACGTTGGGGTGCACATCTTTAGCAGTACTGGTCAGGAGGGATAAATTGACACAACAAAGCACCAAATCAAGATCTTATGTCTTTTTTGAAGAGGTATTTTAATAAAAAACAAATAATTGATCCTCATACTGAGTAATGCATATGGATTGCAAGGGCCTAGGATACCTGAGAAATGAAGCTCAGTTTTCTCGTGGCCTGACTTTGCAGTCAATAAATTTGTAACTTAATGTCCCCAGAATTTCAGCTCTTGTAAATTCCCTATGAATTTGTAATCTATTTTGTTTCTATTCTTATTTTTTGCAAAGCAGTTAACGCATGCCTTTAAAAAAACCCAGTCATGATTAGTAAGAGCTTCTTAAAAACATAAGCTAAAAAGGGAAATGACTGCATCATTAGCCACTGGTTACTCCTTACTTTTGAAAGACATACCACCTCTTCTCCGTCCCGTGCCACACAAGTGCTAAAATACTGCCTTCAAATTCAAATCAGGGAAGTTTCTGGCAGAAATGCTGAACCTAGAAAAGTCAGGGTTTGGTGAAATTCTCTCTTCTGAAGGGATTAGTAGTATGAATATGTACTTAATTCTCTCTTTCCTTTTTTTTCGGCCTAATTTCATGTTGCCATTTTTATCTCTGCTCTTACGTTTTTATCACTTCTAGTCCCCCTTTTATTTTATATTTCAGGCATCAAGTTCTCCATGCAAGACATTTTTTTCCTTGGCATAACTAGATCCCATTGTAATAAATAAAAGTTTCCTAATACTCATAAGGTTTCCGAGCCTCCTGGTAGTTCTGAAGCATGGAAAATTTCAGATGTGTTTGTAGCATGTAGCTGATCTGGTGATGTTATCTCGTGTGCCATTATTATTGTAGCCCACAGACTATGGCTGCCTGTCTCTACATGCAGATAGTGGTGAAGCAGTCAACAAAAGCTTTCTAAGCGAGGGAGGAGACATGGTACAATTTGAAATTGTATTTGAATATTGTTATATTTGAATACAATATAACAAAGGGTAAGAGTTCTAAGTTAGAAAACAAACAAAAAAAAAGGTTACAGTTTGAAAGGAAGGTAACAAAGTATGGAATTGTGTATAATAGTATTATTATTTTTTTTAAGAGTTTGCCTAATTTAACCCCGTAATCCCATATGTGAACATATCATTACAGCATATCCTTTATAAAATAGCAGTCAGAGATGAAGGTGGGTAAACTGTGGAGCAGTTGACATGAAGAAAGTTGCTCTTTATTCACATATAAAAGTAAAGAATTGGGTCTGATGAAATTATGTCTGTCAGAAAGTGGAGTGTTGGCAGTTCTGTTACTATTTGAACTATTACTGGATACAGGTCAATTTTAGGGAAGGGATTTTACTGAAAGAAATAATTACCTCAGTTCTAATTAGAAGACCTTTTTTTAAGTGTAATTCCAACATTACCATCTCATAGTGATGAAAGGAAAAGCCCTTATTTCTTGATTTTAGCTTTCTATATTATGGAATCAGCATCTTCCTGTATGTCTTGGGCTGATGTTAAAATGCCACTAAGCAAAGGAGTTCTGTATGCAACCCCTTGATATTCCGGTAAATAGAATAGCCCAGACTTGGTCTCCTTTTTGTGTAAATAGTCCTTTGACTTGTACAACATTTAATGGAAGATGAAAGAGTCCAGTGTTTCAACAGGGTGCATTTTTCATGTGCAGGAGGGGACCACAGCTGAGATGAACCATGGTATCCTTATTTACATGGTTTACCCTGTTTCTGCTTCCTTTGGGGCTCTTCTAGTCATGTTTTAAGCCAGCAGTAGGTGAGGAGGTGTGTGCTGTGGGAAATAGCGTGCTGATAGACCTCAAACTGCCACAGGGAGTTACTGTGAGGACCTGGGGGAGCTGGGATAAACCCTGTGATGGACCTAATTCTCCCTGTCCCACACTTCCTCTGGTTTCTTTAGATTATGGTTTAATGCTGTTGAGGTGTGCCTATGGATATATAATATGCTTTGCATAAGCGGGTGTGGTGTCATTTCCTCTGCCCAGCTTTGCTAATGCGAACTGACGATGTACAAAATCCTTATTCGAGTCCTCTAAGAATCTCACTAGAAAAGAAACTGGAAATATATCTCCTTTGAACAGAGGGTCAAAGAGGCTTATGCAAGCCCAGAGATGGAGATACTAAAGTAGGATTTTTTTAAAGTTTCCAGAAAGGACCACTCACCTGAATAGTGCGTTCATAGGTAAACACATGAAAATTTAATACAGATGTTTTTAGGCCTGGTAGAAGAGTGATTAGTCTCATGTTGTCCACTTTGGAAGAACAAGTGGGTGAGTTTTTCCATTCAACTTTTCCACTATACCACTGATTAACACAGTGTCCAACTACTTGAGCTGAATAACCAGCTAGAAATTTTATTCTAGTCCAACATACTTTGGAGAAAAATCCAGTCCTCTACAAAATGAAAAGAGTAAAGATTATTTTCTTGGGAAAATTATTGTGCTCATACCTTAAAGATAAATTTAATACAGAAATTTAACTTTGTTAGAAGATTTTTGCTTAAAAGTAAAGAAGAATTTTACTTGAAAGTAGCGATTCAGTATGGTTAGGAATAGGGGAGAGGGTAATCCAGAAGATGAAGGTGAGAAAGGAGTTACAAAAGTCTTTCTCTTTAGGTAGCTCTAAGAAAGTTCTTATATTCAACAGGAAGCTGCCAACAACATTAGTACTCAGCAACTTTCCCTCTTCCAAGAGCTGCAGTAGATCCACTGATAGTAGAATTTATGCTTGAGCACGCAGCATTGACTTAAGGTTAGTGCTTATGAATATATTAACGTTTCTTTCAAATTGTAAGGAACACAAGGACCTTAAAAATAATGAAGTGTATTTAAAAGTCTACCACTGATTTTACATGTTAAGTTATTTTGTTATTTGGGGATTTTCCTCTGCTGGATTTATGGTGCAGCACAGTTAATCAGCAGGCTGCACACAAAATGGCTGTTCCATGGAAAAACACACAAGTCAGGTGCCACTGAGCCCCTGTTGCAGTTGTGGCCATTGCATGGCCAGAGTTTGGAAACTAAACTGAGGACTAAACTGATAAACTGAAACAAGGACTGCTGAATGAAGAAAATAATGAGCTAGCCTATTTTTTTAAAAAAATTATTTTATTTTAAAAAGTAAAATTAAACCGGCTCTTTTTCCTTTGTTATGTGTGGTAATTGAATCATAAAGGTCTGCCTTGCAGGGTATTCCAACACCAATGATTAGAGGCTCAAAGTTTGGCTTTCGACCTGAAACTGCTTTTGAGGCGGGGGCATAATCTTCCAAGGGGAGCAGGTTTATTTTCTTCTTTATATCTTTTTTAGACAGCTAAGTTTGTAACATTATCAAACCATAAACAACAACAACAACAACAAAATCTTGGAGCAACTTTGAAAAATCATACTGTATATTTGATTGTTTCTAAGTTCACTTTTAAGACTTATTGGCCTTCTTCGCGTTTGTAGGAATGATTTTGGGGAAGGTAGACTAAGTATTTTCCTGTACATGTCTCACCAAGACAGGAAGACAGAACATGATTTGTTCACCTACACATTCATGTGATGTAGAGAGAGCTGACAACTCTGTGATTATGATGTTAAGTGAAGTTGGGAGGGTACAGCCCAACATTTTGTGCCTTTGCTGTTACACAGGTGCTATGAAGAGAAAGATACTTTCTTGTGCTTTGTTTTGCCTCTTCAAATTATACAATCTCTGAGGTATGGGTTGATGCTGATTATGGACATATATATCAAAGCATTCACTGGAGACCAGTAACAAGCAGGACTTCTAGGAATTATTATGTACCAAATTATTAATAGGATTGATGAAGGAATATGGACTGCTAAGAAGTAAAGGAAAATACTACCTCTTCTGCTGTGAAGTCAAAATTAAAAGAGCATATGTGGTCTTTGCTTTTCTTCCCATGGGTGTTGTGTATTCTCACAGCCTTCAATAACCATTTCAGAGCAGGACAGCTGACCTTCGAAAGTAAATACGATTAAAGCTGAACAAATCAGGTAATTACAATAAAAACATGACTTGACAAGCAGCCTCTGGACAGAATTACAGTTCTATACACAGCCTTCTCATTCAATTAGGATGATTTGAAATGGTAAAAATATTTGGTTTACTTTTGCTTGATATTTGTGGGACATTCCATTTCTAAGCTGTATTTAAAAAGTTCTTTAGAAAGAAAGAGTCTTTAGAAAAGAAAAAATAGTTCTACTTAGGTATTGAGTTCTTGCATCCATCACTTGAAAGGATATTAACAAGGTGTTGCCAGAGGTAACTGGACCCTTTTTCCACTCAAATCTCTTGTGATAACAGGCTTTCCCTCCCTGGTATGGCCTCCTTCCCTCTCCTGCTCTTTTGCTACAACCTGTTAGCAGCTCAATATTTGGCACAGCTGCAGAGCTGTGCAGAGAGAAGCATGTGCCGGTCTCCTGCCTCTCCCTTCTCCTTCTCTCATTTTGGAGAAGTGCAGGTAGCAGCCTCCCAGCTCTAAGGGAACACACAGAAAGATACTGTGAAAGGTGAGAACCAGAGATGGGAAAACATCATGTCTGTAGCAAAAGGGGGACTCAAGACTAGTGCTGTGAATGTTGCTATAGGATTACCACATCATAGTGTTGGCGTCTGCACTTAGAATCAAGAAAGACACTTCACTGTCACCTGTCACTAGTGCATTGCCCAAACTGCACTCATATTCACAAAGCAGGGATGAGTTGCAAGGTACAGAAAAAAAGGTGAGCAGAGAAATGAAATCCAGAATGTGCCACTGAAAATATGCAGGTCAACCCTGAAACACAAGGTCAGAGAGGGGAACCAACACACCCTGAATCTGCAGGACATCAATAAATTTCTATGGCCAGAATAGGTCCTATAGCGTCAAAAAACTTGGGTCAAATTCCTATTGAAACCATTTCTGAAAGCTCTTTAATCCCATTAAAACCAATTTCAGCAACACCCTATAAAACACAGAATGCTCAGACATACAATCAAGACAGCACCATAATAGAGTTTAAATAGATTAGACACGTAATACAATCAGGTGAAATTCCTGGCACTACCTCCATGCATAAAAGTTTTGTAGGAACAGGCACATGGTGGAACCAAGAGTCCCAAACAGGCAGGAGACCTTGGATGGTTTGGATGTGTCTGGCAAAAGGGGCTGCTTGAGCAGATTTGCTTGGGGTGCAGGTCACGGAGCAGTGTCTGGAGGGTTGTGTTTTTAAGCAGTGTGACTGTAGCACCTCGGAGGCTAAGTGCCATTTTGTCCTGGGATACAAGTCATGGCACAAAGGTGGCTGAGCTAGGGGAGATCCAAGCTGGCACATCAGGGGGGCACAGCTCCACCAACACGGATCCCACAGCAGCATGGTGGTGCCAACATGGTACAGCACCGTCCTTGTCAGAGACACGCAAGAGCCTGGCACTTTCTCAGCCATTCCAGCACAGCTGTACAGTCCTGTAGCTGGGCTGCCTCTGCTCCCAGCAGGAGTTCAGGTGCTGCTGGCCTGAGCATCTCTGCACTGTGTAAAAGCATCTTGTCCCAAACTTAGAGCCTCATTGTGCAAAGTATTTGACAAACACAGCACAGAACATACCTTGCCCCAAGGAGTTTACTGTCTAAATAAAATGGTACTAGTGTAGAGTGCACATTGCTCAGTGTATAAAGCAGCGCTTGTCACTTTTTCTGCCAGCAATGTGCCAGAAGTCAAGCTATTGAATTGCAGTTAGCAGATGGACTAGGTACTCCCGTTGCTTTTGCAGAGTCCCACACAGCGACTACGGCTCTTCATCATACACCTGACTCTATCAAAAATCCATATTATGGTCCTAAAGAGTAATAGAATATCTCTAAACTCGATGAGTTATATGCCCCTCATTAATATACCCTTTATTTTCAGGGAGCTCCCATCTTTTGAAAGGGTGAAGATTACTTGAGGTTTTAATAAATGAACTGCTGCAAAGGAACACGTTGCCTTCCTCCTCCTAAAAAGATGCTATTTATATCAATAATCCCATTGTGAGTGTTACTCCAAACCTCAGAACAGAACAGTGACAAGTTAACCAACCACTTTTGTAATAACATTTACTGCCCTTTATGAAGTTAACAAATCTATTTTTCAAATTTCAGTCATTTAGAATACAAAGGGAAAAGCCATTTTTTCATATGATAAAATGTAGCTGCTGCTGGAATCAAAGAGTCAACCACATTTTTTTCATTAATTTGATTATTCTGAAATGATTGATAAGATTAATTAAAACTGGTTTGATTCAGAGATCTTCAGAGGACCCATCTACACAACTCTTGCAATTTCCACTTGAATAAAAATGGAACAGCATCTATAGGGAGACAGATATACCCAGCATGCCTCTTTTCCACTCTAACTGTGTGATAGTTATTATGCCTATTATTCTCCTTGTGAAGCCTCAGTCCATCAGGAATATTTTGAGACTCCTTTTAGTAGGATATAGAAGGAAAAATACAAACCTGTGAGAGAAAGAAAGGAAGAAAGAAGGAAAGGCAGGAAAAGAATGAAGGAAGGAAGGCAGGAAAGAGAGAGAAAGAGGAAAGAGGAGAGAGAGAGAGAGAAAGAGATAAAGGAGGAGAGAGAGAAGGAAAGAAAAACCTCGAAGCTTAAGAGTAGTTTCAACCAATTAAAAAAGCTCAGCTACTCTGCAGTGAACCTTTTGGGGAATAGATAATTTCACCTCCCAGAACAAAATGCCTTAAAGACTTCCTTTAAAGCTGTGAATAAGCAGTAGTTTTTCAGCTCTTCCCTCCCCTTTCCCGGTCTGTGATCTAGAGTTAAGGATACCTAATAAACCAATAGTATTTGCATAAATAAAATCAAGCTTGTATTACCAGATCAAGGCTGAAGTCTTCAATATTATTCATATAAAATACTATGCTTAGGGAGGGCTTAATCCACTCTCTGGATCCACAGATGTTCTTCTTGAGTGTGTCTATGAAAACCTCTAAGAAGGCATTTATCTTCCCGTTTCATAATGTGCCCTGCTGTTGACTAGTCTTCAGTCTAGCTGTCCTGCTTCTATAAGTAAAACATCCTCTGGGAGGTCATGGGCGACTCAGAGTTCTCACCACTCTCTTCCTTACACTTTTTTTGTCTCGATGTGCTCCCCTAGATGATCCTTTTGTAACATCTCAGTAGAATATCACTATTTAAAGTAGTTTCAGTAACCATCAAGAAAACATAATCAAACACATTGCTGTGTCTTATCACTGTTATGATAGGTAAGGACATAATCCAGCTAAATTTTAGATAGGTGTCTAATTAAAAAACCCAAACATTCAGCACACTGCTGTCAGTAAATAGGCTTCAGAGGTCTTTGATGTTAAACATGCATGTAGGTGTTTTACTAAATTTGGTCCCATAAAGAACAATATACTCGGTGGGTATCACAGGGGGAAAGTGACTGTTTAAAGAAATAAAAAGAAATATGAAGGAAACTTCAGGAGATTAAAGTAACACTGTTGATTAAATAAAACAGTTCTTACTGTATCTTATGCTGATGGTGCCAGTCATGAAACATTGCAAGGCAGTGAATACTGTTCCTCATCCTGAGTCAATGAGAGGTTTTGGCATTTACTTTATTGGGCCCAGAATTTTTTTCCAGACTTTTTCTCATCCATTCATGTGATTAGAGTAATGCACATGCATAACAGATGTACTGCATGCCACCACAACATTGTGGTTTAGTCAGAGTGCACATTAAATCTATCTTTTCAATACTGTGCAAGGATTTCCATATCTGCATGAATACCTTTAGTAAGCGCATGTACAATGTAGGCCAACATTTGCTTGTGAAAAGTCATCGAAAATCGGGAGGAAAAGTGCCTACCTCAGTAATTTTTAAATAACTGAGGCCATTAATTGGTAACCTTTGTTTCTCCTACTTGCACAGCCATAAATTAGTTTTATGGATTAAGTATATTTGAACTTTAAAAAATGCTTTTATAGCTTAGAAAGCAAAATACTGGATATTTGCAATCACACTTCAAAAACAGTGGAAGATAGGTGTGTATGTGTCTGGGAAGTGATTAGGACTCTAATACCTTGATACAATTGTTACTGGAAAAATCAACCTGGTTAATAATTGCAGCAACAGCCCAAAGGTTCATGGAAGAAAATATTACAACTCGTAAAATCAGTTTTCACAACAGAAAATTCAGCATGTAATTTGTTTATAAAGGAAAGCTTTAGGAAAACAACAGCCACCAGCCACTGTATGGCACATACCAGTTAAAACAGAGAATATGAGAAACCTTTAGTGCTATGATAAAACTGTAACTTCCTTGGGTTCTATAGATTTCATTACCAGTTTGATGTCCTTACTTATGGAGCCCCAACAAAATATTTTAAGCTGGAGTAATCTCAGGTAATTGTCCACTTTCCTGATAGGTGTAGTGTTAACAGATGCAAAATGCATCTGCGGCACTTGAGACTTAGAACCAGGTCTGGCCTGTGGGGAGTGTTGCGCTGGTTGGGATGGACTTGTATGCTGCATGGCTGAGGTTTTGCAGAAGCAGAATGTGGTTTAAAACACATTTTGGCTTTTGTTTCCAGGAGTGACCAGAAGAGAAGAGCTGGCTTCTCAGGCAGTGGTTACTCAGCACTTAGAACAGTTTCATATGGTACAATACAGTCCTGTGCCATAGGGCTCTGCTGGCCTTGGAACACCTCCAAAGAGTGTTGTCATTCACGTAGTACTGGTATGAAGCAAAATAGTGTCACAGCAGCAAGGGGTCAGATGTAGAGCTCATGAGAGCTGCTGCTAGTGCTTGCTGCAGAATCCTCTGGAGGAAGCTCTCACTAGTGCTGAAGAAAAGCTTCCTGGACTGCCTACCCCCTTACCTGAATCATGTGATTGAAAACCAACCAGCCAGCAAACTCGGTGGTTGCCTTTGCTTGCCTTGTGCTCTACAGTAATTTCCAACTTGTCTTTTCAACCATGATGAGGCAAGGTGTTAGAAGAACAAACCATGAAACCATGATTGTTTTGCATAATTGCATGACTCCAGGAGATGGAGCCTTAATGATGCCATTTCTGGATGTATCTGTACTAACTTCTGCTTCTCTCACTATGCTTGGTTTGCAACTGGCAGTGTCTTTGTTGCTGGACTCTCTTCTACCAGGGGAGGCTGAAGATATGTTTTTTTTACAACTCTGAACAGTTAGACATCTTCCCAGATAAAGCAGCACCATGTGGTCAGAACTGAAAATATTTCCCAGCCTGACTGCCTTGCAGAGTAGTTTCACAGGGACATTTTTCTTTCCCCAGCATGGATCTCCTGTCCTGAATTGGTGCTCAACAAATTTCAGAGCACATTTAAGTATCTGCTTCTGCTCTATACTGGAGAGAAATCAGATGGAGAAACTTCTCGGTGGTGTCAATATTATGGAGACCAGGGGCCTAATAATTGTCTCTTGGCAAACACTTTCAAGTCTACAGTGGTGGGTCCCACCATAGCGGACAAAGGTCTTCTGCTTCACTTAACCAGAGCATGTTTCAGTTCTCTTTCAACTTGGGCACTTTGGTTTTGGCTGCTAAAGCGAGGGAGCAGGATCAGCGCTGCTCCCTCACTGTAACACAGTTGCTTGAGCTTATCATTTTTCACCAGCTTTGTAAAGGCTCTGTTTCATAGTTCACCTCTTCACAGATGCTGTGAAACGTAACCCAACAGCTTCTCAAAGGGTTTTTATGCTGTTGGCCCATGCTTTAGGGGAAAAGCCAAATGGGGCTAAAGGAAACAGTGACATAAGTATATGCATTCACTTGCCTAAGTTTTTTCCCCTGTTCTTGAGCATTCATCTGAGTCCTTTTAGGCTTTCAGGATCTTGCCTTTCCCCTTGCATATAGATTTGCATTGATTTCCCTTAAGCACCTGGCATACCATCTTATTCTTGCAGCCACTGAGGTGGCAGAGCACTTTTTCCCAATAAATGAGATGACAGAAGACCTTAAGACCTTTTCCTTTGTAATCACCAGATTTCTTTGTCGGATAATCAGTTGCTCAGTCACCAGCTCATGAGGGCAGGTGATTTTTCTGATTGGCAGCCAGTTCCTCACCTCTGACTAACTTTGGGTGAAGAGATAATAGAGGCTCAACAACTTTCTATTGTTACCTCTGTCTTCATCATGTGAAATCCCAGTCCAAGGAGGAGATAAAAAGGAGGGCTAGTCAACCCATTCCTAATGGATAGTTTGATTAAAAAAAAAAAAGTCCACATTTCTCAAATCTATAAGCAAAAATTCACCAAAAATTCACCAAGATTCATCAAAGAGAAAAATATTATTTGTACATAATTGAAGGATTTTTCCAGCTGTTGTAGAGAACCTATTCATATACCACTAGGTTGACTAGTTTATTCAGATGAATATTTTTACCTGTTTGGACATGTTTGTATCTTGATGCAGCAGAAGGCTGATAGAGCTTTTCATCAGTCAGACTGAATCAATCCATCAATCAAATATTGGTGCATGACTAGCAAGTGAAATCTATCCTTAGTCTATCAGTCTTTCATTCCTCCCTACCTTCAAAGTCACCCACTCCTACAGACCAATTAATGCAGAGGCTGACAGTGGTACTCTTACTTTGATTTCTTTGTGACAGAGTATCCAAAAGTATTTCTTGGCTTGTTCTAGCACTTACTTTCCTTTGCTTAGTGGTTCAGCAACAAACATGCACACTATTGCTAATTAATATGTTTGAAATTCTATCCTGGCCCACAGCACCGAAAAAAAAAACATTTCAGAAGTCTTTGACTGCAGTAGCTATTAATCAGCCCTAAGCCTTTGCATCTGTCCTAATTCAAAGCATTTGTTTCACAACATATTTTCTGCATACTACACCAGTGTTGATCAACGTAGGTTTCAAAATCCTTGTTTATTTTATTTTACAGCATGTCAGTCTGGGAAGTTAGACAAAAAAGAAAAAAAAGATAGAAAAAAAAAGAAAAAAAAGGCTGTTTATTTGTCTCATGCTGGGGAATTTCAGACTCCAGCAGGGTTCAATGGAGTGTGTGTCACCATCACAGAGCGTGCTAAGGAGGCACACTGAGTGGGAGCTGGTGATGAGAGAGAAGGAGCAGAAGAAGTCTGTGTTTGGCAGCGGAGAAGACACAAAGGAAAACAAACAACAGACTTTGCAGAGAAGCCTCTTTCATGCTGTACAATGGATGTGTGTTTTTATTGGCCTGCATTGCCCATTCTGCTGCATAAAGGGAAGTGGCCTCTTGCCACAAAACTCAACCCTACCATGCACAGAAGGTGCCAGTTCCACAGAAGCTCTGCTGTGTGGCCTCTGAAGACCTCAGGAAAGACATTAGGACGGTCTCTAAACTGATATGCTGCCTGGGATGTGGGGAGAAGCAATGTAACAAGCTGTTCCCATCCAATTTTGTAGTAATTCTCTTAGAAAAATGAATAAAACAACCAATATGCAGGTATGGCCACCCCAGAACTCCTGGTGTGCTAAGGGTGGATCTGGGAAGCATCTCTCTAAAACTTTCCAACCAGAGTAGAGGGAAATTTGAGATGCTTTCTTTGTCTCAGATCTTTCCCACACACATTGACTCTCTGGATAGAGGCTAAAACATTGCTGTGAGCAATGACATATCCCTTCCTTTTCTACAATACTTTTCCATAAGAATATTTTTTTTGCCGCTGCAATTAATTGGATTTATTAAAATAGCAGGTATTTTTACAACATACTGACAGGTTCCACAGGGTCTGGTATCTCTAACATTTGTTGTACAATAACACTGTCAAAGTAATACAGTAATACCTTCCAAAAGAGAGTACATTTTTAAGGAAAAATACCTACCTCTTTCCAGGAAAGTGTAACAGTGAGAGAAACACAACTACAGCTGAAGCTGCAGCTGAAGTTGGTCTGCCCATTTTTTGGAGATTCGTGGAGAAGACAGGGAAAAAAGGTCATAACTTCACTTGAATTAAAACTAGAAGCTGTTAAAAACAGATATGGCAATTAGGTAACAGATTAAATAAATAAATAATAACAGCCCCTCCCAAACCTGGACCACCGAAACAAAAATATCCCACCACTAAACTCCCCCCCAAAAAAGAAAGGAAAAGGTTTAAATCCAATTCCAGTCTTGCCCACTATGTCCTTGCAGTTTCTATGTTTGCCTTGCTATGATTCACTGTCCAGCAGCTAAACCTACCTGATCTTTTGGGAAAGCCTTCCCATCACCTCTGAAGCAACCGCTCCCATCTGTCACACAGGTCTCCTGCTCCTCTGAGCAACATCAGCACCTCACTCCAGAGAGGAGCCATTTCCCCCACCCACCCTGAGCTTGTCTGACCTATTCTTACAAGAATATATAACTTTGTACAGATAAATCAAGAAGATACTCCCCTTCAGAGCAATTCAATATTGCCAGCTTTCTAAGCAGTGCTTTTGCCTCACCTTGGCTATGCAAAATTTTTATGACTTAAATGGCAGGAGATGTTACTTATTTGGCTGATTTCTCCTCCTCCCCTCCTGCAGGAGCACTCAAGGACAGAGGACTTATTGGAGGCTGGGACAAAAACAGTCTTATCTATAGCACATCACTGCTTAGAGCAAATATTGTTTCTAGCTTCTGATTCCCATTTTCCCTAAGGTAAGTTTAACTCTCATTTAGTTTAGGCATTTAGTTTGCCTTTGCTTTGTTCCCTCCCTAAAGTGCCTAAAAGCGAAACATAATGCCGTGTCCCTGTTCCCTCTTGGTGTGGAAAGATTTCTGCATTTTTATGCAAAAAGAAAAGTAGAAATAAAAAACTGGGTGGTTCTTGTTTTGGTTTGGGTTTTTTACAAGATTTGCGATTTCTCTCTGTTGTACTGGAAGACTCAAACTAACACAGACACTAACTGGGGTATCACAACAAGGAAAACTGAACTTCTTCAGGCCCAAGATACACTTGCAATGCCACGGGTTCTGACCTCGCTGCCATTTTAATTCAATACAAAAATGTTCATCTGGAGTTTAAAAACAGCTTACTGTGTTCTACTTAAACAGCTGATTCACTGACGTTTTCATTTTAAACCCTTTCAGGTTCCTTGCAGGAGAATGAGGAGTTTTATGCCTCTGTATCCATTGTCATTATGTTACAATTCCAGTAAGCCATGCTTTAGAAAATCTACCATTTAGGCTTTAGATTCTCATTTCAGGATTAGACTCTCATTTCTGACAAGCACGGTTGAAAGGGGTGGGAGGAGAGGTGTGAATGCGAAAAGAAAGTCAGGAGGAAAACAAAAACCTATTTGAGCTTGTGTTTCCCAATGTTAAAGATGTAAAATTTGGGACAGGTTAGATTTTAAGGAGATAATTTGGGACAAAGAAGGAGGGAGAGTAAGGGTAAGTGAGATTTATGTTTTTTATTTTTTTTGTTCATCTTCAGAATTAGTGTTACTCAATGTATAGATGCAATGTATTTACCCACATTTAGAATTAATACATGACCATAGTAATAATCAGTAATTAATTCTTTCACAGAATATTTTTCACCATAGCAGTATATCAGACAGCAAAATGCAAAGTTTGGTAAACAAGTCTCTTATCCGACTTCTAGAAAAAGGATGTTTTTTTGGTGAGGCAGCAAATGTAGTCTAGATTTTCTAATCTTCCAGATAACTGTGTACCTCTAGACCATTAAGCCCTACAAAAATCAATGAACTACATGTTGTAATATGACAGTAGGTGTGTCTTACATCTTGTCCTTGAAAGATGTTTGTATTGACAGCAAACAGCCCAAAAGACAAAGCCTGCACCATGACAATTCCACAAAATCACTTAAAAAACCAAAAAGAGTAACAATCCTCAGGGCTTCAAACCTTCCAAATTAAGGAATTAAAATCCCTATAAAATGTCTAACCCCGGAGGCTTTTTACTGTAGAATTATCACTGGTAAATATATAGATTATTTAATTAATCCACTTGGTTTTAAGTTGTCTGCTCTTTTATTTTCCTTCTGTGCCTCACTTTGGTGGTTTGAGCCCCCTGGCACCTTCAGAAATTGCTGAGAGGTGTCTGGTAGAAAGGATCAGAAGTTCACAGGCACAGGTGGATGTGGTGTAAGGGACCTCATCCCAGTGTCTCAGTCCCATCTCCGCTCAACACTTGCCCCTTGGATGCAGTCCTGAGTTCAAAGGCACACCCAAAGTGGCACCCCAAAGGTACAGTCTTGCCAGCTTTGCTTTTAATGAGATCAGGGTTTCACTAGGCTCTGGAGTCTGTGATTCAAATGCTCTCCTCACTGTTCAGTTAATGGGATCAGAGTAGCTCCATCTGTAATGTGCGGGTTGTCTCCTGGGTAATCTGCCTCAAGGAGATGAATTGAGAAGCTTACACCTTTAAATATGATGCAGTCAAGGAGAATTATAATTATTGCATGTATTAACACTGTGTACAAGGCCCAGATTACATGGTACAGAAAATATGAAATAAAACAGAATATTGCAATAGCCAATAGTCAGGAAAAAAAACCCCTCATTTATTGAGCATTATCTATGCTGTTGGAAAACTTTGTTGTGGAGAAAAAAACAGAAAGTGCATTCTCCCTGAAACTACTGGAAGTCCTCTAGGGCCGTGAGGCAGATCATCATACTTAGCTTGTATGTGGGAGTTGGAAAGAACTCCATCAGCTTATCCTGTCGTTTCTTCTTCCTTGGGATCCGTCTTTTTCCTCACTTTAAGATCAGAGAACAACTTTTGCCTCTTTTGCTGTCCAGCCTGGTTCATTCATCTGAGCACAGTTTAGTTAATATGGTCATTTTCTTAGAGGAATTGTTTCCAAAAGGCATCCAAGCATTCTCTGTATTGGTAGAGAATGGAAGAGGCTGAATGAATTTGGGAAGTCATCTTAGAAGTTGACTATAGGATCTGAGTGCCTGGGTTATTTTTCTCTTACTGGGAAGCATGCATATAAATCCCTAAGCTTTTGAAAAACGTAGCCCAAAGGCTTGACTTGTCAGTCTTAGCCAAAAGGAATGTAGGTGTCATCAGTTACAAATACAGTTGTTGGCATTTAGCTATCAAACTACTTGATTTACATGTATAAAGATTATTTCAGCCTATAAATATTGGATCTCCTGGTGTTGGCCAAATTGAATACTAGGCACAAAACCACTCATACAAGATCAGGCTCTGATACCTCAAATAGTCTTCAGTAAACTGAGCATTTGCCTACTTAATGTTGAAGTCAAAGGCACTGGAAGTTGAAGAGAAATATGTTTTAAAATATAGGTCTAAGTCCTATTTATTTGACCCAATAAGTGCCATTAGCCGACAGCACTGATTTTAACTGCTTCTTTCACCATTAAAATGTCTAAATTCAGCACCACATAAGAGACTGAATCCTCATCAAAGAGATTTTCTTCCCGTCGCAAGCAGTTTAAAAATCATTTTAATTTCCATGGTAACAAAACTCCTACTGTCCATACACTTTCCCAACTAATTCATTCTTCTATATGAATTAAAATATAGCAACTTGAACTCGTATTTCTCTGCTTCCGACATCTGCTCCAAAGAACAGAAACACCATGTTGTATTGCAGGTATGAGTAAGACGCTTTCACTGCTTTTCTTGAGGGCTTCCTTCATTCTGCATCAGATAGTATTTTGTAACCTGACTCTTACCTCATACCACACAAATGCCCAAGTCACAATAATAAGTACCTGAAATTGCCTAAACCCTTTCCAGTTATTTTACTGAGGATCACAAACAAGCACATTAGGGACCAGCTTCAGAAAAGACTCGTGTTTGTGGTGAACCTGAGCATGCTGTGCAGTTTCATTGCCATCAGGGGGACAAGAGTGCAATACATCGAGTGTGGGTGAAAGTTTTGGGTGTAATGCATCTATTTTTGAAAGTTACAGACTCCATGTTTGTGAGAAGAGAAAACAGGGTCTCAACAACTGCACTTCCAGACACAGACCTGTACGAAGTTTTAAAAGCCTGCAGGAGGTGGCATGCTGAGTAAAAGAACTTGATATGGAAGTAATTAGGTAGCAGACAAGAAGCGAAATAGAGAAAATAGTTGAATAAGAGCTTTTAAGAAAGTTAAATGATTGCTCAAATCTCTCCTCCCCTTACCATTCCTGACCTCTCTTAAGTCAAGGCAGGCACGATGAAAGATCCACACACTTTCTTCTTCTAATAATTTCCTCAGCAATCAAGGAGCGGAAGTTGTTAAGTGTAGTATGATTGGTTGGAAGAGATTTGCTCCAGCATTTGGCTCTCATGCCAAGAACATAAAACTGTCTAATAGGAAGTCCTCCACACATGAGCAGGGAGTAGAGCTGAAGTAGCAATCAGCAGCTGATCGAAGCTATCTGAGCACACAGACCAGCTGAACAAGCAGGAATTTCAGCAAGTGGTTGCTGAGCTGTTTTAGACCAGTCCGTGCATCTGATCCCACCGGCCCTGATCATAGCTCTACTCTTGGGGCAAAATCCTGCTACTACTTGCAAAGCTATACAAGGACCACAGTGCAAATAGGTTTGGAGGTAGAATAAACAAGAGAGTCTCCCAGCAAAAATAGGTGACATTTTGGTGAGACCTGTACACTGGGAAATGGAATGGGTTACTTGGTGAGATAGAAAGCTACAGAAATGTGATCTCTCTTGCTCATTCTGCCATCTTCTTCTACCTCCCACCACGAGTAAGTAACATGTGGGTGGATAAGTGGATCCTCTGGCTTGGTTTAATGCCAGCAATGAGAACATTTGTGAAGCAAAGCCAAGCATGCTGGCAAACATCCATCGATCATTCTTTCCTTCATTAAAGTCCTCTCACCTTGTGAGGAGAAATTGATTATGCTACCATAGACACGCTTCCTCCAGCACTTCAAAGCCTGCAGAGGTGGAAGCTGGATTTGGGCCATAGTGCCTGGAGCCTTCAAGAGTTAATTAAACATAATAGTAACCTATATATTTACAGGTCTCTTTTTGATGACAGCAACAGAATAGAGGTTAACCCCACTTTTCAGGTTCTCCCTCAGGATTTGTTTGAACTTTGCTCTTCTTCCACCTCTCCATCAGGCACGAACTGAGTTCTGCAAGTCAGAGAGAAATGAGTGCTGAATCTCCAGCTGCAGACATGGACCGCAGGGGTGGAAAGAATGAGTGATTTGCCAGAGGTTATATGTGAAAACTGTGGCAAGGTGCAGTTGTATTATTTCATCCTCTTCTTTTCTCACAAATTCCCTGCCACCCTCCCTCTTCTGTGATGAATCATGAGAATACCAATACATAACTAAGTATAACTGACATGTAGGCACTGGCTGAAATTCTGCAAAGCACCTTACTGCTGCTGAGGTGGCAAAGAATGAGAAACAGAAATCCTCCAGATTTACTAGCCCTAAATGCAAACAGCATTTATTTAAGCTGCCACATAAAGATCAACCAAGCAGCTTTAAAGACATCACTAAAACCTTCAAGCTGCATAACATCGATGAAAAATTGACTCAGAATCAACATGCTGCACTGTGCTTACTAGCCCTGACAAGGTGGATAAAAATAGCAAGGAGACAATGGTGACGTCAATCAAAGACTGGGTGAGCCAAAGAGTTTTGCAAATACTCCCACGTGGAATGAGTCAGAGATGGAGTAGAGAGTTTGAGAAACACAAGGCAAGCAAAATCTCTTTAAAAGAAGTTTCACTGTGTGCTCACAAGACTTAGACAATTTAAATTTAAAGCAACAGGGAAATGTTGAAAAGAGGGGGAAAAAAAGAGTCCTGAAGGTGTTTCAGTCCATTGGTATGGTGAGAGGTTCTCTTATGACTTTTTCCCTGGAAGCTTTCCAAATAAAATGCTAGATGTGATAAATAAACCTGGATCTTTAGGCAGTATAAATTTCCCAGCTGATGTTTGGCAACAAGAAACCTGATCCCTGTGCCTTCATGTGAGGATGTGATTGGCACCCTGCAGGACAGATCTGGTACAGAGTATTGATGTCTCCTTTCAGTAGACAGAGACAAGGACAAGTTCTGCAGCTGATGGACAGACCATGGTGTGACATTATATGGTAGTTTAGGGTAGGAAGTAAAAGAGCATATTGCAGCCAACTGGAAATTATGAGAGAACTTTGGGTGGTAGATGGTCATGAAGTTATTTGAATGTTTTCCTAAAACAATGAAAAGTAATTTTTAAAAAAGAATAAAAATAAAATTATAAAAACCCACAAGTGGCACATCTCTAAACATGCCAAGCAACAAAAATGTTCTTAGGTGTATAGAAGATGGTATTTTTAGATGTAGTAGTCTATGGTCTCATATGCATGCCAATTTCAAGTTCTTTTATGTTTACTTTGGAGAAATATAAAACAATCAAGTTTTGTAAAATCTCTAGTTCTGAAAATCCACCAAAAATGTGTCTTTTGCAACATCTGAAGACCTAGTCCATTATAAAATACTCAGCTTCTTGACAACATAAATAAAGATCTCTTGGATTAAATGTGTCAGGAGTGATGTTTCCTTTTTAAACTCATTACATCCATGAGTTTGATCGTCTTGATCCATGCGGCATAAAGACCCTGTATTTGCATGCACAGTAATCAAAGCAAGTATTTTCCTATCTTCATTCTGGGACCAAGTTTCTTAGCAACTTCATGCAAATGGCTTTCTTGTTTTCCCATCAGGAAAGGTGCACAAATATGGTACAACACACAGGAGCTCCAAATGCCAGCTCATGTCACAATAAACATCTTTCCCAAGGTGAGGAAAAAAGTTTCTTTCACAAAGCTTTTATCCACTCTGATTTTTTCCCCAAGCCAGACCTTTTCCCCACAGAGACTTATTTTAGCAGCTGATTTTATAGCATTTGAAGCTTGCATAATGCAAAATGTACACAATTTTGTCCTGAAAAAGATCCCCACCAATAGCCAATCTCTTTTCTATTTCAGAATTGATTCTTCTTTGTAAAAGGTTCCCAGTTTTTTCTTTATCTGTGACCACTTGTGGATTTGAGTCTGAAGCTGGAATACAGAACACTTCTAAGGAAACAGCTAAGAGATAACTTTTGTCTATTTTTTTTTTCTGCTATATATTCTTCATCTTTTACTTATATTTCTTTGATGTTTCAGTAGTTTGCAACTGTTGAGCAAGGAAGATTAAAGCCATTATTGCTTTATTAAAAATTCAGTGTTCTTTGCCACTCCTTTCCTGTTTTTTGACTGAAAAGCCAGCCAAAACTAAGATACTATCTGTGGGTAGGAAGCATCTGAACAGAAAATACCATGGTCTCTAATGGTTACAAGGAAAACCAAATATTTTGGTATGCATGCAACCTAATTATTAGCTCTTTTAAAGACAGCAAGTACTCACTTGCAGTGGAAGACCCATCCTAATATTATATATGTAGTCAGAAACCAATTCTTTAGAGTCTTTTATATGGCAGAACAACGAGAACTTCAAATAAGGACTGAAAAAGTACTCATATTTTTCCTTTTAACTTCTGGAATGAGTGTAAAATGATGTTTAACTTTCTTTATGCTAAGTTTTATCCATATGAAATGATTTTGTTCTTCCTCTACCAAAATCATGAAGTACTGGGAAACCATAGCTGCTATCACATTATGATTTTGGAAGAAGAGTTAAGTGCCAAGCCATAGTTTAAGGAAAGATAAACAGGCCTTATGAATTGATCATGTCAGAACAACTTTGCTGCTCATTGTTGCAGGCTTTTGGCTTAACTGAAGACTTTGGTTGAAGGTGGAGGCTTCATTTTGGCCCAGGGATAACCTCTGAAAGATGCAGCAACCTCACGGCAGAATAATGGCTTATCTGCACTGCTCATTTAAATACCACAAGACTGTGACCTGTCACTGTAATACTGTGGTGGAGATACTCCGGGAATTGCACGTGCCCCACTTAATTAACGTGACTTGTTAGTCAACAGAGCCTTTGCTGGTGGGAGTTGTCTGTGTAGGCCTTCACAGAAAAAGTCTTACTTTTTATCTAACTATGGAAAATAGAGATATTATTTTATTCAGTAAGACTTGTACCATAATTTAAATGGTGACTGCTGAAGGATTTCCAGGAGAAACCTGATCAACAGTTACCATGAAGTTCAGTGTTCAAACAAAAATGATTGCACGTATTTTATAGCTATAACATGCAAGGATATGGACTATATATGACCAATTTCTTTTAACAAATCAAAAGTTTACTATTCAGAAGAGTATCCTTGTTGTAAACTGTCTTCAGGATAAGGCCCTTAGGTATTGCAAAGTAAATGTCTACATATAATCTGACTAATGAATGTATTTTGTAAGCAATTACTATCGTTTGTCCTTTGACAGGGCTTTCTGAAACATTACAGAGAAATGAAGAATACTTTTAATTTGTACTGTATTAAATTATACTTTTATTAATTATTAAATAAAGATTATTACTAAAACTTAATGAAAGAAACTATCGTTATTATATCTGCCACAAATAAAAAATCTACCTATTGCATTGTAGACATGATGCCATCCATTAATTAGTTTATAGGCCCTCAAATCTAAGGGAGTGCCAGAAATTTCCAGGATTTCCCTGACTCTCACATATGTGTGAGATTTCTGATGAAGTTGAAAGATACGTGCTGTGTATTAGTTTGAATGCTTCTGCCTTTACTTAACTCATGTAATAGCTTCCTCTTTCCAATCTATTGCAGAAAAAGCATCTGAGTATGTTGGGCAGGAGATGCACCTGTTGGGCTGTCCACAGAGGAAGACTGAGGGCATGGAGATCCACTGTGCAGAGCACGAAATCAAGCCACGTGCTGAAGCCTGCTGGCCTCTACTGCTAAGCTCTACAGTAGTTTTCTCCTTCTAGAGGACAGGAGGGGGGTTTTAGGTGGACAGACCTGCGAAGCTGTGTATCGCTGCCCACAAAACTGGCATGGACACAGTATCACTGAGGGGCCCCCACCAGACTAGGGGAGAAATCCACTGATCTCATCTTCGCTGATCTTTCTGTCTGACAGTTACTTCTCCTCCTGCTCTGCGCAGGCCCTGGGGAATTCACCCTTACTAAAAAAATTCAAAAATGTGCTTGTAGGACATGCAGCTTTACAATTTTGATGTATTCATAAAGCCATGCAAATACTACACAAGTATGTGAGGTACTAGTCAGAGAGACAGTTTCAGTTAAAATAGCTGACACACATATCTGGATAGACAGATGAACTATGCTGGGGTGAAAAGTATAATCGTGCTTTTAATATTCATGAATGGTATATGGCTATACAGGTCTTTAGGGACAGAACAATATAGAGCCAGATATGTTCAGAACAGTTGGATGTCAGTGGACAAACACATGATGTGATCCCAGAAGCCATGCTTCTCAGGACATTATTTTCTTATTGGGACAATGTCCTTGATCTTGAATGACTGCAGGTTTTAAGTGAATAGTATGTCAATACTTTCCACTGAAACCATTTGACATGACAACTTTAAAATACACAAAACATATTCTGCTGAAAAAGAAATACAGAAAATACTGGAGCCCAGAAATAGATACCTGCTAAATAAATATCTGGTAGCACCTTATGTGAATTAAAAATACACAAACATATATATGCACATGTATATGTAATAGTAGACACAAAGGCATGTAGAAAAATAAATATATAACTATATAAATATATAAATATGCATATTTACATAAAATTCCTCCACATTATTGACAAGAACAAACTCTTCAGAAGGTAGCAGGTTTACTTATTTCAAAATAGACATTTTATCATTATATTTTACTTGCTCTTGTTTTACTGCCTTGTCTGTCTCTCCTTCGTATTGTGGTAAAAAACAATCTCACATTTCTTAGCTGCTGATTGGAAAATCTGGTAACTAACTTGTTTGAAAACATGCACAATCTGGTCTTGTAAGTCATCATAGTGGGAGCTGCAGGTGCTGAGCAAATGAAGAGCTAGTGTAACGAAGCCTAAGTAAAGGTATCTCTCTGTCTTTAGGTTTTGATATGGTAACTGACACTTAGCTATCAGACCTTGGACATCTGTTTGACAGTTTTGACTTGTAATTATTATGATGAATCCTTAAACAAACAGATCATAGAAGACAGTGGAAAGTACACTAGGAAAAATTAGAATCTGGTCTGTTACTAGGGCTGGCGTGTGTAGGAGGAATTAGCAAATACTTTTATCTTTTTTAAAATAAACCAGTAATTTTTTCTGCTCTTCTACCTATGGAAAGCATGCAGTACAATGCATTTGGCACTGCCAGGTTAAACCCTGAATTATTTGGTAGAATTACAATATCAAAACAAAAGGTGTTATTGTTGCTTTCACTGTGATGTATTTACTGTGGCACATGCTTGCAAAATGAACAGCCTAAAGTAATACTCCTAACACCCTATTCAGACACTCAGACGTAAGCAGACTGAAATGAAAGCATCCATTGCTCTCCGTTAATTCAACAGGATTTGTGAGGGTAGGACATGTTAAGAATATAAGGTAGTTTTTACTTTGATTCCTTAATAAATGGATTTAAGATCCTCACTGGAAAGCTGTAACTTATGTGCATAGCAAGGGGGTTAAGGTGGCACAGGGTTAAGGTGGGAAGGCATCAGAAATCTCTTTGCTCTGTTTCAACCTTCTGAAATTTGATGCCATTCACCAGAGGTCTCCTAAGTGTAAAAGTTTGTCTCCTCTTGTTAAATTGCCACCTGCTCAGGGAAACGCTAATCCATTAAGGTCAAGCAGTTCTGAGAAGGTGCTGCAGTGCCTGGGGCAGCCTCTTGAGTTTCACTTCTAGCAGCTGCAGGAAGATGAAGTCGGGATGGTCCTTGTTACTGAAATTAGACAGATCAGGAAGTAAACAGAGCTTGCCTTTCATCTGATCTGGCTTTGAGATGGGAAAGGTTGGGGAGGAGGGCAGAGCAGAGGGTGAATTCCTCTTCTAATTACTTTATGGGTCAGTTCTCCAGACTTTGTGTCAATGTCAGACATGCATAATCTTTTTTATTTTTAAATGAGAGAAAAGGGAAAAAAATCTCATGAACTACTGAAGATTTTAGGGTTTACTATCATTTAGTTCTCAATACCATGACTTTCATGGGGATTATTATATTTTCCTTTGGGAATGAGCAGCCAACAGACCTAAGACAGGGGAAGAGCCGTACTGTCTGCATAAACTTCTTGCCCCTTTACACAGTGAAACCTTTGCCTTTTGTGTTCATTGCTTGGCTTTTTTTCTCTGAAGTGGATTTGAGGATTATGAAAGGCCCTGGACTGACAGTACAGGATGAGGCCCTCTTTTCTTCATACCTGACCTGCTGGGATAGCAGCCCTATGAGACCATCTCCTCCCCACAGATCTGATGGAACAGAAACCAACAATAGAAGAGTCAGATGCCACCTCCATAGCAAAGGCTTGCCACATTGTCTCCTCTCTCTGCAGCCTGTACCAAAGGCCACCTTGCACAAACCACAGCCCCTCTGGTGGGGCATCTTCACTTTGCAGAACTCCCCAGTTTGCAGATGGTGACGTTGGAAAAGACAGCAAAAAACCTGAATGATGGAAGATCACTGAGGAGCAGTGCCTAGGTGTGCTCAGCATGAGCTATAACTCGTAGCAGCAGTTCGGATGCGCTCCAGCAAATGAATGAACCAGACTCAATCTTGTTTTGTCTCACTGAGAGCCAGTCTGGGATCAGCTGGGGCAAAAGCAGACTTTTCAACACCTTTTTTGGGTAATGTAGGCTGTGATTATATGAATTCCATAGGCACAGGCAGACTTATTGCTTCAGTCCCCACTTCTCACACACCCACTTGGAGTCCTGTTTTCACAGGGTTTTTAAGAGCCGCTTTAGAGAGCTGTGATAATCCAGGGGATTAGTGAGAGCCAGAGGGGAGCCAGACACATGATGCCCCACAACTGAAACATGCAGATGCTTTGCTTTGATGTGATAAGGTGCAGTGGAGCCTTTTAAAACCGAGGTGAGTGTTTTGTAGAGCACTGCGGCATCCTCACTCTACTAGGGCCTTCAGAAGCTGAGATGCTGTGAAGACAGCTGGTCAACTACTTGGTGTAATTAATTTTTTGCCCCCTTGATTCTGCTTAGCCAAAGCTCTCTACTTCACCTTCCCCCACCCCTCTGCTCTACTAGTTTACGGGGCAGTGATGGTGAGCAAGCAAACTGTATTTTACCTCTGGTATCCCCAGTGAGATGGAAAGATACCCTCCTCCAGAATCAGTTGTGTCTGCATTATAGGTAGCCAGAAGGAGCCTTTTGTCTGGATGAAAATAAGCATGTTCTACAGTCCTCTTTTTCCTCGGACTTGCATCAGGCATTTGAGTGTCCCGGAGCCAAGGTTTAATTTGAAACTTTTCTCTCTTCTTCTAAACTAGGCAAGACACTCAAGTGCCTGCCTTTCCCTCCATAAATTCTCAGAGTGTTTCTCCACCAAAGATAAATGCATGTAGCTACATTTCTTTTTGCATAATTGTTTCTCAAATTATATTCAGAAAATCTCCAAAGTGCATGCAGATGCAAAGAAGTACGTATTTAATCATATATCTGTATGTCCCTATATGTATATGTACAACTAACTGGGGGACCAGGACATTCACTTGGAAATTTTCTTTCATGGTAGAAATCTGTATGCACACACTTGATGTCAGTTTTTTCATTAGGCTCTAATGAGGATTATATTGTGCTGAGCATTTTATAGAGATCAGAGGAAAAACAATCTCTATGCAAAGTAGTTCTAACCTACAGAGTGCAAAATAACTGGATAAGGTGATGGAATAAAACATTTTTTCTTGTTAGAAGATGCATTTTTCTATGTTGAAATTTCTTTTCCTACCCAATATTAAGAAAGCACAGATATTTAGTAGCACTTGAAGTCAGTAATTCATAAATCCACCAGCAACTCTCAGAGTTTGTTTGAATCTCCAAGGATGCGCATCATCGGGATTGTTTAAAAATATGACTCACTGATTACAGTAGGTCTGCAGACCACAGATCGCAAAGTGTACTTTAAGGTGCCATCAATGTTTAACTAAAAAACACTAACTTAAGCGAAACAGTGATAAAATACCATCACAGACCCAGATCCTGAAGCCAGACCTCTTTGCTTAGATCTTAGAATCCATACAGATTGAATTCTAAATGAAGTTATTGAAAACCACCTTTCAGCCTCATGACAGCTGGGGAACAGAATGCATTCAGAAGCCATCGCATCCTACGACTCTCAGAATGATGGATAAGGTATTGAGAGACTCTGCTGTCTTCTTCTTTGTGGTACTTTTGCACTGTTTTATCTGGGTTTTTTTCTCCAACGTTTCGTACTTTTATTTCTCACATCTCAGGTGAGAGTCCAGGTACGTAAGATAGAGGCTACTGTGCAGTCATTGCTTGTGTGTGTAAATAATTACGGGGGGTTTTGGTTTCATTGTGCATTGTTGTGAAAACAGGTCTCAAAATATCAAAATTTGTCATTAAATAGAATTTTTGGAGCATTTGGCCAGCCTAGCTTTTCTCCACCATCTGCTTGGCAAACCATCTTGTCTTTGGGATGCAGTTGGAAGAGATCTATTAAGATTAGTATAAATGCTGCTGGAAGATAAGCACTTTATTAGAATTTTTATGTTATTCCATGAGACAAGGACACTCTTGCTAATCTTGTCCCTCCACTGCCAGTTTCAGTTAAGAAGAAATGTAAGCAGTACACAGTTGGGATTTTGTCATTGTGATTGTACACATAGTTATTTCAATGCAATCTAGAGGAGATACATCATTCAGTATACCTCTACCTATAGTTTTTTCCTTGGCACAAGTGTTTGCCTCTTGTTATCTTGTCACAGGCCTGAAATGAGTATTTAGTCAAAAATGACAATTGAATTCTAAAAGAGTATCCAGTCAGGACCAGGCACAACACAAATATTTTAAAAATAATGACAATAAGCCACCAAACTAACCAGAAGTATTGTTGGAATCAATTGTAAAGAAACTGTTCCTGACATGAACTGAAATCTGTAAAAACTGTGTTTCGTAGTAGACTCACATCAGCAAATCTCTTCAAGATGTTCTTTTTAATCTGCAATATCTTGGTTTCAAACTCCCTGCAGAATAAGGGATTATCTCTTTCATTTTAATGTTCCAAAGGTACAGTACCACATATTCTTTCAAGAGTCATTCGACAAAGAGAACAGAAGATGTTAACCCCTTTGTGAATTGGAAAGCTTTAAAAAGCTCTTATTATTATTCTGCAAAATGCAAACACAGCTCAGGAGGGGTCCCTGTAAGGAAGTGATTTGCATCTCTTGGAATGATTTAAGACTGACGAAGAAGGAAACTTGAGTGACTTCTTACCCACTGTGGACCTCGAAGGCTTAGGCAGAAAAGGAAGTTAAATATTGAAATTATTTTGCTATTGAAAGACACAAAAGCTGATCTGATATTTAGGCCTTCTGTCCCTGCTTCTGGGCCTTTGTCATGTTATCGTCTGTGACCTTGACTCAAGGAATCACTGATCTCCATTTTATCAACAGCCAGTGGCTTCACAGTCTCTTGCTGATATTGACAGCACATGATGCTGCTTAAAAAATTGCACTCTCACTTCTCAAGAAGTTAGTTGTTTTTAAAGATTGCTTTATCTACTGGCAGCATTAAGATTTTCTTTACAATAAATTTCACATAGCTCTAGGACAGCAGGGTGGATTCAGTGACAGAATCAGGGGAAAGTAGATAAATAAGTGGGTTTGGGCAATTGACTCTGGGAGTTCAGCATGTGTTAAGATATTCTAAAGAACAGAGGACTTTCCTGAAGAAACCATAAATGGGAATCAAAGGCAAATAACAACTAAGAATGCATTTAGAAGACTTGTTTTCCTTATAGAAGACCAACGTACCAACAACTAAACCCACAATTTTAGATAAAATTTATTGTATACTGAAAATAACATAATATCTTTTACAGAGAAGCCCATAAGAAATGCTACAAAAATATGTGGAAGATCAACCAGTTCTTTGATCATTAGTTCTGACTCATTAATCTGCAGAGATACAAGGTGATAACTCAAGATTCTTAACAAGAATTACTGACACTACTATTTGTTACATAACACAATTTGATTGAAATGAACCAAAATTTCTAGCGTATGATGCTCCTCTAGAAGAACAGAGTTTGCCTGTGCAGTCTGTGAAGTCAACGCAAGCTTCACCATTGACTTGGTGGGAGCAGAATAAAACTGGTGAGGACAGAGAAGAAACAAAATGTGAGCTTGACCAGTCACACAAATGCCAGAGGAATGACCCATCTAAATCATCACACAAAGAGCTCCGAAGGAGCCCCAAGCTTCAGTTTGCTTTCCTGGATGCAGTTACTTTCATGATGTATGGGACCACAGATTGTCCTAAACTAAAAGCATACTTATAAAGAAGATGCTATAAAGGCCAGCCAGCCATGGACACACTGTGTCCCCCTTTTGTCTCCTTTGGGCCTGCCACACCCAGCCAGGATGTCTGTCCATCAGCCACAGACAGTGAGTGTCTGGGCCCATTGAAGTCGGTGTTGAGGATGCCACTGACCACCACAGGGGCCGTATTTCAGGCAGTCACAATGGTCTACACAAAATGGAGCAGCTTTTTAAGCTGCTGCTTTTACTCTTCCACTTCCTGTCTTCTACAGCAGTGCATTTTGAGGTAAACTGGGACTGATGGGAGCCAGTGGAATATTTTCCAGTTCACCCTATTTTGTGGAGTTGCTGTCTTCTGGCAGCTGTGCCCAGAGATGCGGAGGAAACTCTATTTCAACCAGGAACTTCATAGCACTGTGGGTAACAGCCAAAATAAAGGAGTCTGTAATTGGTAGGCTGACAGTGATTGCAAAGGGATGAGATATTACTGCTTCTCCTTATTTGAGATTGAATCCTTATTTTAGCAAGGTGATAAAGACCCTTTCAATTTGGAAGATAATTTTCAGTTATTCTGGGCTTTGGTGAAATGCTAAATAAAAGCACATAGCACAGTGGTGTTCTGAGCTCGATGAGCCCCTTCCAGGGACTACAGCAAACAAAATATGTAAATAATAATCATAGCGGTCAGTGGTTCCTCTTAATAGATTGAATATTCAGAAAAGAAAAGAAGAAAGGCATTCTGAAGTTTATGTCCACAGTGTCAGGTGAGAAGAAATAACACACGCAGAATTCAACATAGCAAAAGTTTGACTTTTCAGAAGGACAAGAATGTTGCCTCCAGCTCCACTGACAAGTCTTTTGGATTACATATCTGGAAGTTTGGTGGCCAGCCATGACTGAGTAATTGAGAATAAAAGCAGTCTCTTCTTGGCAGCAAGAATACAATAATGCCTCTGTTACTACACTCATTTTTCCTCCTTATGCTAGGCTTCTTGCTCATATCTGATTCACGCTGAAAGAGTAAGGACCTGCACTAAGATCAGAAAGCAGCATGCAGGAGCAAGGTTGTTTCTTTTGCAGAGGAATGGTACTGCATTTAATAAATGTCCTCAGCCTTAGTTCATTCAAAAGCATTTCATAATGAAGCCCATTGTTTAATCGTCTCTCCTCCCATAGTTAATAATCTAATTATACTAATTATTATTTCTTAGCATTTACATAGCACTATATATCTTCAAAGCATTCTCTAGCTATGAATCACACTGCTCACAAGTTAAGTTGTAGAACTAGCCAGGATTTCCCTGCTAATTTTTTGAAAGGAAAACAGTTTTTTAAAGTCCTGATTTTATGATGTGGAGAGGTATAGTTCCTTTTAGCTCATATTTGAACCTGACTATCTGGAGGTTTTGGTCTGACAAAGTAGCCTAGTTCCTTTGAGAAAAGACAAGGCCCACCATGTGTCCATCTGTGGCATTCAAACAGCTCAGAAGAATACTGAACAGCTCAGATGAATACCTTCCCGAAAGGGACAGGTAGATTTGGTCCAACAAATTAAAATAGAACATTTAGTCAACTATTTTTAAAAAAACACTGTCACAATTATATATTAAAAAAAAAAAAAAGCCAGAAAAAAAAAAAGAAAAAAAGAATAGCACAGAGAGGCATTTTCAATATTGTAATTTAGAGCACATAAATTTTGAAGTAATTGATTTTCCTTCAAGATGAATGTCCAAGTTTTCATCAGCTCTATTAAATCCAAAACTGTGACAGAGCATTGTGCCATTTTCCTCACCTCTAACCAGTTGCTGTGTGAACATGGGTCTCAGAAAGCAAATGGGGAATTCACTGTCTCCAGCTGAAGAAAGACCACAAAGAAAGAGGCAATTGTGTTCTTAAATAGGGAAAGGCCGGTGCTGGGAGTTGGATGCCCAAACTTCAGATTCATGTAAGTACCTTGCCAGCACAGGAACACAAGACTGTTCACTCATCCTTGATCACCAGTGGTCACAGATGGAGACAGATGTTTGCTGATGGTCTCTGCACAAGATGTGTGACTGACACAGGCCGGTCGAAATCTCCCCAAACATGTCTGTTTCACTTCACTGAGTGCTGAAGAAGTCCTTTTTCTTAGGTCAGGGCTCTGAAATGGCTCTAGTTAGACAAGATTAATCCCTTGTGGATGAGGAAAAGGGGCTCATATGGCTTTACTGTTAAAGAAACTTGTGTATTGACCAAAGAAACAAAATGTCCTTTCTTTTCAATTTGTGCTACCTCTGACCTCCCCACAGAAAGCCATGACTTTTCACCTTCTGATGGCCTCTCTGAGAGGCACACAAGCTTGGGTTTGGTCCATAGATGATATTAAACCATTATGTTCAACAATAAACTGGATAATCTGCCAAGAAAATAGGCACTGCTGCATTTAACTTTGTAAGAGATGGTTACTCCTGGACTATGTATATTAACGAGTTTTGAATGAGTGACGTTTGATAAAATATTCACCATCTCTTCAACTTTCTTTCATTTCTTTTCTTGCTGGAGCCCTTTCATATTTGAAAATTAATTATGCACACCATATTTAACCAGGGTGAAAATGAGACTTACATGGAACCTTTCCAGCTCTTCATTACATATTTAATTGTTAAAATAATCAAGCTATCCATCACACATTCTGCCACCCAGTCATCTGTCACCTTGGAATCAGTCAAAAAGACCATAGAAAGAGAAGTGTAGAAACAGAAATTTCACATTTCTTGAGCTGAGCAGTTCTGCTATTGGGAGGAATGGTCTTGGCGTGGCACAACTGTGCTGTGTTTGCAAAAATAACCAACGGCATCTTCATGGCATCATCTATGCTTTGGGTTTCCTCCCATTAAGCCCTAAAAACTATCGCCATGTTATAGGAAAGTTCTTTAGCACAGAAGAAATTCAAGTTCCTGTGTCTTCTCATTGATTTTAGAGTCTGGCTAAAAACACTTTACAAGGTGCACAGTGATCTGGCCAGCATTTAATAATAGCTACATGCTATGTGATGCTTTTCATCAAAAACTTGTCCATGGTCTTCACTCAAATGCTGGGTAACACAGACCTTGCTTAATGGATGGTGAAACAGGAACTCTAGAACAGCATCAGGCTACAGCAGTAATCTATCAAACATAACAAGGCATTTTGTGGAGCCTAGTCCTTTTTCCCAGAAAACCACAAGGCAAATATAGGAAAAAGGATGAAACTTCCACCTCCTGAGTTTGACCACTGTGCTCCTTTCGCTGAGCTTTTCACATACCAAGAGCTGCATGAAGTCTGCTGGGATGTTTCATTTAAATCTGGGGCTCAGTGCTGCAGGATCAGAAGCCCTTATGATGCTGTGAATATTTGAAAGATGTAAAGTACAAAGAATCCATGGATTTTAAATGAACCCTTGGATTTTTAGAAAGTAGAGGAGTAAAGGTGTAAAGAGGAACAATGTTGTTTTACTTACACGGGTGTCGTTCCCTATCTCACATGCTAAATGTTCATAATGTCGCCAGGAAAACAATATTGCACACAATATTTTTTAAATATAGGTATATTTCAGTTGTCATAAAAATATAACCTGGTTTCAATTCACGAAGGAGCATAGATGAGATGCAAGTTTTAGCTTTTCATATTTTACTGAAATTTTATTTCACTGTGGTCTGTGCTAGAGACAAAAGGATCAAAAGGAATATCTAATTCTTACAGTCAATCCCACAGAGGTGAGATTTTCAAAGGCATTTTGGTGGGAACAAAGTAGCCCAGTTAGTTTATTTAAGCCCAGTCTCACTATGTATTTCTCTATAAATAAAGTATGATTTCAATTAATTACCCAATTTTACATAACAAAGAGTGGGCTTGTAACTAGACAGGTTGAACAGAGCTCAGCAAAACTGTAGCTTTAAATGACTATTATCTAATGCTTTAGCAGTCACTAGCAGTAATTGTGCATTGCCCTGTGGTCTAAAGGGAAAATAAGCTTTCTCTTATTTCATACACAAAGGTAGAACAAATACTATTAAAATCTAACTGGAGAGCTTTCTAGAGAGTATTAAATAAATCTCAGCTCAGGCAGGCTGTGATGTATTGTGAAGGTCACAGCTGATATGAACAGTGAAGTAGCTACTTGCAGGGAAATAATGCATTTGGATAAAAAAGTTGTGCTTATTAAATAGAGATATGAGCTGGAAAAAGAAAAAAAAAAAACAAAAAAAAAAAAAAAAACCAAAAACAAAGCAAATCAAAAAACCCACAGAAGATGCAAGAATCACAAAACAAAAGTCACCAACACCAGCCATAGCTTGAAAAGTATCAAGGACAGAACCAGTGAAGCGAATGATCTATCTTATAAATTAGACTTCAACTAGTGTAAAAGCAGCTGAAGTGAGGGCCCAATTGTTTTTGTAGCCTGTCGGAAATAATTTCAAACCTGACAGGATACCATGGCTCGTAGTGTGATCTCACAGATTTCAGTGGTCATGCTGAGAGATAAGCAGAGAAGCACGGTAAAAACCCTGATAGCAAAAGCACTGCTGCCAGATTTGCTGCACTAAAAAATTATCATTCACTCCAAATAGCAGATCAGGCAAGCGCTGAATGACTTCCCTTTCCTTCTCTCCCTTCTCCTCTGCCTGTCTCCCTGCTACCACCCTCTTCTCCTTTCCACTCCCTGGGAGGACATGAAATGTTGTGTTTTATAGTATCAAAACCAGCTGTTATATCCAGTAACAACAAACATCAAAAGAATTACACTGTCATCAAACTATCTTATGATATCATTAGTGTCCTAAATTAAAGCAAGATGATTGCCCCAGCAGAGAGCAATCAACCATACACAGATACTAATGCTGCAGGTAGGTTGTAGAGTTCCACTGGAGGAGAAGGTGCCGTGCCCTTGCTCTGTAATTATGCTGGTAATCGACTGACAAAGCCATTTCTTCAGCTACAAACGGCAACAGGCAGAGCCCCACACTTTGTTTGCCTGTCCGAGATGGGGTGCCAGTGCCAGCTCCTCAGATTCCCGGCTGCTTGGCCCAGGAGGGCTCTGCAGCTTGCCACACTCAGATGGGAGAAGGGCAGGTCTTGTCAGCCCTGCAAGATCATACAAGTACTGCCTGGACCAACATGGAGCCCCAAGCACCAAGGGAAGCCCACGGGAAGTTGTGACGTCTCTTTTGCTGTTAAAACCCTGGAGCTTCCTCAAGCAGGGCAGCAAAAGGGACTGGTGGATGAAGGGATGGTGGCAGAGGCACCTGGTTTGGAGCGCGGGGCCCTTGTGTGGCGGGTGCTATTGGCTGCTTAATGCACAAACCTCTACCCATAAACTTCCACTTCCGGCTGTTGCTCTCTTTTTGGAAGCTGCTGTGATGGCCTGCAGAATGGGAATGCCTCTGTTTCCTGGGTCAGGAAAGATTTATTGCTTCTGACTTATAACCTCATATACTTGGAGTAGTATCATTACTATTTGCATTTGTGTGATACTACAAGGCGCTGTCCAAAACATATTCCTTGGAGATTAATATTTTCCTGGCAGAAACACTTACTAATTCCACTAAAGGTAGAGTTTGGATCCATTTAATTTATGCGGACAATCTTCAAGCTGGTGGGGAGGAAAGAGAGTCCTCAGAGAAAAGCACTAAGCAGGGATTGCAGGGAACTGAATTCAGTTCTTAGTGTTGATGCAGTTTCAACTGTCAACAAATTACTTCATTACCCTGTACTCACTGTCCCAAGTGGAAAACAGAGATATTTTCTTTGATCAACATATCCAATTCTAAAGTAGCCGTTCAGGACAATAGTCATTTAACAAATGCTTTCATTTCTAGAGTCTATCACAATTTGAGTCCAATAGCAATTTGGCTGTCTAGCTACGGTGCTGTAAACAGCAACTGTGCTGGTGGGGCTCATGTGCAACTAGAAGATGGGGTACAATTCTATTTAGTTTTTTCTCAGTGAAGATGCTCAGCTGAAGCTTTCTTGCTTCAACCCAGGTCCCCAGCACTGTCTCCTCAGCTCAGTACCCACCAATTTAGTGATCTGATCCAGGTTAAATGCCCATGACTTTTTTTTTCCCCACCCACAAGACCCTACAAACACTTGTACTAACACAGCTAAAGGGTTGGAAGATGAAGAGTAGGAAGAAGAGAATTATGTTCCTTCCAAAATTTTACCTTGTTGCTGAGAAAGGTGCTTGGCAATGCACTCCTGTAGACAGGCCAAGGCAATACCATCTTTGTTTTACAGGCAAGGAATGAAATCACAGAGGTATTAATTGCTTTGCCCCTGGTCACACAGGAACCTATTGCAGGGCCAGAAATTTGACATAGATCTCCCATATCTCAGATCACTGTCTTAATCATGAAATAATCACCAGAAAGTTGTATAGTTAGTTTGTCTGTGGAAATGGAAGGGGGTTTTATTGCTGTGGTCTAGAAAGAGAGAAATGGCAGCAATGCATTTCTAGTTCCTGGAAATCTTTCAGTTAACTCATATTCTGATCATGGCATGGGGAAAATGGCACTGTGGGGTTCCCTGTTTATTCCCTCTTAAAAAAGGGAATAAATTGTGCAAACTTCATATGAAAAGTTATTTTCTTATGAAGTTTGCACAATTCGCAGTCTAAAGGAAGATGCTTGCACAATGCAAACTCAATTGAGGACTGAAAAATCATACTCTAATTTTCACTCTTACATCATCGGTAGCCAGGAAGATTTTTCAAACATATTCCAGAAGTCAAAGGTCCAGAAAAAGAACCACCTGTTTAATTTCTCTTACTCCTGCTGGTGGCAGAATGCTGTCCAAAATTTGGAGGCCTAATTTCTTTCAAATTTACCCTAAAATAAAAGAGAAAAATCTTCCAGTCCAATTCAAGCTATCTAATTTCTAAGACAGAATTACCTTCTAGAATACATAAATATGAATACCGATAATAGAATAATATTATTCCTTCACACTTGATTTCAAGCAATTATTTAATTTTATTAATCCAAACAGAGAAAATAGTATTTCACTTGCCCATTTCACTTTCTCTTTTTGTGATGAATCCTTCTGATTGCAAAGTTTCATTAACTTATGGTGTGCCATCCTGCAGGTGCCAGAGAGGCCACAGAACTGCTCTGCTCAAACACAGGTGTGAGGCAAAGGGTGAGATTTTTTGGACACTTTTCTCCACAAACACAGTTGCAGGAGGCAACTTTCTGGCATCCAGCAGCACTCACCACACTCAGGCCGTGGTTCCATTCCTGCTGGAGCAAAGGGCCTTTTCACCTAAGGGCAGAAGCAAAGGGGTGCGATGCTGCCAGGAACAGGGCTTCTGGCAATAGAATGCTTGGTCAAGCCCAGATTTAGCTGATCCAGCACTGGCAGGCCTCAGTCCCATCAGGAAAAAAAATGATCATGTGGGCCAAAACCCTTTTCCTTTTTCAGATTTTAAAACAAATGCCCAGTATTTGTCCTTTAGACTCACACTGGCCCAAAATTTCATCCAGCCACAAAGTAAGTCCAGCCACTTACTTCATCCTTTGTTTTCTCCTTCAGCTATTTCATAGATTTATTTGTTGGTCTGCTCTCTATTCCATGTAATGTAGAAAAAAAATGAATGCATGTCTCAAAATACTGACTGGGGTTTTTTGGAAGTATCAAAAGCCAAGCTTTCTTTTCAGCATCTACATCCAAGACAGGGCTGAGATTTTAGTTTTTGGCCCTCTCTGTGGCCTTGTGTTCGCACAAAAAAGCAGCACAGTGAGACAAATCCTTCCTTATCTCTAGAAACTATGAACTGCCCACATCCCACAGAGACTCCACATTGAAGGGCTCCATATATGGCTGGAATTCACCACAGGTATGTGTTTCTAATATAGTGCTATTGCCTCCCTAGTACTACATGACTTTCCCTTTCCTTCCCCCCATTTTGAAAGAGTTCTCAATTGCTTTTGTGAAATAAATACTAAGAGAGCATGATGACAACAAAGGCTGGGAAGGCACAATAGAATTTAAAAACTGTAATAATAGAGTAGGAGTATTGCAGTAGCGTAGTATCTTTCAACAGATATTGTAGAAGAAAGCATTAATTAAGCTTCAATCATTTAACCTTTGAGGTAAGTAATATTACCGTACACACTTCACTAATGAGTAAACAGAGGCCTTGGCATGTTACAAGCCTTGTCTTAAGTTACCCGGCAGGTTAGAAGAAAGGGAAGAGAAGTAATGAAATTAAGAGCAGCAGAAAGTATTTCTAGCATGACATCATGCAAATTCTCTTCCCTACTTCCAGTAGCTGGCACCATTGTATTTCCCGAATTATGATGGTTTTATACATATAACCCGTGGTTTGACCATCTTCCTGTCATGATGTAGGAGTTGCACTCTTTTCTGTGGGTATTATTCCAGTTTTCCTCTTTTCTTCATTTGCCCACTGACTCCCTTCTTCCCTCTCTGCTTTGTCTTCCTCACTTCCTTGCTTCCAAGCTGGCAGCCAGGGCTGCAGAGGTCAGAGGAGTAATTTTCAAGTAAAGATACCTTTGCAAAGGTGCGGGTTTCCAACAGGCTCATTTAAAGCCTGAAAATACGGCAGTAGATTGTCAACTGCCTTCTAACAAGTTCCTAACTGCAGCATCATCTACGGAGAGGAAACCTCTGTATGCATTTTACTTGTTCAATCTGTACAGTCACCTCTTGGGATCAAGTCACATTCAAGGAAGTCACCCCCCAGGAGGAGAACAAAACAAGTGTTGATTTCCCAAAAGACCACCTTCATGTAAAATTTCCTCAGTGCCTTCCTGGAGGAAACAGAAGAATAGGAAATTTAGGATGGACAACTAGGTCTACAGGGGAAAGAAAATCAACCATCTTGTCTTTACAGACTGGACTTCTGGGGATCAAATGTAAGCCTATTTCTGAGACCTGGAGTGGCTCCAGACAGCTGTGGAGTAGGGGGTGGGAGAGACAAGCTTCCCTCCTCGTGCATACTTATTTGTATTTGTGATCAAAACGCTGCACTACTACACAAGCAGCACTGATAATGTGCCTCAGAGATGCAAAATCATCTTACAGACCTCTACAAAACAGGTAAATGCTAAGGAATACTAAAGAAGGAATACTAAAGAAGGTAGGTAATGAATGAAAACTGTCAAGGATCTGCCCCACAGTTATTTTCAACCTTCCTTTTTTGCCCAATCTCTGCCCTAGCCAGTGATGTTTCCTTTCCTCCTCTTTTTGATTCAATAGCCATGACAGAAGTCCGCAGCTCCCCCTCTCTCACATTTATTCCAAGATGTAATGTAGTAATTATACTTACATTTTTAAAGGTAGACATTTCTCCATAGGCCCTATCAACCTGTGGCCTCACGATTATAATTACTTGATCTACAGACTGTTAATTTTTTTATCTTTCATAGGAATAAAATAGCACAGGAATAGGACACAAGGAAATGCAGAGAAGTTGCAGACAGATACCAGTTAATGTTCTCTAATGACTACTGTGTATGACAGGGAATACAAGTATCAGGGGCATCAGAACATACCTGATTTTGCTTATATTTTTCCCTAATTTCCTATTTGTCAACGTGTCAACAGACTCAGTGATATGGATTAAATTTCTAGGTGACTTCCCAGGTTATAAGCAGCAAGAAAACCATTCAAGTAGGTTTCTGTTTATTACTTTTCCAATTAGATTTGCATGGCATTGATGCTTGCTCTCAGGAGTGTATTTGCAGTATTGGGAAAGGGTGTGAGTGAAATGAGGCCAAATCCAAGACAAGTTTCTACTTAGCCTAGTTTTCCCTCAGTTACTTATGACATTTCTGTTTTTCCAGCCTGTAAACAAGATGAAACCCAGGAAAAGCAAGACTTAGTAATAACAGTGCTTACTCTGGCTGGAAAAAACTGGTCCAAAACAGCAAGCCTGGCTTTGATTACATGTAGTAATCAAGCTGTGTTCATAATTACTTGACTTAATGTCTCAGGAAATGTTAATCTGCACATGGAAATCTTGGTTCTAGAGACTGTATGATCCAGTGACATTGGGTAAGCAGTTAAAGTACTTCATGCTTCCTTTTTTTCCCTTCTAGTTTCATGTTGGGGGAGGGTTAACAGAGATAATGGAGAACCTGGTTAGTAAATGAGCATTTTTATCTTCTAGGCCAGGATGGTAACAGTACTAAACAAAACACCACAAACAAAAAATATTAGCGAGTCAACGAAGCTGGGTGTAACTTATATGGGAGGGTTTGTTCTTTTCCACTGGATTTAAGGTACATTAGCCTGACAGCATGTATTTTAATATACTTCAGAGTTTAATGAACTAGAAAAATACTTTGCTGAGGATATCACAATGTAGTAGAAGTACTCTGATATCAGTGTGGATCCCAATGGTGACTGTTTAGGGTAAACTGTAAGTGTTCAAATACTGTTTCCTCAACATCTCCTAAAGAAAGACATACATTGGATGTCAGGACTGTTAACTATGCCACAGTGAGTTACACAATTGCACATTTCATTCAAAAATAAAATAAAACTGCTTCAGGACTATGCAGCTCATTGGGAGTGGGAGGTGTGGGGAGACTAAAGGAGCTCGTGGGATGTGTGTTGTCTTGTTTATGTGACAGGTAAATATTGTGGTACTGCAGAAACTCTCCCAGTCCCCATCAAGAGTTTGACTGCACGTGGCTAAGTTATTTTCATTTGATGGCAAATACCAGTTTCTTTTGGTCCTCTGTGAGTATCTTTCCTTGTTGCAACTGTTCAACTGCTTCCCATTGCTGCCAGTTAGACACACAAAGAGCTTGGGGAGGGAATGGACAGAAGCTTGGGGAAAAATCATAGTCATTCTGCAACATAGGTGAAGAAGTGCTTAAGATTATATGTAGTTTTAACAGAACAGCAAAAGTATGAGTAAAATCTGGCAGTCTGGAGAATGAGCTAAATAAATTGTTTGTGATTATTTTGGCATGTACTTGAATACCTGTTTTCAAGCATTTCAGAAGCTTAGGTGCTATTTCATCTTGTCAGCAAAACTTGACATGTTTCTATAGATCAGAATTATTTTCAACTATTTGACATAGGTATGGATTTCCTACTGAGAACTCTGGATTTTATTCATTGTCAATACATCCTAGGCCTGCATTTGCCTTTTCCATGGGATGAGCCTGATGGGTCTCAGCCATTGATGTGCTTGACTGATTGCACCCCCAATTCTTTCCCTTCTGTTATTTCCAGGTAAGAAGCTCTAACAAAAGGCACCTAAAACTGTTATTGCTTAACGGGCAAGTGACCAAGCTCTTCATGCTACTGCTCATATCATGTATAGTATTCTCCCTCCATTGATTAAGGCTCCCATCCATACTGCTTTTCTGGTATGTGTGCTATATATCTCTGTAGCCAAGGTTTCCCAAGGTTAGGAAAACCTCAGCAAATTTCATTAGCACTCTCTTGCTTTATATGACATGGTCAATCATGCAAGTATTAAGTAAAACCTGTCATAAGACTGAGCCTGCAGGAACCTGTAACTGCAATAACTACTCTTTCAGCAAAAAATACTGTCACATGCCCTTTAACCTGTTCTGCCCCACCTCAAAGCTCTTGACCAAATCCTTCCTTTATGCCTCAGTAATTTTCCACCCCTGTGATACCAGTGCTTCACGCAAGTCCAGTCAGACGAAATCTTCTGCTCTTCGTTTGTCTAAGAAAATCTTATCATGAGGTAGTATCAGTTGAGTGTGGTAACAGTCTACATTGATGGCCCTGTGCTGCATTTTTTATCCTCTTTCACCCATTTGTTTCCACACTTTTTTGTTATTTTCTCTGAAAACACGTTCCAATATCTTTTATAGTCAAAAGTGCTAGGCCTGTAGCTAACCAGATTTTTATTTTAAAACGTTGAATTAAAGTAACAGATCATGACCAGCTAGTTTTTAAAAGTAAGATTATAAAGAGTAAACAGTATTTTTCAGATAATATTTCTGAAAATAAGCAGCACGGAAAATAGTTTCCCACTGGTGTCAATAGTGGTTCATAAAATTTTACTCAGTTATTGGAGCATGTGATGATTTAAACTGATTCAAATCATGCTGCTCATGGTAGAACCTCCCCCATATGTGTTATAGGTGAACAGCATTATCACACACAGAGTGAGTTTGGCAAGACTGAAAATATGGTGATCCTTAGATTTAAAAAGTAAATAAAACGAAGATAGCTGGCTCAGACCTCCCCAAATCCTTTGTTCTTTATAGCTAGCAATATAAAAACAAATAAACAAACAAATCAGCCCATCTCAGAGGTAAGCCATGCATAGAATTTTGTCCCCACATATTTCTGCCTAGAAAATATCTCTGCATTTATTTGCTGTATGCAAAATGCTGACTGGCACAGCAACCATAGAGTGACTAATATATCACTGTAATCAAGGACAGCTGGTTTTCTTGTGGAGTTACCAAATTCTCTTCAGGAGCCCTAGCTTCTAATTATCTCTAACTAGGAGCAGCCTCCACCTTGCCTTCCCACCCCAGCAATACAAGAGACCGCCGTGCAGCACCCCCGGCCTCCAACTCTTGCTCCCACACCACGGGAGGCAATGTATTAAACATACAATGCATGTTCTAATAAGTGGAGCCAACGAGAGCTAAAGAGCTTGCAGCTGCTGGTACCACCTGTGTCCCTTCGCTTCCAGCCAGAACAATCTCCTCCCTGCAGTCCCTAGTTGTGGCGAGAGATAAAAGAGGCAGAAAGTGAGAGTGACATGTCTGGCTCGTGTCCTGCTCTCGTCATGAAGGAGCCAGTTGATCTGGAAAGCTTGCTTGCTCCCTCTGTGAATGTGGATGATTGTGCTTCTTTTCCCTACAAGCAAGCAAACACAAGGTGGCCATGTATGAATTTCCTACTTATTCCTCTGTTCTGTGTGCCCCACATGCTTGCTACCATAGTTCACAGAAGTGCAGTTTCGTTAGTCATCCCTGTTGGCTGTCCTGAGTCATGAGGATTGCTGTGAGATGGTAAACTTGGCTTGAGCAGGGCACAGACCTGGTGGGTAAATGTGGCTTTGGCAGACTGAATGGAAATCCATTCTGAGATCCATTTTTTTTAAGAGACATTTTTATAAAGGCTGTTGACAGAGAGCTGGGGTATTTTTTTTAACCCTCCTCTTTTCTTTTAATATGCTGTTTCTTTTTCCCTTGCCTGACCGAGTGGTGATATGGATGCCTTTCAAAGTTTGGAATGATCTGTTGGCTGCTTCACTGCCTCAGGACAACTGGCATCCATTCAGGGACCAGGAAGACCATCAGTTGTTTGGATCTTTTTCGTTTCACATGGAGTTTTGTTTTGCTTTTTCCCTTTCCATGTATTTCATTTCTGAGTTGGCTGTTTTGAATCGATGCCCATCTTGGGCCAGATTGTGCCATTAAAGCACTGGCCAGTATTGTAGCCTGGATGGAAAGCAGAGTTGGCAGAAATAGGCACTCAAATAGATTCACTCCAGATTATTAGTATTAGTTATCAACAATGAGAACTGAAACTGTTCTTTACATAATTTCTTCTGTATTCTAAAACTAGACTCTCCTTTCGTCAAAACACCATCTGCAGTTTATCCACCCATTTTAGATATCCTCTCTTAGCTGGCATTCCAAACATAAGTGCTGGAGAAAATTCCCTCAGTCAAATTTTATGAGCAGCACCTGTACCCCTATAGTCTTGCCCTTCTTACTTCTCAAATCCAGGAGCCTTATTCCTTCCTTTCCCTTGCATCATGTCAGAATGTTACTGCCAGACAGGATGTAACAGGCACAACAGAACATCTCTCTTTCTGGTCCAACATGGACTTGGCTCCTGTTTCAATTTAAAATAAACTAATGACCCAAACTGCAGAGATATTTTAGCTTTGTAGTATAAAATCTGGACTCTTGAAGCTATCAGAAAGCTCTGGTTATAGCACCATTAATTCTTGTAGACATATCTTCTCTTCCACATAGAAATACTGTTCACAAACATTTTGAGGATTCCTTGTGCTTGCCCAGAATTTTTGAATCCACCACAGCATTGGCAAGGAGGCTTTTCCCTGAGTTTTTTCCTCTAGCGAGGGCAACTCTGAATTTGAATGTATTTCTCCCACAATTTAGAAAGAAAACAATTGGATGTGGGACTGTGATGTCTGTTCCAGTCATTGCATCAGTTGTTTTCCTGTTCCTACTTTATAGGAAGTATTCATAATACATCAAATTATGTAGCACAAGCAATGGAGCAGACAAGAGGACTTTCTTTGCTTCTCTGAATTGCCTCACAGAAGAGCTCTCCCTCCTCACTGACTACACAAGAAGCCTGGGACTCCTCACCACCTAACTTAGCAGGTGGCTGAGGTTGGTGCCATGAATATCCTGCTGTGCCGCTGCCCATTTACTGCTCCGTGTGTCGTTTGTTTCACCATCACAGCTACAGGCTTTGTTCTCCTTCGTGAAATACTCTGTAAATCCTTAGATGCTGTGAGAAAAGATTCTTGCATTTAACGGCCTGATTGATTATGACTGGCCTTGGAACAGAGGGAGCACAAGGGGTACACTGAACACTTTAGGGGACAACGTGATTCCTGCTAGTAAATACATCAAGCAGAGAGTGACCATGTTAAACAAACAGCCTGGTCTCTATCTATACCATTAGTTCTGATAGTAAAGAGGGAATAGAAAAGTTGACCCTCCAGCTTTCCTTGTTGTCCCATGGCAGCTCCCAGCATTTGATTTTGTATTTGTGCTGTAGCTCATTCCTTTCAATCATTGCAACACTGGCATTAGACCAATTTCATTTCTCTTGGCCTGCTTCTTGCTTACCCTCTGCATGCACTGATGGTCCAGTCCTATAATGTGACAGATGCTGTCCTGACGCAGACAGAAATTGAATAGTATTTCTCTGCATCTTCCACGAATGAAGCAAAAGATAGACCAGACTTTTTCAATTGTTATGAAGATATTACTTCTCTTATTTTTTTAAAATTATTATTACAATTTTCAGACACTGGACGCATACAGTTAACAGTATGTGGCAACTGATACTGTAAGTCGACCAGAAAGTGTTTATTTTCTTTAGTAACAATTGACTCTTCATTTTAATTGTGTTCCTCTACTCCTTTTACAAACATACCGTTTATACAAACCACTAAGGAAGGCAGATATCCATCCATCCATCCATTATCCGCACTTCTGCACAAACACAGTCTGCATGTTTAAATTCAGATGTGTTTGAGTGCACGAGAGAGAAAATATTAATGTAGAAAGTTGGGTGTAACTCAACAAACCACATTACTTCTTTGAAAATGTGATGCAATATTGTAAATATTGTTGACATACTGACATGCTAAATTAAGAAATGTTTAAAAGCATTTAACATTTCAAATAAATCTTTATTCTCCCTACTTAGCATATGAAATTATAGATTCAAATCTTAAATTAAAAGTGTTCACGTTGCCATCTCCTGTGTTTGGAGGGTTTAGAACAGTTGTTCTTACAGTGGGCTGCAGGAAAATTATTTTTCTCTAGCTCTGTTGTGTGAAGCTTGACTAACAAGTGGTAATAATTGTCATTAGTTACTCATTAGGCGGTGTTTGGACAGAATTGCTAGTGCTATTTTCAAATCACTCTAGTTTAATTATTTTTCATTGTAATAATGTTAACATTGGCATTCTATGGAACTGATACCTTGATGGTTATTTGTGAAAGATTCAGGTCATCTCTTCTTTTTCTTTTGTGTGTGTGAATGTGCTCTTAGTCTTTCCCTGCTCCCAGATTTTCTTCTAATCATTACTGTATGTGCAGTAACAGCCAAGTTAATGAGGTCTTATTTTAACTTCTTATACTTCAGCTAGTCCTTTGTCATAGGAAGGAGGGACCTAGAGAGCTACAGTTTGTGAAAGCTTAAATCATGGATCCAGGTAACTGTGCCTCAAGAGCCACTCCGGGGTAGCACTAGATGTGGGGAGCAAAATTTTACCCCTTGCACAGGTGATTGCAATTGTAGTTAGTGAAAACACCCATCATTACTGCTTCTCAGCCAGCGTTTTCCTCTCCTCTTCACAAGGACTGTCTCAGAAGGGAATTTGAGGGAATCTTTCACATGAGATTGTCCGCTTTCCACCTAAATCAGCTGCAGAAACACAACCATCAAGCTGATTGTAATCTTATGCTTTGTGTGTAGGGTACACAGCAAACAGAGATGGAGAAGAAATGTTTCAAAGCACTTCAGTAATTTAGGTGTAAATCCTGTTGATTTTTCAAGTGTACAAAACCCACTACTAAAGAAACCTGGATCATGGAAAATATTTTCCTCATCGATATTATGTTTGTAAGTCGCCTAGAGTAAGTGCAAACAAGATGATGCAAAATAATACGATTTGTTCATACAAACAGAAAATTCTCTTTCTGCCAAAGATTCATAACATATGAATCTTTCTCTCTTGCCAGTTTCTCACATTGATTTTAGTATCGTATTTATCAGTTTGCATGTATACTACACTTGGATTTTAAAAAGATGGACTCATTCGTGTTGTATTTTATTCTTAAATGCACAGGTATATTAATTTACAGACTGGATTTATAACAAATATGTAAATGTACCAAACCCAGAAAAGACTGCTGAAAACTTAAGTTTTGTGTAGTTACAGCTAGATAGAGCTATGTGTGAGTAAGCAGTTATCACACATTTAGCTATATTGTGTTGTGTATATCCTACTCGAGATAAAAGGAGAGGCAGAACAGCATTTTCACATCATTACCAAAGCCATGTTACAGCAAAAGCATTTAGTAATTATAGTACACTCTGAGATACTACTGTAAAAAGACTGGAGAGAAATTACAGGTTATTTAGATAGTATGACATAACCAGAAACAAAGACTTATTGTGTCAGAATTCCCATATGTAGTAGCGATTTTCTGTTGAACTGATATTGTGATTTCAAAAAATGCATTTCCTTATAAACTCATATGCAAGTCAGCTGCAAAGCAGACAGTAAATTCAGTCTTCATGTGAGGTAATACACAGAGAGAAAAAGAAACAAGGAGAAAGAAGCACACAAAGATAGTTATATGAATCCTGGGCCTGATTCACTGCAGTAACATTCCAGCCAAGTAATTCAAAAGAAATTAAGCCAGCACTATATTGGAAGAGATTCACGATGGTAAATTAGGGCTTCTTTTGGCATGCTCATGTGCAAAAGGGAAATTTGCTTGTTGGATTCTCCCCTCACTTTCACCACATAAATCAGCAGTAATTCCACAGAAATCAATGGAGTTAAGCCAGGTTAGAATGAAGGGGAGATGAGAATCAGATTCACAAAGCACAGTTTGCTGTGATTTAGCACACAAACGAGTGCCTTATAATCTGTTTACTAACAATGGATGAAATATGCAAATTGTCTCTTTGGAAAGCAACCGTGAAAACTGAGCTTCACAGAAGGAAAATGAGGGGTGCGAATGTTCTTAGTTCCAGGCATTCTCATCCACAGTCAGAGGTTTGATACACACACGCTGTCTAAGTGCGAAGAAAACTGCCAAGCCTTCAGAAAGCATACAGAAGTAAGGTAGATTATAACAAGATGTCAGACCATGATGTGGAATGGCAAACATCCCTCACAGACACTGGGATAATCCAGCAATCAGGCCCTGAACAATGTCCCTCCGAGCAAACCCAGGCAGGCCAGCCATTCCATTTCACAGTACAGGCTGCACCCTAAATCTACTGCAGAGCCCTGCAAATGTGACTGTGTCAAGGTGGATCCAGAGTCTGGTGGTCTAAAGAAGGAAATGTTCACAAAAACCCCCCACTTTTATGTTTTCAAAACCACTGAGGATTTAAAATGGTTGCAACTGAGAATGAGAATGTGTCAAGTAGTGACTGAATAGAAGATCCCAAAATAACTAGAGATGCTTTCATACTCAACTCATATTCCTTACCCATGGAAGAGACAGCAAGAGTTAACTTTTATTGGCTCTGAGCAAATGCTCATTTTGGGTTTCTGGATGCAGAATGAGCCTGATGAAACTGCACATCATAATTAGAGAGATTATTTCCTTGTGCTAAGTCTTTAAGTTGAGATTTCCTTCTTTGGATTTTCTTTTTCCTTATGATTCTTTTATTCTGATCCAGGCTTAACACAGATATTTATGTTACCTGTGAGAAGACCTTGTATTATGACATTCAAGACTGGGCAAGACATGCAACACATGGAGAGACTGGGATTAGGGTTAAGCATATCCTAAAGCATTGCCTCAGGAGCACTCCAAGTTCCATAGGAGATCGCAATGAAGGAGGGCAGAGCTTATCTTTTCCCAGCAAGCTGATGACCTCATATCCCTAATTCCTGACTTCTTTTAATTTCTAATAGGTGCGAGAAGGATCATCTCACAGTTTGAGATAACAGGGAGGACAAGACAGGAGGAGCTGTGTCAGTTCACAGGCCTAAAAATCTTACACAGCTGGCTGGAAAATAGTATGAAGGAAACCAAAAACCTGTCACAGCAGGCTCTGGAACCCTATTGCCCAGAAGAGGGCAGACCTACAGTATTTTTCAGTAGATGGTGGCATTCTTGCAGATCTACTTCTCTTTCTTTTGTCTGTCTAGTCTGCCGTGTGGGCTAAAGAAATTAAGTACAATGCAAACATACAAACAACCACAACTTAGGAAAAAAAATCTTAAGCATTGGTCTCAGTCCATGGGCTTAATCCTTTACCACTTTAGCTAGTCAGAGTTCTTAAGCAAGTATGTTCTTCTGTCTGCCTAATAATTATTATGGTCAAGTAAGTGAACTAGATCCTTTTCACTGCTGTAGATCTAGACAAAAGGCCTGTCACAAGTGAAAACTAAACACTAGGGCAGAAAACACGAATTTTATTAAAGTTCTCCATTTCACCCCTCAAGTAAAATGAAAACTATCACACAACTTTCACCTTATTAGTTTTCTCCCTACTTTTCTTCCTTCTTTCCTTCTGCTCCCCCCAGACAACTGATAAAGAACACCTGAATACATGATGATTCATTTATTAAAGAATATCTGACTCTCCAAAATATTCGAACTGATATTTCTATTTCACTGAAAGTGCATAGCAGAAAATACAGTGAATTCTTGCTCAGTTGAACCTAGGAATCATAGTATCAATATTAGCTATGGCAATACTGAATGACATACACCTAGAGAATAACATCTCTATGAACACAGTTCTTAAAAACACCCATTAAGAACAAGAACTTATCCAACTTTCTTAGCTTCCAAGCATTTTCACCCACTGTCTCAGAGTTACAGCTATGATAAAAAGACACCACTTTTTGCTTTAACATGTGCAGAAATTCTGCTCTGAAGTGGGCTATGCTGGTAGTGAAATCTCTGTTTGCCAGGTCTTAGGTATCTTCCCTTTCTTGCAGCTGTTCTTGCTACAGAAACCTCCAGCTCATCAGCCAGCTCTCACTGGCTCGTGCAGTCTGCTAAATGCCAAGTGTCACAGGATACAGCTCACCAGGGGAGTGTGACTGGGGCCTGACCCAAACAGACCTCCAGCCAAGCTGTTGATAGTGAAACATGGCACCAGGAGAGCTCTTCAAGGTTCTCACTGTCCTGTGATACTGATCTCCACCTCCTTTCACACACCTTTGCCCAGATGTCGCTTTAAAACTAAGCAGACTCTGGCATAAAGTATCTGATAAAAACCCACACTTGCCTATGTGCACTCACCACTAGATTTTTGCAAATTGGTCATCACTGGGGTTCCCTTGAAGCCGGGCAGAAAATTGCTGTGATTGCAGGTGACTGCTCCCTCACTGTTCAGACAGGTGTGTATGAATCGGACCTGCACTCTTCTTGAAACACCACAAATATTCTGCTCCACTAATGCATTAAAACTTAAAAGATAGGAGAAAAGTACACACAGAACCATCCTTACATCCCAGGTTGTGTCAAAGCACTTGAAATCAGATGAGTTGTTTCTACTCACAGCTCCAAGTTTAGCATAAACCAGGATAACACAGGCATCTTGTCAAAAACCGTCTCTCTGGCATTCTATCTCCTAGAAAAGAGAGATGATGCCACTGATCAGCAGTGTAGGAGACCTACTGCAGATTAGGACTCTACTGATTCAGAAAGAAATAAATTGTGATACTAGAAAAGTAAAGCATACCACAAATGGCATGGGGAAAATGAATAGGTAACAATTATAATTATTTGTCATTCTGAAAAATGTGAAATTATTACAGTCTGTTTAAAGTTAACAGAAGTAAATACTTTCTCATTTGATATGTAATTAAAATATGGAGCTTATTGCTATAGGAAATTTTGGAACCAGAAATAATAAAAGGGATAAAAGAACAATTAGAAGTGAACCTAGAAGAAACATCTGTCAGGACTATTAAACACAGAAATGTGCCATCTTCTCTAATTCTGGAAGGTTGCTATGTGTTCAAGGATCTTAGGATGACAAGCTCCAATATAGGTATTCAAAAAATAATTTAGAATTAAATTTCACAAAAGGGAAACAGTATTTTCTGACAAAACTAGCCCAGCCACCATCTTCCAAAATGTGTTTATGAAAACTGTCTGAGGTAATGTTCAAAACTAAACCTAACCCCTTCAGAGTGCTGTTTAAGGAAGGAAAACATTTATAAAATAGCATTACCTTCTGGCCTTGAAGCATTTTCCAGAAAAATATCTCTCAAATACTTAAGTCAAATAACCATTGAGGTTCCAAATTTTTTGACAGAAACTCTTAAATAGTTTTTCTCACAGCTCACTGTTTCTCCAAAGCAACAGACATAGTGCTAGAAGATCAGAAGTTTAGGAATATCCTTGTTAAAACTTAGCATACCCTGATTCAGCCCCAGGTACAGCAGCTGTTGCTTCAGAGGCAGAACCAGCTGCTGATGCCTGCCTGCAGCACCATGCATGCCAGGCTCCTGAGCCTAAACTTTCCTCCACCTTAAAGATCTGGACCTGCCAACATTTCCACAGAAAAGGACTTGTCCCTCCTCATGTGAGGAGAGCCTTTGCTTCCCTGCCCCTTCTCACAGGGTAGAACAGGTAAGAGAAAGCAGGCAGCATGTTCAGAAGCAATAGTTAGCATCCATGAAATGCAGTAGGGGCAAATGTGAGCATCAGTGAGATGCTTGTTTAAAATGAGCACCCTCTATTCTTGGCTCTATTACAAAGGCAGAGCTTGCAGAATGACTAGTTCATTATTGAGAGACAGACTAGACTGAACAATGGGGACAGTGGACCTCAGACCACACACACACTCTGTTCACTTGGTTCCCAGATGATCTCTGGATACCGAGTAATCACTTTTCCTGAAACAAGAGTCTCTTCCCTCCCCAAAATTATCCCATCCCTTCCCTGGGCATCACCCTCAGTGAGTGAATCAAAAAACACATCAAGGTTTTCAAAAAGTGGATCCAGCAGAAATGGGACATCTTTTTATCTGTGTGCCAGGGACCTGATTTTGTCAATTATACGCTGTATATAAAAAGCCTCTGCTATCTGCTTTCCCAGTACTCTGGGGAATGCATATGAATAATTTTAAATGAGGAAAATGCTGTTGGGAATATTGTTTTATTTGGGAATTCTAAACTTTGAAACACATCTACAAAGACTATTTTATAATTAATAATATTTGTTTTTTATATACACACATATACGCCTGTATTTTGGATTAAAATAAATAGAGGAAGGAGACTTCATTTAGATTTCCACAATGCTAACACAGATCTTGAAAGACATGACGAAGTGCCTTAAAAAGAAATATCTTTGGACAAAGGCGGTAAGTGTGGGAAATTCTCTGATCACCTGGGTGCAGGTCCAAGTGAGTGACATGTGAGTGACAGATGTGCTATCTGTGGCAGAGAAATTATTCCATTTATCAACTGTATACTTTCCCTGCAATGTGATAGTTATGGAACAGGAATAATTCTGGAAAACTCTAATACATGTCGATATTTAAAAGATTTCCACCTGGCTTTTTTAGAAGAATGAGAATGCTAATAAGCTGCACAGAAAAAAAAAATGCTCTTTACATCATGAGAGTTACTTTAGGATGATAATTTAAACCTTTGCAGTCTTCTTGGCCTCTTTGACGACACCTCACCATTTATTGACATAGCTCATTCTCTTTTGAACTATGACAGAATCATTCATCTCAGAAACTTAACAGTGATTTCTTAGAGACTGCTGATACAACACTGTTATTCTTAAAGGAACAATTTTCAGAGCAACACACAGAGGAATTGCACTGTTTCCAAATTGCAATTGTTGGCCAGTTCTTTTGTCTTTCATGCTATTCTTTTTGGTGATTTTTTGATGTAGCAAACAAATTGAATTCATCTTGAAAAATAAATTGCAAACTGGGAGTTTTCTGAGCTGTCCACACAGTATTTGTTTGATCTTCCAGCCTATGTTCCTGGTGTATCACTGGGACTGACACTAAGAAAGAAGGTGTTTGTCAGCTGTCACCACAGGGTGGTTTCTGAACTGGAGTATCATTGCCAGATTGCGAGTGCTCTTGCATAAAAAAAATTTTAGACACAGCTGATCTCTTACTGGTGACCAATACTTACCAGTGATCAGACAGATGTTTCTGAGACTTTTTAAATGCTAGACTTTCTTTTATACAGATGTTTTTGTATTAAGAACTAAGAGGACACTTTTTATTTTATAAATCTCTGCAAACTCTTCTGCTCTTCCATATTTAATCAGTGAAAATAAAATACTTGTTATCCGAACTTTGTAACATTCACGTATATTAATTTGCCTTCTTACACTGCTGTACCACAAGATGTTTTCTGTCTTCTCTGAGCCCTGCATTATTTCTCTCTCAGCTACAAAATTCTGCAAAACATTTCAAAACAATGTTACAATAGTTATTATGTTAAAAGACTTAAAGTACAGCCATCTCAATCTACCAAAGGCCCCCTACATATTGCATTATATTTCTCTATTCATCAGCATTTACTAATGCATTTAACTTTTTAGGAGGCAGAAGATTTTCCGTGAAAAGTAACATGCAGATTTTCAAGTATGTTTTCCTGATACAATGAGTCCTGTTTAGCATTTAATTTACAATATTTACAAAAAACCACACACATCCCTTCAAAAGAGCTCAGAGTCTCTATTAAAAACAAAACAAAAAATCATTACTTTTGGTGGGTAGAGATAGATTAGCCAAACACGACTTTGCATCTGGTCTCTAACTTTGGATATAAACTTGAGGTTTTGTCTTTTCCAGTGTTGTAAATATGAATACATTTATGTTAGGTGTAACTTTCACCACATATTCCTGACTCACCACCAGCAGAATTCAAGGAAGTTGCCCTCCACATGTCCTAATGAAAATGCTTAATGATGCTAACTCATGAAAAAAAAAATTAATAAAAAATAATTAAAGATCCATTTCACTAAGGGCTGTGTTAGAGTGTCTCATTCTCATGAGCTGCCATCTACAGATGCTGATGAAGGTGCTGCTCCGAAGGGAAAATACTCTGCTGTGATATAGCCTCACGTTTTTCAACAGAGATCAAGAGTGCAATAGTGCATATTCACACACAAGCACACATATATTTACAGTAACTTGCATTAATACCCAGGACACCTGTAGTAAAATACTGTTATGCAAAATGTACTTTAGCTCAAAAAAAGTCAAGGACAGAAAGAAGTTTTAAAAACATTCCTTTATAATATGAAACCTACAGTGGTGTCTGTTGTTACATACATCCTTCTTCAAGTCATGATATTCCTGTGCATGAAAACCGGGTTATTGCACAAGGAATTGGGGATGCCCTGATATTTATATAACGGATTAGAAAAACAGCCAGCACAAATTTTCAAACATGAGTAGAAACTCTGAGTACTTTCCCAGCTCCAAGTTTCTTATCCATCTTGAGATGACTGAAACTAAAGAGATGAAACGCTCAGGGTTTCGGTTGATCTGGCATTTTTCGGGTGTCTCATGCTGTTCACATGCAACCATGACTCACTTTTTGAAATTACGCTGGGATGGGAAGCACTTTCAAACGTCAGCCTGAATTCTGGAATATTAGCAGGGAACACTGCCTGCTCTTTCTTCACTCATCCTGGAGAAAGCAGGCAAAATTTGCCTTCTGACCTGGGTGATATTGGTTTTCTTAAGAGATTCAAAATCCTGTCTGTGCCTTAGAGAAGTCTTTTTATCTTGTCTCAGCTGTGCCTCAGCTCAGCCTCACCAGGCTGCCACAGAATTCCCTGGGTTGTTGGAATCCCTGCTGCCAGTGTCCCAGTCTCGAGGACCCCGTTTGCCTCCCCAGCCCTGCTTTCTTGTGGCCTCTGCACTCGCGCTTCCATGGGGAACGTTTATCCAAGGAAATTCACCAGAGCTAGAATTCAGTATTACCCCCAATCTTCTTACATTGCATTAGAGAGTTAGGTTGGATAAAAATCTTACCTTAGAAGCAGAAAAACAGGTACATTTTAATGCAAATATTTGGCCAAACAAAAAAAATTGCCAATTACCTTAAGAAATACCAATAGTACAAAAATTATTGTCATCTTATTTTTTCAACACTGAACTTTGATAAGCCTTGCTTATCTCTCACAGAACTCCCCATACCTCTAACTTTTCACCAGCTAAGATTTTGAAGGTCATCCTCAAATCATCTCAACCATTCAAACAATTACCATATTAGCACATATGATTCACAGCATGCAAGCTTGCAAATAACATATATGTTGTTGTAAGTACTTATTCTGTATGGCAATTAAGATTCAAAGCTATCTACACATTTGAAAAGGATAAAAATTAATAATAGGATACATATTTAGTCATTTCCATTTGCATAATAACTTACCCATAAAAAAAAGAAAATGACAACCAGACTGAGTCAACAGTTTTGTACTAAACATTATTTTGTCACAAAATTGAGACAAAGATGTAAATATCCAGGCATTGCTAGATACAAGTACATGGCAGAAAACAAATAACCTTGCTGTCAACGTTTAAAATTACTGTAACTTCATGTAAAATTAATATTATTATAGATAAAACAGGCCAGGTCTCTAGCTGGTGTAAATCAGTGCAGTCCCATGGAAAATTTGCCTCAGAAAATTCATATTACTGTAAACAATCTCACACTGCGAAATACAAGTAGAACTTTACAACAGTCATGTTTTTAAAGCCCAAAATTTGTCATAACTTAACTTTGCACTGCTATGTATTACAAATAGTATAGAAATTGTTAACAATTTTTGTATCATAGCAAATAAAGTAGCAAGTAAGGAAGTATTTGAGCAGACCTTGTAATCAGACCTTATAATCTTTTGCAAATAGAGTTTTCATCCCCAGAAATTCAATGGGATTGATCACAAAAATATTGAAGTGCCTTGCAAACACATCCTTACAAAATATCTATCTTTTTATGAAAGATAGAACAGATGTAGAGACACAGGGATTTGTACAAGGTGACACCAAAGGCATGGCATAAATAAGAAATGAACTAGAATGTGTTGAGTTCCCACCCAGAGTCTGAAACAGGACCACAGACTTCTGTCTCCAGCGAAACTCAAGTTCTCATTTCTTTATAATTTCCAGTGAATCTGTCATGTTAATTAAAATAGTTAATCGTGAAAAAAAGTTGCATTTATAGGCTCTGATATAATGCACTCTTACCACAGTGGTAAGAGACTTTCAAAGCTGGTTTCCCATTCTCTCCCTTTTTGGAAGGGATTTGCACAAATACTATTTTTCCTCCATTTATACTCTAAACGAGGACACGACTAAATGCCTGTCTCACCAAACACTCTTTTTCCAATCATGATCTGTTTCCTATGCCCCAGGCATTCACAAAAAGTAAAGGAAGTTTGGACTATGCAGTCATTCACTCGCATGGACTTTTCAAAGGGTCTGCACTGCTGCTACGAAATGTTAGCTGTCCCTGAAGAAAAGCAAAGCATTCCTGAACAATGATTCAACAGAGTGCTTTTTGCTACCTGAGGATGTTCTGAAGAATGTCTCTGCTGAGGGTTTTTGCAGGATCGGTGAGAGTCAGGCTCTCAGCTGGCCCTGAGAACACGAGGGGAAATCCCAGACCCATCATCTTTCTGTAACCATCTAAATGCTCAGAGTGTCTTACATAGCATGGGCTTAGAAAGAATTGCCATTTTAAACTCAGGTTTTAACAGATGAGTTTTAAAACCATGCATCAATGGTCGAACTGCAAAACGGAGGCTAAACTCACAACAAAGAAACTCCTTGCTAAACAAGCAGCTGTAAAGAACAGAGCGATAGCTTTCCTCTTGATTCTTCACCAGTAGAAGTCTCAGTATCTTCCTTATCATCCCATTGAATGTCAAAAATCAGTAAATTTTATTTTAGGAATGAAATTATCATAAAATACACAGGTTTAAAAAAACCCCACAAAGCTCCTACTCTGAGAGTGACAGTATTTTTAGTCTTGACTGCTGTATCAGGAATTTTCAGCAGTAAGAATTCATATTTCTTCTCATTCTGTGAAATAAAAAAGGCTTACAATTCTGTGAAATGTAATGTACAGGTTTAATAGGATTGTACTCTTGCCTAATGTCACAGTAACAAATAAATGCAATAGAGAGTTGCTGACACAATAGAAAACTGCTAGTTCAACACAAATGAGTCTCTGTAAATAAATCTGAAGTAATTTCTCTATACATCTTGGCTACTGCTTTAAGCTCTGCTTACAGGAAGGGGTGAGGGTGTGGGGGGAACCTTACAGCAACCTCCTCAATGTGTTACAGCATATTGCAACTCAAGGAAGGAGTGACCTGGTGGTTTGACACCAAAATACCTTGTTTAGGCACAAACTCCCAACTGCAGCTCACATGTTAAAAAGCACAGAACTGCGCATCCTGATCTGATGGAAAAGGGACTATAGAGGTACAATGGTACTGCCATGCACTGAGCTGTGGTCACATACTCAGAGCTGTTGCCAAAGGGTTGGCAGCACATAACCCTGGTACAAAAAATGAATCAACACCTTACCTCCACTGTCAGCAGGTTTTGGCTCTTTCTGGCACCATTTCCTTTCTGGCACAGGCTTTCTTCTGACTGGCAGATCCTGCAGCAATTATACTGGAAAAATACACATTACTCCTACCCCAACCACTTTCCATCCTGCTTATACTGAGTCTTTTCAGTGCTACCAGTTTTAACATGACAGCATGTCTACCACATGTTGACCAGTCAAGGGGAAAACATAACATAACATAACATACAAGCTGACAGGGTTGTATGTTATGCATTGTATAAAACCATGAGAGAGCCTTATCTTCAATAAAAACAAAGGAAGGGGAAAAAAAATACAAAAAAAAAAAAAAAGAAGGGGAAAAAAAAAAAAAAAGAAGGGGAAAAAAAAAAAAAAAGAAGGGGAAAAAAAAAAAAAAAGAAGGGGAAAAAAAAAAAAAAAGAAGGGGAAAAAAAAAAAAAAAGGCAAACCAAAAAACCCCAAACAAAAACCCAAAAGTGGCTGTTGTTAGTATGGAATGATAATAGATAAAATAACTGTCACCCTTTTTCCTCACTTTTCCCTATATTGGCATATTTCTTATTCTAATTTTCTCATTAGTCCATATGGGATACAGTTCTAAGTAGCATGTAACATTAAGCAAGTTGTATACTATAATATTTTTGAATTCAAGGTGTCAGCACTCCATCCACTCAAAATGTTGTGCTAACAGCACAGGTAGAAATCAGCTTTTCTTTTTCAATATGCACAAGCACTCATTAAATAAGATGGCAACTAACTCTTCCTAAGGGATACATAAGTGTGCCAGGAAGATTTGGCATTTTCTTCAGCGCAATATAATAGCTTACACACACACTGGATGGTTTATTCCAGTTATTTATTATAAACTTTATCACATAGTCATAGATTGCCTCCTGATACTCAAAAATCTTGTAATTGTTTTTGTCAAGGAAACCCTCTTATATACTGCTATTGCGACTTGCCTTCTGTGGAAGGTTGGCCTTGGCCATGCACTACTTTCTCACTACTCCTCCTCAAGAGGACAGAGAGGAAAAATTATGATGGGAAAGTTTACCAAAAATTACCAATAAAATTATCAATGTTCATGACTTGATTTGGAGAAAAGTAATTTTTTTCATTAAAAATAAATTATTAAGTTATTTTATTATTTATTGCCAGCTAAAATAGAGTTGAAAGGTGAAGAACAAAGTCAAAAAAAGTAAAATACTCTCACGCTCTGATTCCCATTCTTAACTTCATTCCTTCGTTTCCAGCTCCCTTAGCCCCACCAGGGTCTCTCCAGTGGCTGCAGGGGACTCTGCTCTCACACCTGGAGCAACTCTTTACCCTCCTCTCACTTTGATGATCAGGAAGCTCCTTCTCACACTTCCTTCTCCTCACCCGTGTTTTGCAAGTGCTTCCCACTCAAACACGTTTTGGCCTTTCTTAAATAAAAAACCAAAAAGCAACAACCCCTTGTCAGGAATCTTCAATGATCTGCTTTCAGTTAACGGCCATTACGGAATATGACACTTAGGAAATAAGGAGCGGCAGGAGGACCTGGTCCTTGCACTGTTTATTGACAATCTCCCTGGGTGGTTTGATTTGCTGAGGAGCAGATGCTATTTTCCCCCCTTTCTTGGTCTATTTTTGTTTGGAAAACTTGAAGCTGATTGCACATATGCTTAAAGTTTAGGTATGCAGATTTGGAAAAGTCTAAACATGTAAATGCATTTCATGAATATTACCAAGTAGGCACTAAATATTTATTCTAACCATTGGATTTCTATGCACGAATGTTTATCTGATACAAACAAAGGGACTCAATTGGTCAGATTCTCTTTAGGTTATGAAAGGAGTTTGTCTTTGTTTCTGTCCTGGTTTAATTATCTTTCTTGGTCCAGATGCCTTCATTGAGCTGCATCTGCAAAATATTTCTCGGATGAGGTATGACCAAATCCTTCCTGTGATATGCCCCCGTGGCCAAGACCCAGGCGAGCTGAACACCCTCACTGCTCTTCCTGAGGCACAAGTTGTGAGTACTCAGCACCCTGCACTATTTTATAGGCAGTCTTGCATATCTCAGTGGTGCAAAATTTCACAACAGAAGAAACTGCTCGTGAGTCACTCCTCAGAACACAAATACACTTACATGCATGTATCCTTGGTACTTCATGGGGTTAGACATGGAGTAGAAGACAAGAAAGGACAGGACATTAATACTCCTTGCAGGAATGGATAAGAAAGAGGAAGCAAATGCTGGCTAGAGCATCTGAGAGGACTTTGTAGGGCTGAGCTGGAAGTATCATGCTAGTAGGGTGGCCAAAAACCTTCTCCACGGAAGGAAAAACACAGAGGGCAGCAACCAGAAGGAGAAGAGCCTTTGCTAAGGAGAATCAAAGGGCTTCCTACAGCATGTTACCTCCTGGAAGTAAATATTTCTGACTGATTTCAGTTTTCCAGATGACAACAATTAGGGCCCTTCAGAAAGCAAGACAAAGTATCATCAAGGATGACAACAACAGAAGTGTCAGAACTGGCTTGACAGAGAGCCTCCCAAGGTCATCTCACTCTGATTCTGAGTCACCATTTCGTGTGACTCAAGGATCTATGGTTTCCACTGAACACATGGATGCACACAGTCCATGTTTTAATGCCAGGAGTCAAGTACTCTTCCCACATAACAGTCTTTATATTCTGGAGGGAAGGTAGGGCAAAGAGTCAGGTGACAGTGCAGGAATATTTAATTGATATTTTTAATAAATGGGATCATATGAAAATATTTTTTAAAAGGTTTGTACATTTTCCGAATTACACCAGGAATTAGAATGATACATAATTTGTTTCTGTATAATGTTTTATTTTAGTATCTCCTGATTAGCCAAATGGAAGCAGCTACCTCTTCTTTCTTCCTGTGCTGCATACACTGACCTGAGTGCGTACCTTTATCCAATTCTATATACAATGGAGAAACTGATGGGAAGAGTGTTGGCAACACTCATATTTTTAAGTCTGGAACAAGTGATCTATCTATGAAACTAAGTCACAACTCAATTGGAGAAGTACTAAGCAGGAATGTTCATTGGTAAGAGGCAGTACATTAGCAATTAGGACAACAAAATTTTGAGCAAAACAAACAGAATTTGACCAGAATTGAAAATTTCATTTAAAAAATTATCAATATTCATGTTGTACCACAGCACATCCCTCCATGATGCGTCCACCAATAGTGCATTCCATGTCTGTCACACTGGTATTTTTAGATTAGAGTACTTTTTCCTTGTGGTGGGTCACACTCTTGTTTACAGTGGTTAGTTCAATTTTTTTGTTCCTCTTAAATTTCAGGGGGGAAATTCTGTACTCTAATCTGTTTCTGTAACACTGAATTACTAATAAACAGGAAGAAACCTTTAAGACATACAGAAATATCAAGATCCACTTTGGTTGTTGCTAATGGCTGTTCCTTTAATGCAGACTTATGTATACATAATCATGGCATTTACTGTATCTTTAATAGTCACAGACATCAGAAACTTCAGAACTCAGAAGGAACTTTTGTGTCCAGAGTCTTCAGCAACCTGTGTGGCTGAGATCTGGCTGGATTATACACAGTGAATTTAAAATAAGAAGGTAATCCCTCACAAATTCAGTGAGTCAGACAAGCATTGTTATTGGAGCTTTTTGCATTATCTTACACAGAACCAGCTGTTATCTTATCATCTGCTGATTGATGGTTTTGTCTCCATGGCCATAACTTTCTTTTCCTTTTCCAAAATTAATCCTTATAAAAAAGCTTGCTTCTTCTCATACTACTTTTGAATGCAGTTTTCTATAGCCAGGATGGCATTATACAGTTTACCCGGATGGTCTGAATAATACTGAATGATTCAAGCCACTCTAATTGCATACAGTTTTGTTGTAGAAGTTATTTTGTAGGAAAAAAAAAAAGTTAACTCATACCATTACATTTTTTTTTCCTTTCAGTAATAGACTTACTAAAAATTGGGACAAGAATTTAAAAAGTAACCAGTAAATGTGGGTGCAGAGAATTCATTCTCCTGGATGCACCCTGATTGGGCAGACTTTTGAAATCATGTCTTAACACAATCAGACAACGGTTTTAAATTGTGGTTTATGTGCAACAACATGGTAAGCAGCTATCTGATATGCTTACCCTGTTCTATGTGAAACATATTTAAGGTTGTAAATTACCCCATTTTTCACCAAAAAAAGGAGAAAATATGCTATTTCTTGCAAAAGACTCCTTACTTTTTTTAAACTAAAGATTTCAATTTTGAAATAACTGGGATACTCATATTTCTGACTTCATTTCCCATGGGAAACCAATGGATTCCATAATTCATTGCAGCAGCTCAGCAAGAGGTGAAAATTATATGCAATGTAATCTGTTTGGGGAGAATCACACAGCAAGAACAATGGTGGGATAAAAATCCAAAATATAACTCTCATGAGCACTGTGGAAGTATTTTTCAAATAAAAGTATTCAGTTTTCAATTTTTGGTAAAAATGCAAAATATTCTGAAGAACAGCTGCCTGCTTCAAACCACTGTGGTTAACTCTGTAACTGTGACAGCAGACATAGAAACTGGTTCATTTGTCTGTGTAATGTCTGCATACACAAACATGGCTTTTAATATTATTATTATATTTCAGTGTTGTGGCAGATTATGGCACTTACAAAGCCTGTATCTTGTTAGCCAATACAAAGGGTGGTAGAAAAGACATAAACCCACTAAATTCTCCAACCTACCACTGTAGCTTAATGGTGGTAAACAGAGGTCACCATTAAAGTCTATCTGATTTTATTTTCCACTTACAACGTATTCTGTAGATCAGTCGTGGACTATGAGACTCAATGGCCCCGTCCATAGGAGGAAGGATGACTCCATATTTAGGTCATTAGACCTGAGTTTAAGATATTTGGCTTCAATTTCCAGTTCTCCTATGGAATCTTGGGCAAATTATTTAATCTGTCGGTTCCTATCTCCCGTCTGGGAACACAAGAATGCTTCTTTCATCGCTCTTGTGGTTTATTCACTTAAAAAACACTTAGGGGCAGGAAGTGGTGTACAGTGGACGTCTGTGTGCAGGGCTCAGCACTGCAGAAATCCAACCCTGCTTGAGGAACCACTGCGAGACCACAACAATAGCAACAATAATTTATATCCCAGGGATATAAACACACATGCAGGTTGGCTGGAGCATGTGCTTAAGCTGTAGTGGAAGGCAGGCCCACCAGCCAAAACGGCATATGCAGTGCCTTTGAGGAAATCCCAGATTGGCCATAGCTGTGAGATAAGTCATGCTCCATTTTAGCCTTTTGCAGCACTTGTTGGAGCAGCAGCAGGGTGATGCTACCTGTCACCTGCAGGCTTGTGAAGCCTTGCTGCCTACCGTCTCCACCTGCTATTCAGAGAGCACTTGACAGACAGGAGCTGAGCAGTGTTTCACCCTGTGGGGTTCGTGACAGCCACAGTGTCTGTCAACACATTCTATCACTCTCTGCTTATGCAGACAATTTTTTTCCTTTTTCCTTTCTCTCTCTCTCTCCTTTTTTTTTTTCCTGATGTATTCATCACTAGGCTGCAGACACCTAGTTAATCCATTTAGAACCTATCAGCTCTGTTCATCGGCTCATAAACCCATTACCTCGGAGGCGCTGTGCTCAGGGACACAGGTGCCAGACCAGTGCACAAAACCCAATTGAGTTATGTAGCAGGCAGCAAGGCCCTCGGATTCATGATTCTGCCTGCATGGGGAATTGCACGCGTTATGTGGCAGCAGCCACTTTATTAAATATCGATTTAAATCACAGCCTTTAATCAAATCTGATAGAAGACCTTTCTCACCTCCTGTCTCTCCTCCCCCTCCTCATGTCTTCTCAATGCTCCCCCCTCTCCCCCTGCCCTCCCCAGTCCTCTCCTGTCTCACACAGGTCTGCCTGATGACAGCAAAGCTCAGGAATGAATAGTTAGCAAGTAGTTCAACAGCAAACCCTTATCAACAGTAATGAGCCATTTGCGATAATCGAGTGATGAAATGTAAATGGGCAGTAATGAGCACAATTACATCCACTGGGGAACCATCAAAGCTGCTTCTTTCCTCGCAGATAGATGAGCTCTCTCACTGTCGCTGCCCATTGCTGCCTCCGCTCTGAGCACAGCATGGATGCTGTGGGACCAGTGGGAAGGGAGGTGGCACTGGGAAGAGCAGGATCTGGTGGTGCCTTGATGGGGGAGCCTGCTGTCCAGGTAGAAGCCGGGCTCCTTCTGTGCTTATTCCACCTTTGATGGTTAGCCTTCGCCTCCTTCTCCCCCACCCTCCCTCCGCCCTCTCCTCCCTCCTGGTCCTTAGGGATGATTTGATTTGCTGCAATGTTTGAAAACTGCCTCATTGTGCTAACAAGATTAACTCGAGCCTATGTCTGTTTGATACACTGGAAATGTGCAGGGTGACTCAGACTGGCTTTCAGCTGGAAAGAGCCAAGAAATGGGATGGTTGCCAGGGAACAGGCCCGACGGCAGATTATGTCATCCTTGCCGGCAAGGGACCAGTGGGGAAGAACACCGACATGTTCAGGAAAGGGGGGAACTCGGCATTTCCGTAATCCAGCCGGGAAACATTAACAGATCCCAGAAACTGCTCACCCAGAAATAAACACATCAAACTGGCCCACTTACTCAGTTTATCCTGGATAATTTGTGCAACTAAATAGTACTGGAGAAAAGGCAACGACACAGGGTTAAAAAGTTGGGTTGCAAGGAAGCCCATGTGGAATATATGCTTGTGTCTGCTGTGTGTTCACCAAACTGCTCTTGACTCTTTATTTCCTGGGTCTCACGGGGTTTAACTGTGGCATTTAACGTAACTGTCAGTGTCCTTATTTCCCTGTTTCCCATGCTATCGGTGGGGAATTATCACAGGAGTTTGTTTCAGACATGATCAGCTAAGGATGGCTTATCAGTTGTGACTTCTTTTTCTTCAAAGTCACAGTAAAGCTTCTGGTGTGCCTAAGCTCTGACAGGCTGGCCAAAGTTAAATTTCTGATACTTCCTTGCATTAAAATCCTCTTTAATTATACATTCATTGTATCCTATGAAGAATTCCTATGCAGACAAATCTCCTCCCTGTGGATCACACTCCTGAAAGCCAGGCATAGTGCAGATGGTCTATGAAGAGCACGCTGCGGGACTTTTGACCCTTGGCAGATCTGCAGAGAAGAGACAGTGTCACATTCAGCATGGCCAGAAACACGCCAGCCCACTGGGTGTGCAGAAAGGGGCCACTGGCAGAGCTGGAGGCAGGGAAGAGAAGTTCACCAGTGACTGTGAACTGAATTTGTACACTGCAAAGACGTGGGTCTCATTTACAATAACACCATTTCACAAACTGACTGAAAAGGGCAGGCTGTGTACTTTTTGTTTTAAAAGCATACACACTTTGCATAATTTAAGTGGCTGCAAAGCCTCTGGGATGACTAGAAACTCTCACTGAGCTGAATAGTAAAGCATGCAGTGGAACAAATTAATACTGGTGGATAGGGAGTAATGAAACAGGAAAGGGTGAATCTTTGGATTGTAATAGGCAGGATCTGAATGAAAACAAGGTTTGTAAGCAGAAAATACAAGCCAGAGTGCAACAGGCTCAGGAGCAGGAAAAAACTTGAGAGGAGACTGGCAATATTCACTAAGTGTTTTCAAACAAAGTCAGGGTAGCAGATTAAGGCTGAACATTCCGAAAGCTACAAGAACGAAACAGTTTTCAAATACAACTGAGTTTTTCTCTCAGTTCTCCCTTTCCAGATCTCAGAACATGTCACTCTGTGGCAATGAATTCCACCAGTTACTACTTGTGCCGTACAAGATGGCCTCAAATTGAGCCAGGGGATATTTAGATTGGATATTAGGAAAAATTTCAAGGAAAGGGTTGTCAAGCATTGGAAAAGGCTTCCCAGGGAAGTGGTTGAGTCACCAGCCCTGGTGGTATTTAAAAGACGTGTGGGTGTGGCACTGAGGGACTTGGTTAAGTGGTGACTTGGCAGTGCTGGGTAAACAGTTGGATTCCGTGATCTTAAAGATCTTTTCCAACCTAAATGATTCTATGATTCTAAGAAATACTCCCTCTCATCACACTTTCATCTGCTGCCTTTTAATTTCAGAGAACATTCCCCACTTTCTGTGTCAGAAGAGGCTCCAAATGACCAATCACTGTGCAGAAACCACATGAGGAATCCAAATCTTGGCAAATGAATTGCATTGACTCATCTGGGGACTAATTACCTAGTTGCTGCATCTGGAAATAGATGATCAATGCATGGGTTTAGGAAAGATCCCATAGATGGTGCAGCTTGGTGTGGTGGTTCACCCACCCACCTGCTCCCAAGCCAGGAAGAAGCTCAATTCTGGACAGTCAGAGGGATCAGGATGGTCATTCCTGCTAGCTGCCACAGAAGATCCTCATGATGTCCTAATGAGTTTCTTAATATTATATACTTCTATCACCCCCAGTGTTTTAAACTGCACTATTTTTGATGCACATTGCATTTAGAAATACACTGGGATCTCTTATTTGTTAGAGATGCAATAGCTGTTAAATTGTATTAGTTATTGACCTTAGCAGCAATAAACTGTAGCAAGAGTAGTCTGTGGTAAACACTGCTAAATCATAATCAGCTGGCAAAATGCTGGCATTTCTGACCATTTGTACAGTGCTCTGTGAAGTGCATTTGATCACAGTATATAAAAGCGTGAGAGTACTGTATACAGTTTTGGAATGGACTGGGTTTAAAGACATATTCAACCAATTTATCATTTTAACTTACAGCTTCACAAAAGCTATTAAACAACACGGTGAGCCTGGAGGCCACACATATGCTACAGCCCTGGAAATGTAAAGAAGTTCATTTGAATCCCTTAATAATGACCTTGACCTATCGAACAAGGTGTACTTATTGTCAACAATTTATCTCACTCTTGACCCTGGCAAAATGCCTAACCTTTGAATGCTTCTGGTGGGGGAGGAAAGGCTTGGGGTGTTTTTTTCTTTCCCCTGGTGAAATGGGCCGATTTTTTTCCCTGTTTAGCAAAATCTGGAACACAGATCATTAGAATGCTTTTGGCAACTAATTTGAACATCAGTGACTTAACTTTGAGAAGGAAGCCTTTTTCTGCCCTAAAGAATCTCAGAGAGTTTTCAGACTACAGTAATTGAAAAATCCCTAAACACTCACTCACAGAGGAGATACACATTACTGCAGGAACAGTCTACAAATTGTAAAGTATTCAATTTACATTCTCAGTACCTCAGGGCAGTTGTGAAGAATTTATATCTTCAGAAACCTTTGAACTAACAAAAGATAACATTTCACAGCAAAGTCTACTTGCATAAAAGTTTTTTAACTCCCTTCATTCTTATTCTGAAGGAAGTGTCTTTTGCACTTCTGGAACCACGGCTCAACACAGGTATCTGAGATGTTAAAAAGGAGATGAAAATGGAAATAGAGGTGTTAAAAAAATTTAATGGACATCCTGCATCTCATTTAGAACATGAGTTCATTATTCACCAGTCCACACATGATGTATTCTTGCTCCAAACTTGATGTCTTTTTAAATGATACTTCGGTTTGATCAATGTGCAAAGATTCTTAGTTATATTAAGGCCCTTTATGCAAAGGGCTTTATAAAGTGCAGGTAACCGGCACAGCTACACCTTGGTGAGAGCAAGAGGACATCTTTTTGTCCCTCTGAGCACCAGCTGGAGTAGTGCATAGTGCCACATCTAATGCAGTACACTGGCTATATCAACCCTCAGTTTACACTTGGTCTTCATCTGCTTGGAGACATTGCATTTAAAAACAAATTTTGATGACACTTCAGTAAGACTGAAGGGAGAGTTTTTGTCTTTAGGAAGTGTATTTCTATTTTTTTTTTTTAATAATTTTTTTAATACACAGATTATATTGCTTGGGTCTCTATCAGCAAAACAACATTTTCAGAGGTTCCATTGTGAACCACACAAAAACTTGTATATTAATTTAGGTACCTCAAAGTACCTCAAAGGCTTCATGGAATACCTTCAAGTACAACTTCAATGTTGTGCTCAAGCCACACAGAAGTGAGGGTTAACATCCGGCTGACACTTCAGTCAGGAAGGAGAAGAAGAAGAAGAAGAAGAAGAAGAAGAAGAAGAAGAAGAAGACAGAGACTGATAAGTCTTAAGGAGTGAAGAAGAAGAAGAAGAAGTAGAACAAGAAGAAGAAGACAGAGACCGATAAGTCTTAAGGGGTGAAGAAGAAGAAGAAGAAGTAGAAGAAGAAGAAGAAGACAGAGACTGATAAGACTTAAGGGTTCAAGCTCANTCTTAAGGGGTGAAGAAGAAGAAGAAGTAGAACAAGAAGAAGAAGACAGAGACCGATAAGACTTAAGGGTTCAAGCTCACAGAATCAGGCCCTGTTTGTGTAGAGAAAATTGGTAATAGAAACAGGCATTGCATTTGCTAGCTAGGAAATGATCTTTCTCTTCCTCTGCCCCTTTTCTTGATCAAAGAGCACTCAACATAATTACCAATCTAATGACATCCTTTTGCTTGACTGTTTTTTCTAATTTCTACAGAAAAAAGAGAAGAGAGGAAGGACAAAAAAAATTTGCTTCAAGCCAACCTTAAATCTGTGATTACCATATTCATGTCCAACACTAAGCATTATGTGGAAACATTAATGAAAGTTTTAAAATGCAATCATTGGTTAAAGTTTTTTTCCCCTTCTCTATAAAGAAATTGATAAATGTTTCTATTAACTAATAACCCAGGAATCAACAGTCTTATAAAACTGGTTTATTCAGCCCAGAAAATTAGGCAATCCATCATGACTGATTTGCTCACATTTTCCCCTGCAAATAAGTGAGATGAAAACTTTAAAACCAATAAGATAATGCACTTAACAAATTCAGCTGAGAGAGATGGATAAACTAAGATGCCACTGGCATCAGTTAAGGAAAATCTGTCGTGTTTCCAATTATTTGAGCAGATTTTGTATCCCAATTTGCTGCCAGACTGCCTGCATCCCCCACTCCCCTCTTTCAAACCAAATCATCTGATCTTAAATCAGAACAAGCTCATCATATCACACTATGGAAGGCCAACAGGGGATAAATGACACCAGATGTTATATGAGTTTTCTTTTAGGCTTTCATTTCAGACTTACTGCATTCCCCATGCTGCTTTTTACTTGTCAAAAACTAAAATGTGCTTTGATAGATAACAACCCTATTTTCTTCACTGCCTGAGCTTAGAGAATACCATTAAGTATTGATATTGATGGTGCTTAACTAGGGAATGCAACCTGGGACCACAGAAAGCAGGATCCTGGGATCCTGAGATATCTTTTGGTCCCACAGATACATTTTCTTTGAGTCCCAGGGTTTTTCTGTTGTTGCTGCTGGGGGTGGTGTAGGGATACATGCTGTGTGATTTGACAACAGAAAATGTGAGCACTCAGACAGGAAGAGCAAGGAGGGGCAGGCAGCCTCAGAAACATAACCCTTAGGCCCATCTGCTGTTGCTGTCTGAGCTGCTGAGGGAGTCGCTATCATACCAGAAGACTAAAAATGAACTTCTGAAACTGAACTGAGGCCTGCTGGTGCAAAATCCAAGGCACATCATTTTAATTTACTTTGCTTGTGGTCTTCCAGAGTCGTTGTGTGCCCAGACCAGTAGTGAAAAAACTGGGAAATGGCAGAAACAAAGAACGGCAAGGGGAGAACGAGGCATGCGGAGGAGATGACACACATGGCTGCAGGGCACATGGCACCCAAGCAGCCTAGGTCTGAGCAGAGAAGCTGCTCTGTAAGCGAGAAACCTCATGATTCTACCAAGGTGTAGGCATTTTAAAATCCAGCCTGGCCATGCGATGTAGTAGCTGTGTTCCCTGGCTTAAAATGGCCGGCTAGAGCTGCGAAGAACCTGATGTAAAGAAAATGTGAACTACCTTAGTAAAGGGCGAAGAAATAAATTAATATATGTCAGTCTCAATTATGAAGGAAAAAGCCATTTCCTTCAGTAGAGTCATAAATGATTGTCCTTAGGTGCATTTATAAAGCTATATCAGCCTTTCATAATTGCCACAAATATTTTCTTAAGAAAATCCCTAAATACTGAATGCATTTTAACTCTCAAACCCACCATGACTGGTGACATCACATCATAGTGGTGCTTCCCATCAAGATGGTACAGGTCCCTCGCAGTTGGCCAGCTACGTATGTTTGTATGGAGGCACTACCATGGCTTTGAATATTTTAGTCTACTGCCTGGGTGTAGCTTGTTTGTCTCACGGGTGTGAGAGGTGGTGACTTAACCTCATTCCAATACACCTTACAGGTGCACTGAGGGAGAATATTCACACATACTCTGACTGCAGCTGATGACAAGCAGCTTGTTCCACAGTGCACTGAAGTCAACAGGGTTAAGCCTCCAGAGCAAAGGAAGAGATAAGGGTACAATCAGCATGAGTGACAGCAGCAGAAGCTCTCCTTTACAGGTCAGAAGTGCTCAATCACAGATTCTGAAGCAGAATTCAACTCCATTTAAACATCAGAATAACTTTCACCCTTCACCTCTTTCTGCTGTGCTGGTGCTCTGCTGCTGCCTCTGCATTTCTGCCATCATGAGTCCACTTGCTACCACTGATAGCATCACCTTTGCAACTCATGCAAAATATGCTTGGTGAACAAAATACACCAGTAAGCCAGCAGCTGTCAGAAACCATGACTTATAGCATTAAACAGCATCAGTTTGGTTTGGCTGACACTGCAATATCTACCTACCACAGCACCACTAGATACTAAGAGTGAGCTGGCCTCTGCTCCCACCCCAGCAAACCTTTACAGGAAAGTAGATATCCTCACCAACTGACTCCTGCAGTGAACTGATAATGCAAAACATTCAGAGAACGGGGAAGGGGCCTGGCAGCAGGATACATCAGCATGTTTAGGCACATCAGTCTAGAGATCAGTGCCCTTTGGAGCCTGCTTTCATTCAAAGACCTAGGCCAAACACAGTGTGAAGAAAGGAGACAACAGCAACTCCTAAGTCTGTCGTGACAACAAAAGAAACATCACGGAGTATCTCACAGCAGCAACGTTGTGCCAGCCTTGACTTACCTTACATTTGCTCTGATCTAAGACATGGCATTTGTACTACTCTAGGACATCTAGTGGCAAACAGCAGCTTGAGCTGGTATGTTTATTCTCATCTCCTAGCATTTTTCAATTTGAAGAGGAACATAATATCACTGGTACATCCAGTTTCTTAAGTGTATTTTATGTCTTTCATAGAAAACTTGCAGAATAAGGTAGAAGGTGAAAAGTTGATTACTACACTAAAAGAAATTAATAGTGGAAGTCATTTAGGGAAAATGATGACTAAATCCATCATCTATCCAAAGTATTGCCCTCCAAAAATACGGTGGAATTACCTTTTCATCTTTTCTAGACATCTGATTGTTATAATCACAATCAGATATGCCAGGTAGCAGATGAAAGGAAAGATCTCCAACCCTCCCATGCTCTCTCAATGCTAATTTATCTTCCTTCCAAGCATCTGCTCACATGCCTTGTGGAAGAGCAACAAATTGCTTCTTTTGGATCCATGGTTACAAGAGAAAAAACCTGTGACTCAGCAATCCTCCAGCATCATCAGGAAGGGTCATCCCTACAGTCACCAGAAATATAAAACCTGTGGCCCCCTAGCAGCCAAGTTAAGTGTGGTTCAGAATGGGCCGTGGTGGGGAGACACACAAGAGATGCTACCTCTGCTTCCCTTCCGTGTCAGAACAGAGCTAAATGGGCTTGGAAATGGATTGTCCCGCACACAGGCACTTGTTGTTTTCAGTCAATCTGAGCTCGCTCTCTTGGCACCTCTGGGCATACTTCCTGTCAGGTTTTTCTCCGTGTATGAATTTCTCTGGTGGAAATTCTTGCCTAAGATGAAGGTTTTAAGTGAAATTGGAAAAAGATATCTGTGGAGAGTGTTTCTGAAATCTCTGTTGGTGGGTGGACACCATGGAAAGCTCATTCCTCAAACCAGGAAAGGAAATTGACCCTCATAACAGTGAAATCAAAGCAGTTTGAGCTGCAGTAGCAAATGCTGACAACAGACTGCTCTCAACCAAACTCCAGGCTGAATATTACAAGCAGAAATTAGGCAGCTAACACTTTGGCATGACAAATTGATTTAAGAAAATCAACACTCTGCTGACATATAAGTCATGAAAGAAGAGCAAAAGTAATCAAATCAATGGCTTTTTTCACTGTATGGTATTCAGCACAGCTAAATCCCACCTATCCCTTGCTTAGGCCACCAAAACAGTAGAATCTCCATGCTCTGTCACTGTCCTGTCTGCCTGTGGGAGCAAGCTCCTAATTTAGTTATTGCATACATTCTGCTCTTACTGCAGAGCTGTTTCCTTTTACATTTGCTCTGATCTAAGACATGCCGTTTTCTGGACCAAAGATAAAAGAAACAATACCGAAATACCCCCAGCAGTAACCCTCTTAAAATAAAAGTCTGAGAATCAACAGCAGCCGCATAGGTATCTTTGGAGATCACAGGAGCAACTCCAAATTTCCCGGCACACAATTGTGTGAATGTTTGCCTTCTCATATCTTTCCAGTTGAGAATGAGGCAGCCAAGTAACGGGATTTGAATGCATATTGGCTTGCTGCCGCTGCTGTTTTGATTTGCAGACTGGCCAAGCAGAACGCAATTAGTGGTTATTGACACCTTTACAGGAAGCACTCATAAGGGAAATGGGAAATTGAAAATGTCCTTTAAAAGATGGAAGCAAAATACTGTATCAAAGCTTGCTGGTAAATAAGACGAGCCCAGAAAAGTGCTCAGTCAGAATATTTGTATTTCTGTATCATTTAGGAAAATCCTATTATGGCTTTAGCCACAGAGACATCCCTGGTGTGCAAGATAGAGGCAGTTCATAAAATACATAGCATTTTCAGCTTGAAAATAGGGCAACCTATTGCTTTCTGTAGATGGCTATGTTACACCCCAGTTCCCATCAATAGAACATAATCTCATTGCAGCAGGCAATACTCAATATCAATGAAACACTGGTATTGTAGGCATTTGCAGGCTGCCAGTACCTAAAGGACAGAAAGACTTTGTGTTTTTACAAGGGCCAATATCTCTGGAACACATTTATGAAACAAGGCAGCACACCAAGGAGGCAAATGAGTTATATGCGTGTGTCCACAGAGCTGTCTGCAGGCGTTTGTTTGCTCTTTCTCCCCTCTCTTTCTCTCTCTTCTGGTACTTTGCACTGTCCCTACCTTACATTCTCTAAGTTTCACTAGCAATGTCAGTTATGCAATTAGTCCCCTGCCAATTAATGCCAAATAAGATGCCTGCTGTCAGCTATCCCTAGCTCTGACAGAGTGTATGGTAATAATCTGTAGCCAGGATAATGCTCCAAGGAGTCTGCATTGTTCTCTGGATGGGGAGAAAAAAAAGAAAGGGAAGAAAAAGAGAAAGAAAAAGTATGTTGCACGTTCACTTATGCCATCAGTAGTCAGTGGAAAAATAAAATAAGTTTTGTTGTGCAGCTATCCCAATGATTAAAATATAATAGGCTAATGAGATTACAAAGCTGATTGTGAACAAGACCAATTGTGTTAATTGGAGGCTCCTGAATGGCAATTTGAGCTGCTGCCGCTGCTGAGTTTTGAAATATAATCAGTTTTACTAATTTTATCTGATTTCTTAATGAAGCTTGCCTTGAGCAATTGTTCTATGTGTTCTTTAGCAAACAGCGTGTGTCATAACTGCTGACATTAATCTTGATTACTTTAGTTAAAATAAATAGTTATACTTGGGCGGCTTTCAGAAAATACATCAGAGCAAATGTAATGTTAGGAAGAGATGAAGTTTTACTTATATTTGTTGTTTTTCCTATATTGTATTTGCAAAGTCCCAACCGTGAAACATCTTTCTTGTGTGACCTGGTCTCTTTCAGGCTCCCCTTTCGCCTGCCCCTCCAAAAGCATTTTTGACTTCAATAGAAAGAGGGATAAAGACTGTGCCATTATTACAGAAAAATCTTTACTAAGAGGGGAAAAAAAATCACTAACAAAACTCATCTCTGAAAAAAAATGCGAAAAGCTTTTTCATGCATGAATCTCAAAGTTGGCACACACATTCTCACCACCTCATGGTCCAGCTGCCAGTACTAACACTGAAACGTTATGGAAATGCTCTCTCTCATATAGCTTATTTATTTTTATGGAGGATTAATATACTTGGGATGGCTCTTTGGAGCTTTCACGGTAAATTTGATGGGATGCTGTACCATGTTGCTGCTTACAAAGGGACACATAAACATTAACAAAAATAAACAGTAGAAAAAGGGAAATGGACATACAAGTGCAGTCTGAATTAATGGTAAACATAGCTAGAGATTGTTCATATTTCAGAACTCCTATTATATTATGGCCTTGCCTTTAGAGTGATAATCCTTTCGTAATTAAGATAATGGCTAACTAGTCTGATAGGTATTATACATCTTTTTGTGCCAGTATGTTTATATGACAACATAATTTGCATATACTTATTACTGGACTATAAAATCTGTGGATTTTATATGTAGTTACATTGATTAGGTACTTGGATGATAAACAGAAACCATTTGGGGAAAGATGATATAGGATATATTAAACATTTATTTCACCCCCTCTTTACAGCCAGCACTGGTCTGTTAAATTAAAAGTGTTTAGTCTGGCCTGGATAGTAATCTATGTCCAATTCAGATCTAAATATGTATAATAAACAGTCTAGCTTTTAATCCATATGCATGTAGTAATTTCTTTAGTCACGAGGTTTTAGAAAGAATTTAGGTGTTTTTTTCTCTAAGACATATTTTCTGGAACAGGGGAAGGTCATGGCCAGCTCTGCAAGGACAGAAAGCAGCTTCAACACAGCACTGCCAAGGACCACTCTGAGTACCAAATAGCAGCAGCATTTTCTACTCACAGACATAATGGGTCAAAGTCTGGATTTCCCATTTAAACCCTGCTTCCACAGTGCTTACATTCACTTCTGCTTTAAACACCACAGTTAGGAAAGGTGTCGTCTTTTTATGGGCAGCTTTGACTTTTATGGAGAAGCTGACACCTGACACATAGTCTTTTCACTCCCTGCCCCTGAAAGTACTGCCTTTTATTTAAAACTCTTCCCTATCCTGGTTAAAAATAGAGCCAAAAATTTTGTGGAGAAAAAAAAGTCTCCAACAAACCACATATCCAGAATGACCGTTCCTTGAAATAACTGTAATTTGTAATCATGATTCATAACCATGATTCGGACCCTCACCCAAAAGGCAGTGTCCCCATCAGCCTAGGTCCCTCAAACACCAAACAACCTTTTCCAGACACGTTTTAAGCCTCCAGTGAGTAGGCTCATGGCTTCTTTAGGAGGCCTGCTTCACTTAATGAGTACAAAATCTATGTGAATTTGAATTTGTGTAGTCTCACTTCTTCTTCATAAATATGAAAATTTATATTTAATGAGAATCTACTTTTACCCCTCTCTGCCTTCCTTAATGAGAGCTAATTGAATAGAACAATCTGCATTTGGCAGGAGGCATCACGAGGGCTTGTCTATACTTAGAAATTTACTGAGATAACTAATCTGAAATGGTTGAGAAATATCCCTACAGCTTTTCTGCCCAAATAGCTGTTTCAGAGCAATTATTTCAAATGAGCTATTTTTGTAAATTTCAAGTGTATACAAGTCTCCAATCTAATTTCTGGCTGGCATTACATGCCCAACTAGTTTTTATGGATCAACCTATTTGATCTGGTGAGTAAGTCACACTGTAGGAACAACAACAACAAAAAAAAGTAACTCTGGCTCTGATTTGCCTTTATGCTAATGCATGAAGCGATAGAAAAAGAGCATTTCTGCCGGTGATAATTTAACTGTATATGACCTGGATATTGATTCTACGGTACCAGGGGCAAGTTCTAGCCCCATATACTTTTAAAGGTGCCATGCAGGCTACTTTTTTATTAAAAACTTTCACCTTTTCATTTCTGATTAGGACTCAATAGTTTATTTCTCAAGTGCTTTCCCTGCAATTTAGACACAGCTAGGCTGCTGCAACTTTCAGGGGTACATCAGTATGTGATAAGCCTTATTTTAGGTCCTTGCTGTGCTCAGTCGAAGAATGGCTACGAAGTTTCAAAGCTCACCAGCGTTTCTTTGGGGTCTGGCAGCACACCAAAACAGCAGACTCTGCTAAAACAGCCTGGATTCGGCAGATGTGGATTGATCCTTTCTTGTTCTGTGTGAGAACCGTTTCCCTCAGCATGACCACTGCTTTAATCTTGTATTTAAAACATAAACAGAATGGCAGATTTTACAGTATAATCTGTTAGGCTCAGCAGCCATTTAGAAGAATGAATCATTAACCTAGCAGCTATGTTTAAGTAAAAAGGACAGACAAGAAGAAAGGGGGAGAAAAGGAGAGGGAGAGGGATTGGTTTTGTTCATGATTTAACACACAACTGTGATCCACTCGCCTCTAAAATGCATTGCTGGAGAAGAAACAAACCTCACTATAAGCAGGGCAGGAAAAAGTGTCAATACAAAAGAGCTTGAGGAGCATGGGGAGAGAGGGGGAGGAAAAATGAATTTAAAAATTTTGTCTCCTGCTGTATTTTTGAAATGTAACACATATTTTTATGGTAGTAATGTTCTTGTTGCCATGCTGGTGTAAAGAGACAGAAGAGAAGGCATGTTGAGAAAGGCAATATCTCTCATTAGAGCAACTGATATAAGTGGAAAATAAAAAACAAAAAAACAAAGAAGAGGAAACAAAGATCTTCTGGTTTTCCTTGTATTCAAGTCAAGCCATTTAATAAAAACTTTCATTCCCATACAACACCAGGCCATTTCTGTTTAGAGGATAACTAAACTGCAGCTAATGCTGATATATTAGACAATTTGCAGAGGGAGAATTTCTAAGACACTTTCTCATTAATTCTACTCTCCATCTTGCATCAGGCTGGGCAGATTAAATGTAATTTGCACCCTTGTCCAAGTTTATTTTACACTGCAATGTTATCAGTGCAAGAAAGAATCAGACCCTTTGCTCTTAAACTACTCCTGAAGGTGGCTTAGAGAATCAAATGTGAAACTGATACTACTCATTTACCCTCTCCTTTTATAAATTTCCCTCTCATGTATGAGTATAAACATGTGTAAATGTATTGAAATCACATGTGCCTAGGTGGACCAGGAGACATTGCTGTAAAGTATTTATGTTTGTTCATCACCTGTACACATGAGGCTTTCCTCCTCCTTGATTTCAACAAGAAGGGTGTTAGATTGACCCATTATTTTACTTAACATTTTCACTGTGTGTTGCATTTTCAAATTTGACCCCTTAGGAAGAAAACATGGGAAAAAAAGGAGGCCTTCCCACTTGTGGTTGGGGTATTTTCCTGCATATTACTCAAATCTTGAGTAACTTGAACTTGTGCTGCCCAATTGTTCACTGCCGTTGGTATTCCCAAATGCACATGCAGCCCATGGGAACAGCAGGTTTTTTCAGCCATTTCCTGGGAATTGTTTTATACACCTGAGTCCCCAGAAATGACTGAGCTAGGTCAAATCAGGGCGAGAGTGAGGTCATCCACTTGGGTGGCTGCTCTCATGTGTCCTAATATAATTTGATGATGCAGTGAAAGAACATGTTACTGTGACAGGATACATCAAAAGGAAGAGAAATATGTGTTCAGGGAGATGACATCACCAGAAAAGCTTAGGCATGGCCAAGTGCGTGTATATGCATGGAGCTACCTGAAGAAATGTCCATGACCGTCTGTAAATGACATCCTGCTGACCTGCCTGTGATGGAGGACCATCGTCAGATGGATTTCCTATTTGCTTGGGGGAACGAGCAATAACTCTTTTTTTTTTCTATTCTTCATTCAAACTAAGGCATTTGTAAACAAGAAACAAACTCAGACCAGATGGGATCTTAATTTTCATAATGCAAAGACCAAATTGTTATTTAATCCTTCCAAATTGATTTACTGTGTCAGGCATCTCTTCTGTTACTAATGGTAGGAACTAAAGAATTTGGGAGTTTATCACCCCATCCCAGAACACAGACTGGCTTATGTCCCACTTCTTACAATTTCTTTCACAAGCACAAAGATGAAGCCTCAGATCAATCGTATTCTGGGCATTAGAAGTCTTTCACAGATGACATGCATGCCTTTACCTTCCTGTCCTCCTTCAAGGCATCTCTACATTTTAGAAAAAAGGCGGCATTATGATCCTTTCCTCTAGTTCTTCAGAATTAATTTTCTTATATGCTGCAACACTTCCATTTCTGAGATGCTTTGCTAAACTTTTCCTTTTTATCCTTAATTTCTCAAGTGGATTTGATGAAAACAGACAGCTGTTATTTTTTCAGGCAATATTTACTTAAATTATAAGTCTACATATAGTCTACATTTAGATTTTTCTTTCAGAAGAAAATATTGCCTCAGTCTGCATCTACATGTAGGTAAGGTGTCTTTGTATTTAGATTATTTTGTTTTTCTATAGCTAGTACTTATATCTTTCCACATTTTTCATATACTTCAGTTTCTTTTTATTAAGTTTTTTAGCATACTTTTCATGCATGACTGTGGCTTCCTCTGTAAGCTTTTAATATATAAGGGAAACTTATTTTACAACAAATAAGAATTAGCTAATTTCACAAAACAAAAGGGATAAAACACCAAAAGATTAAGGTGGCCCCAAAGTCTAAAATTTGCTTAAAAATGCAGTCTAGCCCTTACACAGACACATAGTTTTAACTGTATGAATAGTCCCACTGAAATCTAGGACAGGGGAACTGTATTTAGAACAGTTTTTAAGCACTGCTGTAACCAACTGGGGTTATAACAAGTTTTGCGTCCAAGCATAACATGGCTAACAACTATGGATAAGGAAAAAAGTAGACTAAAGACCTGTCCTGGGTTGTCTGTAGAGTGATTTTATTCCTGATGCCTTCTTCTCAGCTGGACAAACTGTAGTCAAAGCACACTACCGCAGCAGAAGGACACTGTGAGACACCTTGCTGAGCACCCAGCTTGAGACCTTGGTGCAGCCAACATCAGTCAAGTTGCTTTCTTACCTTCCTTTTTCTCCAGAGTTAAATCAGAACTCAGAGAGTCAGGAAAAGATTAACACATTTGGAGCTTGGGAGCAGAAAGATTGACTCATTCTTGTTTATGATGCTGCCTGGTTTGGGATTTGGGGCACAAGAGAGGTACCCAGCTAGATTTTCCAAGGACATGCCAAGCATGAAGTGTTGCCAGGCTTCAACCTTCCTCATGGCATTATATGAAACTCTGTGTAATTCCTTGAAGAAAAATATTCATAGAGGTCACAGCAGTTTTTCAGCACCTAAAACCTGCTTGCTGTCCTCTAGAGAGTTTTACATTTGGAGGAGGGTTTTTTATAGTTATCTAAATGAGGTATGGAAAATTCACAGGTTGTCCATAGATAAACAGTGAGGACAGCCGGGTACCGAGATTAATACAAAGGTGTATTAATCTCTGTAATAAAGGTGTAATTAATCTGGTGGCAAAATTAAAGGCAAGAGTTTTCTATAGATTGCAGATCCCAAAGTTCTCCTTTATCTTTCTTCCAGAAGAACTTGTGATCTTGTGGAAAAGTAATAAAAAAATTAGCAGTTCTTTCTTTCAACATCCTGTAGTCTTAAGGTACCTGTCACCTCAATGCTGAACAGATCTACTTGATCCCGGTGTCTTTAAAATGCTTATGTATTTTAGTGCTGCTCGCCTCTTTCAGTTAGTTTGGGGAACCAGCTGGATTGTCCGCCTTGTGGAACAACAAAGTTGCTAATTTAATTCCACTCCAAACTTTTGCCATACTGATAATATGTATACATGGGAGAACACCTTTTACCTTTCAGATTTCACACCAAATGTAATAATTGACCTGTTTTCCTGACATGGAAAAGCTGAATCCATGTATTTCCTGTCTTACTCATCCTGTGCCATTTCTTTTGATTTAAAGAAAGTTTGCAGTGACAGGAACTAATGCAAATTCTTTTGCCTTTTGATAAATACAGTAATCCTCTATTTTCAGACTCCAACTTTCAGATCTGCAGACTTCATACTTGAGTAAGAAATTTATTTTTTTATTACTTTTGCGTGTGTGTTTTCCCCATGTTTTTATCTCTGCAATGTTGTGATGATTGGAAGCAGTGATGGTCTCACACTGAGATTTTAAAAAAAATTCAGAACACTATCATGTGAAATCACTAGTAAAGAAATAAAAAATAAATTCAGTAAATTTGTACTTCAGTTTAGAATTTTTGACTGCAGAATTTTTTTTTTCAGGAATTATAAAAGTTTTTATCTTGATTTCAGTGTATTCAATTAGCTCTTCTCAATGAATAATTCAATCAGCATTCTAAAACAATTAGAAGCTTAAAAAAAAATCTTGGTTTTGTCTTTATGTTGTAATGCATACAGTAGATATGAAATTAAGTGAAAACAATATCTGTTTAAGTAAATATATTTTTCCCTTCTACACATCCATTGGGTTTAGGAAAGATTTATTTACTTAGGGAGAGCTATTTTAAAGTGCTTTTTCCTCCAATTGTAAAGATGTTGTGAGGTGTTTATAAATATTTTCTAACACAAATACCAAAACAAAAATAGTATTCACCTAATGAAAAAGACAACGCTCACCATAATGTAACGTTCTGTGATGTAAAAAAGGAAGAAGTTAAATTATATTAAACTAAAACCCTTGCTAATTGAATGGGCAAAGATATAAAATATCTTTCCGATCAGCAACAAATACACAAAGTGAGCAGTTTACTTAGTAGGATGTATTTAGTCATGTATTTTACAGTTTACCAACCAATTGAAAAAGGGAAAGCTTTTGAAAGGGCACAAAAATGACAAATGCAAACAAAAGCACAAGATAACTTAAACCAAGTTAACCTCCTTGAAGATTTAAATCCTGATTAAAACAAACAGTTTAAATCCTCGGGAATTAAATCAGATCAATAAAAGCTTTTGGTTTGTAAACTTTTCACTCGTATCACAGTGAGACCCTGACGTACGCCTGCAGTACCAGTGATGGTTAATCACAACTGCTCTCACTTTGGAGCTCTCTCCTGGTAATCAAGCTTGACAGGCACCCCTGTCAGCCACACAATTTAGCTCTGGGCCACAGGTGGATTTCACCCATAGAGTTTAAGGAACCTGCAATCCTAGAGGTTTTCGAGCTGTGACCCACTTTGGGGTGATAGGTGACACAAGGCTGGAAGCAGCACTGCTACCATGGCTGTTGGTACCCAGAGAGATACCTGCCCCTGCTCAGCCCCAAAATCACTGACAGGTGACCGTGACCAGCCCCCAGCCCTCCAGGCAGAGAAACGAGACAGAATAAGTTCCTCCCAGGGTCTGTAGTGACCAGTCTTGCAAAGATGACCATGAACTTCAGGTTTAGAGCTACTGGCTGGACCTTTCACACTCCTCGCAATGAGGAGATCCCTGCCCAGGATCTCCTCATAACTGGAAGGCAGCAAGTACCACAGAAAACGTCTGGTGGATTTTGATTGGACGATAACTAACCAAAGTATTTAGCCTTTCTCAAATATTTCTGTCTCATGGGCAGCTGCTACAACGGCTGCATTGAGGGAACTTGGAGGTAATGGCATCTCCATATTTTGTGCCTTACTTTCTCTTCTGTTTCAAACCAGGCACTCTGCTGCAGGTTGAATTTGTCTAGCAAGGAGTGAGACCTAGCTGTAATAAAGTTAATCAGGGGGTAGTTCTGGTGGAGATAAAGAGGCAATTTCTTTGATGCTCTAGATGTGTAACCTACAATGTGGTGATGACGAGCTGTTTGGAATTTCCTTTTTACTATAAACCTACCAATTTTAACTCATTGCCTGTCTTGCTATGCTTGAAAACTGATAAAGAACACAATTCAGATCTCATAAAAGCCTCCAGTCAAGGGGCAGGTTTGATAGCTGACTATACAATAGAAGAAGTCTGGTTTTATTTCTGGTAGATGAAGTCACTTTTTGAGAAACTGGATCTATAAAACTGCAGGGCACAATACAACGATAATAAATGCATAGAAGCTTTCATATTTATTAATTGCACATTTAAAAGATAGAAACCAGCCAGAGCAGTTTTCTAAATCGGGATCAAGGTTTTTTAAAGCAGCAGCTCTTTCAGCTGCAGATCCTCATACAAAACCCACCAGTGAAGTTTCTGAGCATCAAGAGACTGAAAACTCTGTATTTGAGACAAGGTAACAAGACCATCATGGGAAGTGCGTAGCTGCTTTAAATTACCTTGCTTATATAGACAAAGATGGACATTAAAAAAAAAAGTAAGAAGTGACTCTTCTAAAGTCTTTTCCCAAACCGGTCAATAAAAAGCAACTTCTAGAGATGCCTTCCTCAGAAATTATGTGCAAGTTTCCATTTACTGTTCTGAAACATGAATGATAAGTGGCATAAAACTGCCCTTACTCCTAGCTTAGAAAGCAGAAACTGAGGCATTGAAACTTTATGTAGTTTCTTCAGAACTGACGTAGGAGTTGGGAATACAACTCCTGTCCTTGCTCTTAAGATACTCCATTCACTTTTCAGAAGTGGGAGATGTTACTGTAATGACTATATTCTATCCCTTAGAGTGAAAGGCAAGTCCCCTCCCACATGATTTTGTTGATATTATTTGCTAAATTCCTTCTTGTGGCTGTTAACAGGGCATTTAAAAATCAAAATGCATAAAGGAAAAGCTATGCCACATGGCAGGTATAAAAAAGAACAGTTCTAAGGATTCATGCAAATATTAAAATATACCTCCTACAGTTAACCTAGTGTTATTCATGTTTTCTGTTACACTGCCCAGAGGTGTTTCATTGTTTCCTACAAAAGGGATATTTGAATTTTTTCTTTTACTTTTATCCCAGTAATTAGTCATGACTGACATTTAGAGATATGCTGGGCTAGGTACCCCAATGCATTTTCTTTTGACGTTCCTTGAATTAGACTTAGTGCTAAAAGAAAACATTTCCCTGCACCCCTCCCCTGTATTTTTAAATGAATGTCATCCAAATGGCATTGCCACTCAAATCTTACAGCGAAATTCCTCACATGCTGATAGTGCAATGTGGGAATCTCTAAAATTGTCTCCCGTAGGTTCGAATTCAGCCCCTGAAGGTTCACTTGAGTTTAATTTCACTAATCACACAGGGACAGTTATTTTTTGCTGTTGCTCAGCTTCTCTTTCACTTGCGAGCATGCACACACACACACAGTCACTCACGTTGCATCCCTCCCTTTCTGTTGCACTTAAGTCCAGATTCGCTCTGACCATTCCCGCTCACAAGCGGAGAGCGCACACAGCACCACGGTGCCTAAAGACCATAGGTGGGTCCTTTGCTTCAAGCCAATTCATTCACATTTGCGATGGTAAGATTGATTTTTATCCTGCATTTCTGAGTTTATTTAACTGATTTCAGAAATTGCCACAGAGGTGGGGGCAGAGATCGTCTTCAAGGTTGTTGTCACCCGGAATTTTATGTCCTTCATTTTCTTTCTCTCTGTATGCCTGTCACATCGGCTTAACTGTGAGTAGCATACTAGCCAGTACCTCTGGCATACTGTATATTAATAGAATATTGATATAGCCCAAATACTGTTGTGGGATTCATCATTTGGTAAATCCTCTGCCGTCTGCAGTTTTACAGAGCCATTTAATTAGCAATTTTACAACCTCCTATTCTCTCATTAAATTAATTAATAATTAAGTTCAAATATAGGCATCTTTAATGTCATAATTATATTTCAGTTTTATGGTCACCAGAGTTTAGCTCATTAGGCAAGGTAGTCATAAACCATAGCTCTATTTAGGGGCTGAGGCACTGATGCTCAGGTAGTTGGCTTCTGTGTGGTATTTTTTATCCTTTTCACTTTGTCCTCTTCTTCCCTACTCCCCTCCTCTGCCCACTGATTCTCCAGCTCCCCTCCCTCTCATTGCTCTCTGCTAACACTGGCATTTTTTTTCCTGTGGCAGCTCTTTCTCATTCATATGTCATGTTAAAAAAATTCCTGGAGCACACCCTCACAGCCCTCCCCTCTCTGTTACTCTCTCTGAAGCAGTGCAGCGATGCTGGCCTGCTGTGAGTCCTGCTTCCTTGCGAACCCTAGGGACCATCACCTCCAGTGCTGAGCACCTAGCAGTGGCAGATTTTGTGTAGCATCCTACTGGGGATGTTGCATTCCTTTTTGACTGTGAGATTTACCAAAGCACAGGATGTAGTAATGACATTTCACACAGTATGATGTGTTGTGCGTTGTTTTGTATATAGTGGATTTATTTCAGTCATTATCACTGATTAAACCAGCTTAGTTGAAAAGGCAAAACAAAACTTGGCTTTGAAATTGTTCTTATTTAATTTCGTTTGTGCTCACATAACCCAGGACAGCACTAATTATCTCTTTAGTGTAGCTCATATTTCTAATGTAATTCATATGTAAATTGTAATTTAAATCATATGGGAATGTTTGTGTTCCTTGCATATTCTCAGTAAAGAGCACAAACAGTGAATTAAAACTGTTTGGAAATGAAAACTTTATGTTGCCTTTTTTGAACTGTCTTTGATTTCTTTTGGCTTGCTGTTTCTCTAATGAATCGTGATTCAATTGGATGGCTAAGGCCAGTGCATTTAGTCTCCTCTCTCTGTATTTATGCAGCTTGCTCACTGGCCTGCTTTTCCTTCTGAATTTGGAAGGCAAGGGGGAGCTTTCTGCAGGCTCACTATCTTTGAAAAAAAACCATCATAAGATGGCTATTATTATTACTAAATAATATTTTTTATGACTAGAGAACCTACAAGCACAGCATGGCACTACTTGTGCCGCTTTGCTACTCAAACAGAGCTGTGCCAGAATGTTCTTTCTGGTAGCATCTCTGAATGATATTAGGTTAAAATTTTAATCCCAACCCAAACTTTCAATCTAAGAACTTTAAATTTTTTTCTTTTTTTTTTTTTTTTTGCTTAATGAAATATTACAGTTATTTCTAAAAACCGCTGCTGTCCAAAACGAAGTGGTCTTTTGACAGGGCAAGCCAAAATTTATTTGTGGGAGTAGAGCACAGGACAGTTAAAATTGTTCACAGACTTCTGAAGCTTCAGGACAGGTTTGCTTGTTGGATGAGGGAATAATGCTGTGGTACATTCCAACACCAAACACAGAAGTAAGTTGGGTGCCAGGAAGGTGAGTGTGAAATCCTGAAGAGTCATGAGCAGCAGGTGCAACTGTGCTACCAGCTCCTGCAGAAAACAGGATGAAGCAAAAGACCTGAAGGAAACAGGAAGGGTAAAAAGTTCCAAAGGAAGAATAATTAAACCTAACCAGTCAGCAAGTTAGTGAATGATGATGTCAGCTACACCTTTCATTGCTGGAACTGCCCTTTACATTTCCCACGCAAAACTGAACTCACCAGATTAGGGAGATAATGAATGCCTGTTTCTCATCCTGCCCGCAAAGGTCTTTGCCTGGCCCATGCCAAATGAAGTTGTCTGTGCTGTATGGACAGACAGCTGTACCAGGCCCAATGTCATGGCTTTGCCCCAGCAAATTGTGACCTGACCTGCCACTGACCACGCAAGACCGTGTTTGCAGTGCTTCCCCAGGTTTGGTGCAGGGGACTTGTGACATGATGGCCCCAGAAGCCTCTTCCCATGGGCAACTGCTGCTCAGGCTGGTATGCAAAGCCTTCAAAGGGGAAAAACCCTAAACTCCCTGCCAGCCTCTCTGTTGTTCGTGGGTATTGCTGTGGCCAGAAGAGAGATAAGGCTCTGAGGACACATATTTGTGTGTCAGTCCCTGCTGCTGTAACGCTGAGCTCTGGGACAAGTGATCCTGCTCACCAGCGGGAAAGATTGCATGTGCCAAGAAAGAGGCAGAGGGCTTGCACCAGTGAACAGAAACACCTGCTTTGTAACATCCAATCTCCCCATCGGGAAAAGTGCTCCCTAATTTACAGCAATCTTGTGTTTCTCAGGCTTTGGGAACCCCCTACAGATAAGCTCAGTCTGTGAAGGTGCAGTGTCAGCGTGCTGTGTAGCGCAGCTGAACTCTCCGTTGTCAAGGCAAGCAAGAGGGACCACTGGCCTGGTTAGGCTGTGACCACAGAGCCTTCCAGGAGCCAGGTGCCCTCCAGGGAGGGACACTGCCACATCTAGGGCAGACATTTAAAGCACGTGTGCACACACACACACGCACACACTCTCCCTGTGACGACACCAGAGCTGTCCGAAACTATTTTCAATAATTGATTTGCTGTTTAATTGAACATCATGACTGACTAACATAGCTCATTACTTTACTCATTAGTTAATTATCGAAGAAAGTAGGACAAGTCAATAAAATGAAAGGCTGTAAATTCCAATACTAATTAGCACCATTTCCTCAGAGACATATTTAAGGGCAGATTGGCTACCTGAATGTCCCTGGACCTTGTAGATGAAGGGAAAGGGTAGACTTACCATAAATCTAGATTACCGGCAAGCAAGGCTCCTCAGCAGTAAGTATTCAAATACACAAGTGCTGAGCTGCCACCAGGCACTCTATTTGAACTGGAATATTGGAGCGCAAGCAGGACAGAAATTCCTATTTTTAAAAGAAAAGAGGGGGGTAGGGGTGGTGAGGGAGGGAGTGCTCACACACCAGAGAGGATCCATATTTAAAATAAATTATGCAGACTGAACTACTTCTGCAGAGCACATTTGCTCTCCTAAGCTCTCTTTCCCAGTCTCTCTCACAAGCATCTTCATCCTCTTTTTTTGGCAGTCCAAATCCTACTCAAAACATCAGAACAATCCTTCAGAAGTGGACACATTTTTAATGTGAGGATTCTAATTTATATCTCTTATTTGTGTTTTGGTTTGGGTTTTTAAAATAAATTATTCCAGTAATGGAAATTATATTCTCTTGTTATTGCTTTGTATTATCTTTGTATTACTGTCTTCTCTATTATCTCAAAATTATTTTTTGTATTATTTTTAATTTAAAGCAAGTCTGATATACCATATGAGGGAGAATTTAATGGGTCCAGCAGATACTTAAATGAGTCAAAAAGTGATTTAAAACAAAAAAAAAGTCATTTAAAACAAAAAAAGAAAGGCTCAAAGGAGACTGGGAGAAAAGTAGACTAAGAGAATGCATGTTTGCATGCATGGCATGTATTTTATACATGCCTGAGCCCATCGATATAGGTATATATATATATATATATGTATGTGTATATATATACACACATATATGTATATATACTTAAATAGTAAGTGTATGTATGTATTTTAAAAACCCTGCAGACACATACATACAGCCAGATACACATACACACTGAAATATGCCTGTATAAGGTTCTTATTGCTCGTTGTGGGGAAATTAACAAATTCCTCGAGTTCTGAAGTTTAAAAGCCCACAGGTTTTTCTGGCTCCCTTTTAAAAATCAATACAAGAGGACTCAGACTATGGAAAGGTTCTGTTGATATACTGTTCAAAAATTTGTCTAAATTATTATAAACAACTCAGGAATCAAATATATTTCCTTAATTCCTTTTATTTGGAGGCATATCTTCTGTGTCTTCCTCTCAGCAAATATCCACTTGTGAAAAATTAATTTCCAGTTAGGTGAATGGAAATGGAGATCAAAAGCATTACCTGAGCTCAACTTAAGGGAAGAAACCACCCTAAGAATAGCTCTCGGTCTGGAGCTTTAAATATTTAGTGTTTCTAAAAATACATTAATGGATTAATGTAAAAAAAGCTAACAAATGTCTGTTACTTGACTTACTATATTTTGTGCCTGCAGTTCTGATTATTAAGCCACAAATTCTGATTTACTTTCAAGTGTTTTGAAAAGTACCTTGCCAAAGTGTTCTAAAGATTGCATGAATTTTTTAATCGGCAGTTTTATGAATTTGACTTCTGGTACTAATAAAGCAAAACTGAAATTTAAATTTAGGGAAGAAAGGGGAAATGCGGCTGTCTTGTTTAACAGAAAGGTCCTAGAAGAAATAATGCAAGGAAAAATTCACTATTTATTTGGGTAAAATAGAAATTCTTAGAAAGTGGTATTTTATTATCCATATTTGGGAGGGGATATTTGTTTGGGGTGTTCTCTTTGCATTAGTGATGGAATGAAGGAAAAAAACACCACTGTACAAAACCGACCTGTGAAAGAACAGAGAGTAAAAGATTTTCCCAATTAGATGTTCATTCAGCATAGGCTAAAGCACAAGGTATATACAGCACACACAAGCACTGCAGACTTGCTAGGAGTTGGAAATTATAAAGGAGAACATTCAGAAAAGCAGGACCTGTGGTCTTTCTCTTGTTTCCAGGCAGTGCCAAGCACTCTTTGATCCTGATAATTTTTTATTTTTTTTTTTAATGGTTCTGATTAGGTCATGCTGGATCCCTGGTTATACTTGAATACCTTGGCTACAGGGCCTTGGGAAGAGCTCCCAAACTGAGCAGCCAGCATGCTCAGCCTGCAAGAGCTCAATAGACATGATAGATATGGGAATGGGGAGAAGGCTGTGAGAGGACCCAACCCCAAGGTTTAAGTTGCGCTTTAGAGCCACAAATGGCTCTAAATATACACACATATGCAATTCTTGCATTTTACACTGCTGTTTGTTGCACATAATATAATACACATACATAAAATAAGGTAACCCTCATTTACATTTTAAACTTATTTTCTGTATCTGTTTTCAAATACTCCAAAACTGGAGGCAGACATTGATTACTGCGTGCAATACCTGTAGTAGTCTGAGCCAGCTGATGAAAACGTGCAGGCTGGAAGTGGTCTGGTGAATTTGCAGAGGTCCTCTTTCCGAGATGGGGCCCCCAGGCCCCTGCAGCCTTTAATCAGCTGAAACTGGAGTGAAGTTGTCAGCTCCTGCTTCTATTCTGTCAGCTTCAGTACCACTTAGAGCATCCCTGACAAACGCGCAGCACACATTTAGCAATCAATCTGTGGGCAAGCTTCTGATTTTGCAGGAAACTTTCTACAGTTCCACTTTCTACTAGGAAAAACTTGCTAAGTTATTAGGGAGGGAAATCGAGAAAGGCTTCCTTCAATCAAACTCTTTTCTTTTATGGAAAAAGCCAGCTGTTATCTTTTCTTTAGCAGGATGATGGATTGGCTCAGTTCAAGGTGACATCCCCATCGGTGCAAGACAGAGCAAAGGTTATCATGTGATGGTGACACCTCTCCTCTGTCAGTCAAACAGTGCCAGCCATCCCATAGAACTCCGGCAGCCTGATATTATGAGGGGTATTGTCATATAAATTATTCAGACTGAAATATTTGTTCAGCTCTGGTATATTTATAAGCTCCCCGTCAAGAATTCAAATTTGAAGATATTTTCCAGCTGCACAAACTTCCCCAAAGACCCTTCCTGCCAAGTCACCTACCTCTGATGTTGCTTCAACAACATACAAGTGTTAAGTGTCACTGTCTGGGATGAGTGTCTTCAAGAGAAGCTGTTCCTATGTCTTTAAAATAACGCATGTATTTCAGAATAAAGCAATGCCCCAGACACAAACAAGAATTCTTTTTATGTGTAAATTATTTGAAGATTTTTCCTTATCCCCTTCCTTTCTGATGCCTAGTGACTTTTTTTTTGTGAGTAGTTTATGGGCTAAACCTATTATTTGCTAATTAAAGGTCTTTCCTTCTCCTCTTGGGAGTTTAAAATCTCTACTATTATTTCTTCACATAGCTCACTCCTACAATATTCCTGCTGTAAATGCAGCTGAATCTTTCCTAATGATGACAAAAATAAGGCCATGACACATCTGAGTAGTCTGGAAGGGTGCAGAGAGAAGGAGGACAGACACAGTTTCTTCACAAGTCACATCAGACCCTAGCATTCAGTTTCCCCACAATCCCCATGGTAATGGCATTGCAAGAGGGAAATTATTGTAACATTGCAACACTGAGCTCCAATAACCACACTGATCCCTGGGGACTCTGCCATTTGCTGCCCCACAACATGGAATATTTCCTGAATAGGCTTCTTCCCTAGCCCCATCAAAAATACAGTCTTTCCAAGCAGAGGACTGAAATTTCTTTGAGGACGCTCTAAGAGTTAAGAGTCCTCAGAAATCAGTTTTGGATGCCTTCAATGCCATTCCTGTAAAATGGGAATGAAAACACTTCTGGCCTCCTGAAGGCACCATATGAAGGTTATGGCAACCTCATCCAGACAGAAATTAGGAAATTAATTCTAAATTAATTAGATTTTAAATTAAGCATTGGGGTAATTAATATGTATGTGGCACCAATATGTAACTATTTATTACTACTAGTATGAGTGTTGTTGGTACCACTTTCACTATTTTTTTTTAATCACCGTAGCACTTAGAAGCTGTCACTACAGATAAGACTACAGTTGCACCTGTGAAACAGAATAAATCGTGGTCCCCTCTTCAAAGGGTGCAAGACCAATGGCTGTACTTATGGCAGCAATTCTGGTCCTACCAACACAGAGAGTTGCCTAGTGAAATCTGGAAGATTATTTTAAGGAAAAAACTTACGCATTCTTAATGTTTCCCATGGAAGTCAGGTGCCCTGTGTGCATTAAAACCCAGGCCAGCGTTAGACAGCTGCAGCTAGTGACGAAGAACATACACATACACCAGCAGACTTAATAAACTGAAACCGAAGGCACAGCTTTAGGGAAAAACATCAGCAACAAACTTTTGCAGACTTCAATGAAGGAACATTTCCAGTCATGTTTAAAAAAAGTTTCACACAAAGTCAGCCTACCCATCTTGCCAAAAAGAGTCAAAGTAAAGCCACCCATCTCTATTTCACATTAAGTAGGCAGACAAATGAGAAAATAAATAAATGTTTATGCATACATATATTTGAAGAACCCTACTTTCCTGCAGTTGACACTCATCAAATTCTCACTGCCTCTCCCAGTCAATTCTCTCCTTCAATTAACCAATAAGTCAATTTGTTCCTTCTCCATCAGAAAAATCCCCTGCTCAGCAAAAAATGCATCATTTCACTATCAGATCAATTTACCCTTCCGTCTCGCTGCTCAATCAATAATCTCTGCATGTCCTAAACAACAAGCAGGTCACTGGAAAGAAACTTGCCTAGGAAGTTTCTCTGCTATTATTTGGCATGCTACCTCCATATGGTTGGCTTGCCAGGCCCTTCCTGAGCACACAAACATGGCAAACACTCAAAACAATACTGTAGAGAATTGGATTTTAAGACAGCAGAAAGATATGAACTGACTTTATATGCCCAATAACAGTGCAGCTGTTTGGATAACTGGTGGAATTATGTTAAACCAGAAGTGCATGCAAAATTTCACAATATAAAAATCAAATTAAAAATTAAGGATGCAATGAAAAAGTGCACCCCTTTTAGGCAATATAAAGCTTTTACAAACCATTCTTTCCCACTGAACTATTCTGATTGAATTTGATAAATGTAACAATAAGAAGTGCCCATACCCAAAGCTCTAGACATCCAGAGACTGCAAATAAAGACAGCTATGCAGAAAGAAAAAAAATTGTCTTCAAATAAAGAATGGCTGTAAACCAGGCACTTTTCCATTGACTTCACCAGAAATCATCAATAAAGTTCAGTACATTCAAGATGTCTTTTCAAATCCAAAATGTAAGGAAATATGTCATTAGAAAAACACAACTTCTCCAAGAGTTTGCACCTTCAGTACAAAGCACATACACAGGTACAAACTCAGCCCTGAGTGAAACACAAATACCATATAACTACACAAAGTCACAGTGCACAGCAGATTATGGCATTAAGAGAAAAATATAAGACATTTAGATTATATAAAATGATGCAATTATCTAAATTGGTTAGGATGCTGGTATCAGTGCTTGCAGCACAGAAAGGGCAAAGAGCTCACAGACCCCAGAACTTCTGGCAAAGTACAACAAGCACTTTATTTGATGATATATTTGATGAAAATAAATGTTGTGAGATTATATTTTGGGGGGTTTCTCCAACATTTAGAAATAGAAAGATTTAAAATATGCACTGCCAAAAGCAATGGGTCTTCATTTAATTTTATTTTTTTAAGTTCTGCTGAGTGTTTTTTATTTTGGGTTTGGGATTTTTCTTCCTATTTCAATTGTTTGCTCTCTGTAGCAGTGAGGCAGGATATGGAATTTGTTTTATACTTCCAACTGTGTATCAAAGCAAAAGTGAAAGTTGCACCTTTTTCTCTAAGATCTATTAAGATTTGGGAATATTTTCATAACTAGAGCACTATTTGAATATTTATGAAGAAAAATCCGTTAAATACTAAAGAGTTACCATTCTCATTCAGTAGCTGTTTTCTTAATCTGTTTTGTCATTAACTGATAATCTCAACATAGTAGTCCAAGTTAGTCTTGGGCAAAAATTTCCAGCTGAATGTTTTATTTAGAGAAGAATGCAAATTTGGGACAAGACAAACTATTCATAAACTTGTGCTGAATTTTGTTAGTAGGTCACCTGAAACTAAAAAGAAAGAAAATCACGAAAGTCAAACCGCCCCTTTCCCCTTGTTTTAAACACTGTTTCCAGTTATTGCCTTAAACTGATTCTTTTCCATTCTAGGGAAAACCAGGTCTTGATTTAACCCACTTAAATACTTTCTGAGCAACTCTAAGTTATAGACACCAACATTTCCCTAAAAACACCCAGGGAGCAGTGGTCTCCTTTGGGAGCCCAGCTGTTTTTTGAGTGCCTTGCAGCTGGGAACATCATTTGCGTCAAAGAGCTCCTGGTGCAAAGGCTCCTCCCTGCAAGGATGTTGTGTCTTCATTTACACACCGACGGTACCTTTGCAATGAGATGGGAGATCCCACAGCACCTCCAGTTAAACTCTCTGGAGGATAGGGGGAACCTTATTTCTCTCTACACTACCCAAAGGGAGGTTGTAGCAAGGTGGGGCCTGGTCTCTTCTCTCAGGTAGAAAGTGACAGAATGAGAGGAAATGGCTTCAAGCTTCACCGAGGGAGGCTTAGATTGGATATTATGGACATTTTTTTCACTGAAGGGGTGGTAAGGCACTGAAACAGGCTGCCCAGGGAAGTGGTGGTATCACCATCCTTGGAAGTGTTCAAAAGATGTGTGGATGTGGCACTTGGAGATATGGTTTAGTAGTGAACACAGTGGTGCTGGGTTAGTGTTGGACTTGATAATCTTTTCCAACTTTAGCCATTCTATGATTCTGGAAAAGAGATGAAGATTATTGTTGTAAAAGATGCTACAAAACATACAGATATTAGAAGCCTTTTCAACTGAGAAGCTAGAATAAGATACAGCTTCTTTGAGACAAAAATATCTTCACTTTTGAGACGACTTAAATCTACATGTATAGCAACTGGCTCACAAGTCAGGCACAACGTGTTAAGGTGAATGGGGTGACATCAGACTGGGGACCTGTCACTAGTGGGGTTCCACAGGGCTCCAGCCTTGGCCCTGTGCTCTTCAGCATCTTCATAAATGACTTGGATGCAGGGCTGGAAGGGACACTGAGCAAGTTTACAGATGATATAAAACTGAGAGGAGCTGTTGACTTCCTCGAAGGTAGAGAGGCCCTGCTGAGAGACTTTGACAAATTAGAGATGGACAATCGCCAACAGGAAAGATCAATAAGGGAAAGTGCTGGATTCTGCACCTGGGATAGGACAACCCTGGACGTATGGACAGACTGGGGAATGAGAGGTTGGAGAGCAGCTCCATGGAGAGGGACCTGGGTGTCCTGGTTGATGGCAAGTTGAACATGGGTCAGCAGTGCCCTGGCAACCAGGAGGGAGCGCAGTGTCCTGGCAGGCATCAGGCACAGCATCACCAGCCAGGCAAGGGAGGGGATTGTCCCACTCTGCTCTGCACTGGGGCGGCCTCACCTCGAGTGCTGGGGTCAGTTTTGGGCACTGCAATATCAAAAAGACGTTAAACTACTAGAGAGCGTCCAAAGGAGGGCTACAAAGATGGTGAAGGGCCTTGAAGGGAAGCCATATGAGGAGCGGCTGAGGTAATTTGGTCTGTTCAGCCTGGAGAAGAGGAGACTGAGGGGAGACCTCATTGAGGTCTACGACTTCCTTATGAAGGGAGGAGGAGGGGCAGACATGGATCTCTTTTCTCTGGTGACAAGTGACAGGCCCCTAGGGAATGGCCTGAAGTTGTGTTAGGGGAGGCTTAGGCTGGATATTAGAAAAAGGTTCTTTTCTCAGAGAGGGGTTGGACACTGGAACAGGGTCCCCAGGGCAGTGGTCACAGCACCAAACCTGACAGATTTCAAGAAGATTTTGGGCACGTGATATGGCACTTGGGGATGATGCTATGCAGGGTCAGGAGCTGGATTTGATGATCCTTGTGGATCCCTTCCAACTCAGCATATTCTGTGATTCTGTGATTCTGTGATTCTGTGATTCAGTGATTACTTACAAGTGGAACCGCTGGATGCCCTGAAATCCATAACATATACACACATATTTCACATTATACAGTTCATACAATGAACATGTACATATTGAATATCATCTGAGACTGAGATAATATAGACGTGAATGTATTTTGGATCACAGATGATTATATGTACCTTAAAATCCCAGCATAGGGAAATAATCTCTCCTTGAGCTGCCCTAGGTTTGATAAACGTGGTTTTGGCATTGTTACCTCCCGGCTGTAAGAGCTGTATGGTGAGGAGCGAGGGATGAACAATCTTACAAGATTGCACAAGATTATGGAGGGGAGAGAAGATCCCAGGACACAGATTGCACCTACCACACTCTTTGTGATCATCACCCAATGGCTGTTCCTTAACCTGGGAGGAGAGAGAGGAAATGGAGAGGATACAATGTCTATTTTTGACTAAGCAGTTTGCTTGCACATTGTGTGGTAGCAGGGAACAATGCCCATATATCACTTGACCAGAAAGATGTTTTTACACTATTGCCCTTAAAATCCTTATTTTTGTTATCCACATGGCTTATGACTTCATTCCCCTTCTCCTCCATCCCCTTCCCTTCTAGCTCCCACTAGCAGGGAAGGGTTGGGCCGGCCTGCTCCTGGCCCCAGGGAGGAGGTGGCAGAAGGCTGGCCTTATTTACCTTAGCCATTTCCCCGTGTAATCTGGGTAATCGTGTGGCTAATCGGCGACGCGGAGGAGCCCCCCACGCCGCAACTCACAATGCCAACCTATTCATATTTCATACAATAGGGTATTTAAGTCATCCCATGCCTTGCCAAGGCAATTGCGCTCCCTTTGTTCTGATGTTTTCGGCAGGGGTGTACGGCCCTACTCCCTCTTTCGCACCAGCATATGTCCTAACTCTTGCCTGCTGCAGCTGGACAAGGGCGGTTGTTTTTGTTTTGTTCTTCAAAACCAACGAATCGATTATGGCGGTGTGAAATGTGGGTTAAAACAGTGCCCACATGTATGCATACATTAGCCATTTGCTACATTGCAACTTCACAGCGAGGTGACCGACGAGGCAACAGTGCTCGTGCTCTTCCATTTTGAATGGGCAATCTGTTAAGCATAAAAGGAAATAATAAATAAAAGACTGACTGAACATATTGTTTGAAAAATGGCTCACCCGTGCAATATCAAAGTGGAATTAAAAGTACCTCTACCCCAATGTACTGCAACTGTAAAGAAAAATCAAATCTGGCTTGTAACAGAAGATTACAGGGTTCATATGTATCGACATAGAATATTAAATTCAGACCACACTTCTGCAATAAAGATATTCACCTTTATATACTGGCTATCTCACATTCGGCATGTAGTGAACTCAACAGCCCTACAAATTATAGGATCTGATCCCATCTTTGAACAAAAAAGCCCACAGTGAACTCCTGCAGTTCAGTATTTACCTCTCATAAGGGTGTGTTGACAGTGGATAGGAATTGACAAGGAGATACCACCTCAGTCTCCTAGGCTAGACCATCAGCTCTCTTCCATCCCTGGCTGGTAATGGCAAAAAGTCAATTCTCTCCAGAAACTCTTCTGCAGATTGTACAAAACAGGTCTTGTGGCTCCATTTCTCTCCCAGGGTGTAAAGAAGTGACACATCATAACAACTGCCTCAAAATTAATACTGCAAGCTTAGGCTAAGGCCTGGAACAGAAATGACTTTTTATGGTTTTATGAATGACCCTAAATGTATTATAATGTAATTTAGGTAATTAAAAAGAAATGTTGTATGACATGCTAGAAGATCTCATTGATTCCTGGGTCAAGTTCATGATACTTCACGGATGTACTACTGGTGCTGAAACATGTCAGTCATGATTTTACTCATAAATGCCTGAGCCATGTTCCCTGGTTCGCGTTCAGTGTAGGGAAGTTCACACCTGTGCTCTGTATTACAATCAATTTTCATTTTTTACTCCTAAAACTGGGGAAGAAACCAGTTTTGAGCCAATTTTCCACAGAAACCTAAGCTTTCTATGAAGAGCTAATTAATTAGCACACGTGCAATATTTTACAGACTTATAAATAGTACTGTATGGTGTAAAGTACACAATAGGAAAAATTTGTACGGCATGGTCAGCTAGTTTTTTGAGTGCTTAACTGTAAAGTTAGAAACCAGGAAATTCAAAATCTTGAGGGAAACAGAGGTCATGACACAGACATTTTTAAAATTTTATTTTGATTATCAAAGAAGTTACAGTACCTCATTACAAAATACAACTTTTTAATTTTGAAACCTCTTTATTCCCCCTCCCCCCATGCACAAATCACAAAATAACTTAAACAAATAAACCTTCTCAAGACTAATCTTTCAAGACAAAATCTGGCACTAGAATGTGCAGCAGCAAACTATCTATCCGTACATGTCCCACTGAAGTCAAGCAGATTTCGTTCAAATTGCTAGCAGTAGAATTTATACCACTTGAAAATGATCCTAATACAGCTAAATTTGCAAATGGTTACCTCCCCCTGCACCCAAACAGCAGGCACACAGCTACAGCAATATAAATGTGCTAATCCCAGCACGATGTATTCCCACATCTCCCTGTATCAAATCATTCTAAAGGGTTTTCAATATACAAGTTAATTAGCTACAACGAAGCAGCAGAGTAACATCTAATGAAGACCAGGGTTTAAAATACCAGAATTAGCCTGTTGTACCCTTTTCACCTTTTTTAATATCAACATATTCTTTTGAAATGAGTTATAGATACAGTTCAAGTATAATTTAACAAGAGACAGGTGGCATTTAATGAACAGGATCATTTTGATTATACATAGCGAACATTTTAAAACATGTATTTTCAACAACATCTACTAGCACTCCATTCCTGTATTAGCACCTCAAAATGCTACTGCCATAGAGTATCTGTCTATCTGTCTATCTATCTATCTATCTATCTATCTACCTATCTATCCATCTATCTATCCCTCTATCCATCTATATTTCCACTTGCAATGCTGAGCAAGCAAGAAGGTGACACCATTTTTTTGCTGAACACATGACATTACACTCTAATTACATACTCTGTTTCTCATTTTTTAAAACAATCAGTGCGTGGAAAAGCAGTTGTGTACATTCTACAGACGCGAGAAATTAAACCTCTGTAAAACTAATTGCACAAAATTAAAATTATACAAACACAAATATCTGCAACATACAACTTGCAGAGATAAGTTAAAAAACAGCACAAGAGAGTAAACTTAATTACCTAAGAAATATCTATTACTTTCAGAAAACACCAAGATGCATGTTTCAGATTTAACTAAGAAATTAAAAACCCTAATTAATTAAATTAAGGTCCTGATCCTGACTGGAAGTGGAAGTCAATGACAGTTTATCCATGTGAATCTCATAGCAGGAGTGGGATGGGACAGTCCCTTTTGCTGTCTGTCAAGGACGAAACTCATCTTGTAACCCCACCACTTCATTAGCACCTTTCCAGCACATTATCTTTGCCCTAATCCTTCTGTCACTTTGGGGACTCAGGGTCATTAGAGCATTGAAGGGCTGATGTTATTGTCGCGGAGGTGTGAATTGATCACTAAGATGACAACTGGTGACAAGTATACTTTATTAGTCTGCTACTTTGCCTCTTAATTTCTACTGATTAGCCTGTCCGTTAAAAAGGAAATTTGAACTCCTTCTGTCATTGCCAAAGATTACACTGCTTTCTAATAGGACCACTCCCCCTAAAGGAGCCCATTTGGACACAGTATATTTGCCCTACTCAATGGAACTATTTGTGTAAGTAAACCAACAAGGTAGGACCCGGGCCCTTTAACCCGCCCGTTATATTTTGTGTAACTTTTGATCGAGAGAATTTCTCTGTTAAAAAAAAAAAAAATCGCGTATTTCAAGTATTTCTGATTGCTTCGTTTCCTTTCCAAAGTCATGAATAAGGTCATCTTTTTTTTTCTAAAAGTCTCATTCTAGACATGGCTGTGCTTACTGTTTGGATGGATTTCCCAGAGGAAGAGCTGGCTCTCCAAACATCATATCACACTTAAACTACACATTAAGACAAAACAAGAACATAAAAAACCCAAACCAACCAAAAAAACCCAAAAAAACCCAAAACCAAATGTCTGCATCTTGCCAGATTTCACATGCTTCAAGTCTTAATTGTTGTTGACCGCAAGGATTACACTTATTATTCAGTTTTACAGTACTCCCTGTTTAAAAAAGATTAAAAAAAGGAAAGGAAAAAAAAAAAAAAGAAAAAACTTTTCAAACTAGATAGCCAGAATAGTAGACAAATCTTAATGCAACATAAATGTACTATCATACTTGCTTGACAGTGACAATCTTTGGATTATCGGTGGTTTTGTTTCAAACCTGGGGGAGCATTTCTATAAGACATCATTCTTAGCAGCAAGGGAAAATGAATGCAGAACTCTAAAAACTCTCTGTTCTCTTTTTCAACATTGATTAAAAAATAACAAGGACAACAAAAAGAAAACAACTCCCAGATCTCCTATTCCTACTCCAAAACCCACATAAAAATTGGTCTCTGTATTACACTCCCTTCCAAAACCAAGTGCTAAACCTAAATCGGCAAAAAATAAGAACTTTAACAAATGTCTTATCTTCGATTTTGTACTAGAGACATTATAATATGAATCTAGGTGCTCAGGATGGATATTCGACCTCCCCGAGTCATCTGAAGTGTTTCAGGTTCTTTTACAGAATTAGTATTTCACATCCTAACTTTTAAGGATGACACATCTTCCACGAAGAAAAATTGCTACATAAAACTCAGATTGGCTCTTTGACTTTAATTGTGGTCAAAAGAAAACTCCAAACAGCTTGTGCAATAATCTGATCCCTCCCTTCCTCTTCTAACCGTGCCTACATAAAACTTTTGCAGAAGCATTTGGTTTGCTTATTAAAAAAAGCTTGAAGATGATGGGAACCTTTAATTAATTCTTTTATTTGATTTCACTAGAGAAAAATAACAAATACCTATGGTATTAGTTGTCCAAGAGTAGCTCTACATGCATGGTCCTGTTAAAGAAAAACAAAAGTATTTCCATTTTACCTCCACAGGTTCATACAAAGCACATCTGCTCCTGACTAGAGTGTTGTTTGGTCTCTTCTTCAAAAAGATAACCTGATTTTAGTATTTGAATAGAAGTCCCTGTAGACTCCATTTTAGACTGTACCTACTTTAACTTCGCTAGTTTGGGTTTAAATGTTTTAATTTAACTAAAGCATAATCCATAAGTGGTCAATGGAATTTCAGTCTGAGTGACTCACCATAGTTTTCATTAACCAGTACCTTAGCAGCTTGGCTTACCTGAAGCAAACGGGCCTGTGTGGAAATAATCCCCACACCAACTGCAAGAGCTATGGAGTTCATGAAAAAGACATTTGGAAGACAGAACTTATCTGTGAAGTAAATGGGAGAAGGTGAGCACTGTTGAGGTCACCCCTGAAACCAATGTCAATCCTTGCTTTACACAGCCTGCTCTAACAAACGTAGACTTAGGGAATACCTCTTACCTGGCAGCATTTCTGGAAACAATCACATCTGGATATTCATGCCTGAAGATGGGTGCTAAGAAGCAGAAGACACAGTAAGGGCGCTGAGACAGACTGGTGCAGGGAGGTGTGGCTGAGATACTTCCTTACCACTGCCACGCAGATGACTCAAAATTCGGTTCCCACAGAACATAATTACCTTCCTGCAACACAAAACCAGTGAGCAGCTCTTCCTGGAAGGAGAGTGGCTGAATAACCATCATCTGCGCATTATGAATTAGGTAAATCATAAGGTCATATAGATTTTTGGTTAAAAAAAAAAAATCAGGTGAGTAATCCCTGTTGGTCTGAACAGCTTTTCCAGGGATTTGAGATCTTTCTATTTTACATTAGAAAACATGGACTATCTGTAGGACAGCCTTTAAACTTTAGTAGAATTAAGTGTCAGACAGCAATTTCTGTGGTTTAACCACTCCATATTGTTGAGTTCTTTGCCCCAGAACTCCTCACAGGTCAGAGTGGTATTGTCCTCTTGTGGAAATTTCCACTCTACTGAAATATAAA
>VZRS01012620.1:0-15655 GCA_013398055.1 Ifrita kowaldi
GGAGTCACCCCAAGACAACAGATTAAAAAAGTCAAACAAGAATTGCCTCGACAAAGTTATGCTGAAAAGTACAGAAGCTGCAGTAATTTAATGGGTAGAGCAGGGTCCATGTTTAAAGAGAAATTTGTAAGCATTTATTTAGAAGTTCAAAACAACATTCCTCAGCAGCTGGAATCAACTACCCTTCATCCTGATGGCACCTGAAAGTTTTCTCTGTTATATAATCTGTGCTTTGTAAAGCCAATTTATGAGATTTGGAAATGAGAATTTAAGTTCCATTCTTCTGGGTTTATCACTCCATAAAATCTGTACACTACAGCAACGGCTTTGAGTTGCTTCACTAATTTTTGTATATATGGAACTTAGACATCTCATATGGAAGTTCTGGGAACAGATGCCAAATAAATTATTATGATATGGTCTCCAACTTATCCCTCGATAAAAAAAAAAATACAATAAATAAATTAAATATTAAAATAAATCCCCTTAGGTTACTCTTAGGTTACTTGAGAAACCCCCCTAAGAAAGAAACATTGTGGTGAGGATTCATTCCTTTCTGTTTTCAGGTTAGGATCTTCAGATTGATTACAGCTTCTCAAGGAAAGATGGGATTTGGGCAAGAGTGGGGAAAGAAATGAAAGAAAACTAAATTATTACACTGAATTCATTATTTATTTTGAATGGGAAGTGCTTCTGTCCACAAAGACAAAGCAGGATTATAACTCTTAAAATTTGTATCACTGTTGTTGGTTAAGTTTAATGAAGTGGTACAACTTTTACAACAGAGACCAGAAAAAGCTAAGTTATTTCAAGGATTATGAACATAAAGGAAATGCTGAAAATAAGAAAAACGGAAATAATGTTTTATGTGTGCTACAAGTGTGGGTTGTTAATAAAAAGGGAAGCATCTTAAAATATTTTTTTCTGATATATATATATAGATAAACAGTGTTCCTTCTGTGGCAAAGGTAGTTTATATTTGGAGATGGGTAGTTTTTATCTATAAATTTCAACTTTGCTAAACCCACTATACAACTTTAATTTTATTGCACGCAAGATAGATGGATGGAAAGTATATGACGTCAGAAGAAAAGCTAGCAGGTTTGCAGTTACTGACTGAAAGCAAGTGACATAAGGTCAAATGAGAAATCTTTTGAATTTATTTTAAAAAACCCAAACTTGACTGGACAAAAAAATCTGTTGTTGATTATCTTGTTTAAAGTTCAGAGGCAAAGCTATTTGATTCTGGGTCTCAGATAAAAGAGTGGAGTCCAAGTCTTTACCCTGACCCAGGTGATGCACAGAGCTTCACCCTGAGCAACGTTCCTTCCAAGAGAAGGAAACCTCTTCAGGAAGGCTCAGGTTCTAAATCATGTCAAAATTTGAAATTCTTTTTCAAGCTCTTTAGTGTCAGTTTGCTTAATTCTCAGGAAAATACAGTGAAGGTTATCTCACTCATTTACTTGAGATAGTTTGCATTGGAAATGCTTGGCAGTCAAAGCGTGCAAGACAGGTAACAACGTAAACTCTTGATATTTCAACCTGTGATTGTTTAGGGCTTTTAAACTGCTGCCTGACAAAATCTGACATCTGCTGGGATGATGAGGATGGGAAATGCCAGTTTTTAAACAGCTGTGCCTCTATTTTGCTCTGTTGTTATTCATCCTCACTGTGGATTTTTGGCAATCATACCTCATATTAGGCCCTTCTGTACAACAGTTTTCAAAGACATTAGAGTTGTGTTTAATCTCCTCAGACATATCCTCCCACAACATGTTTCTCTCTAGAAGGTCTTCATTTCAGCAACAAACAGGAAAAGATTAGGTATTCCAGCTACAACTAAGGATCCCTGTTTCCTCTTTCATTCTTTAAGATGAAGATATTGACACTCTTCCTGGAGTTTCCATCTATTTCAACATCTGCAGTAGAATGAAGCACTTCAATCTTTTTTAATTGTGTTCTTTAAACACTTACTTCTAAAGCTGTGGAAATGAGATTTCTGGTATGTTGAGGATTGCTTTGACCATTTTCCATGGTAGAGAGCACAAGCCTTCATACAAATAGATTTATCTGTTATGTAGATTATATGTTAAAGCATTTGACCGAGCAGACAAAACATTACTATTCTTATATGAACCAGCATAAAAAAGGTTACTGTTCTTACATGAACCAGCAACTTTACTGAAAATTAATCTTTAAAGTCTTTTTAGAAAATGAAAGGGAAGTTTCCTTACCTATAAGTATATCCTCTCTGAGTAAAAAGAAGATGGTTGCATTACACAAAGACGAGACAGTAAGCCTCCTATAGGTTATAAAATACTAATTTTTAAAAAAATCATTAAATGGGTTGAACTGATAACTCCTTTTCAGAATACTTGAGACACTTGTTCACGTGCAGTTGGTAAAATAATTTTATCTGTAGACGTTAAATTGTTACAGTTAAATGCTGTGGGTTAAACAAAGTAATGTGCATACTCGTGTGTGGAGGTAGGAGCAGTCTCCTTTCTAATTTTTCATTTACAGTCCAGCTATAATTCACTGTGTCATTGAATTTTACATTTTTTATAATAACTTTTTTTCAGGTAGTCCTTCAATCATTAAGTACCAGTAAGCACTACATAAGTAGATATTACTTTTACCTACTTTGAGAGTCAATGACAGAAAAAAAACCTATTTGATAAAGGACAGGTGACAGTGTTTGTCAGAATCTGTTAGAACAAGCCTCACCTGATCCTTAGTCCTACTTGGCAACAGCAAGCAACCTCATGCTCTTCCAAAGGTTCTCAGAAGTTCCCAGATTTCTGATAAACTGCACAGAAACTCAAGAACACACCAAAGAAGTAGCACCCAGAAACTGCTTTGCAAACCACTACATCTGCAGGCTGCCTGCCTCTGATAGTTGTGTTTTGTCCCTGATTGTTATGCAGACCCATACAGAGGAACAAAACAAGCACATACAGCAACACAGTCAGACATCCTGCTGAACTCAAACCTCTGGTCAAGCTCCCTGAAAAGGGGCCATGCAGGCGGAGGCCGGATTTCAAGTCAATCTGTGATGAATTCTGAGTGAATCATAAGCCATCTTATACAATTATGGTAGAAATCAGGGCAATGAAATTAGATCTTTGAGACACTTCAGTCTTTCCACTAGGCTCTGTAGGCTTTGGACTGAGTCCTAAAAACTCTGAGTTTCACCAGCTGTTCTATTAGAATTGCAATATTCAAACACATTCAGTCTTTTGTTCCATTACATTTAGATATATTTGAGCTATTTATAGATGTGGTGCATGTCTACATCTTCAGATCAAATTCATGCAGGTGAAATGTTGAGAAGCATAATTTAGATTCAGACTAAAATAGATGGCAAATTTCATTACTGGAAGATGCTGCATAACTGGAGGTGCTGTTATTGAGAAGACATATGAAACTGATGTCATACATTAAGTGGCAAAGGGCCAGTGGTCATGCTTGAGTGAGATATATTTCAAAGCATATATAATATTAGCCACTTTGTGTGACGGCCAAAGGCACTCCATCCAAATATGTAATTTATACAGTATTCCCGAAATGCTCTGACTTACACTAAAAGGTATAAATGCCTTTATATGTCAACATAACAGAAGCCTTCACAGAGAGTATTTATTTTTGGATTACCAGGACTTTTAAATGTTCACGGAATGCCAGCCTTGGTGATATGGTAAAAATGAGGATGCGTCACTAATTAGTTATTTTCCCCTCTCAGAAGTGTTATCCATTGTTACCCAAACTGTACAGTTCCAATTATATTTGCTTTTTTTTTGGTGTGTCTACTCTTTAGGCTGAATATATTCCTTCCTTCCTTCCTATAGCATTGAGGGGTTCTTCATGACTTGTGTTTTCCCAGTAGCTGATGATTTCTCATTCTGTTTGGACAACCGCAACAGGAAAGACCTTTTTCATCATTGTAAAGTCAACCATCAACTGAGCCACAATCACTCACAACTGTACATCAAAAAGGGATTTAAAATTTTTTGTCTCAGAAAGACCTGGAATGAGGACTGCCTTCAGTTTTTTTTCACCTATTTCTTAAAACCTTCGAACAGAAGGTGTTTTTCATGAAAATGAAATTTTACCACATTATGAAATTATTCAAAACTGGCTCAATATCTTCTCAGAAATATCAGGAAACAAGTTGGGAAGCTTTTGCACATCTCTATTAGGCAGATTTCTGTGCATTACAGTCCTGACCCTACCCCACTGAAAAAACGTTTGCAGCATTATCATCTTAAGTACATATTTATAATACAAAGAATGGATCCGAAAAAAAGAAAAAAGAGGAAAATTAATGTCAAGAGGAACTTTACAGTGTTTGCTGTTACTGTGAATTAATTAAGATCCAAATTCAAGACAGAACCTCAAGCTGAGATGTCTAGTAATGGAAAAAGAGTCAAATTTGCAAGGTACTCTGAAGATTATCCAGAGTAATCAGAATGGCATACAGTCTTGTTTCTTTTAGGCAAGAACTATAAATTCGCCAGGCTGGACTTAAGTGTTAGGTGTCTTCTTATTGAACCTGTTCTTAAATGGTAATACAAAGACAAAATAAATTGTGAGGGGTTTTGGTTCTTGCAACAGCAATGCCAGGGAGAGGAGGGGAAAAAGAGTACAAAAAGATAAAAAGGACTAATAGCCAAGTCATCAAAAATGAATAAGGACAACAAAGGAGAAGAGCAGAAAGTGCAGCGATGAAAACAGAATGGTGATACCAATCTGTATTTCCTGTTTTTCTTCTCTAAGATAGGAGACTGCTGGCTACAATCATACATTCAATTAACCTTTCACTTTATCCCATTATTTATGTTGAAGTTCATATTTCACTTCACTTGATGTTGACAGTAAATTATATACACATGTATTTATAAATTAGTATGGAATTATTGCATAATTATCTACTTGTTTAAACATAATGACACAATGTTTAATATTCAAAAGAAATCCAGTTTAACTTTTGTTATGGAAAAGAAATTACTGGCAATATTTCTGCTTTTTTAAGGAAAGGTTTCTGTTTTACTGTCATTGGAAATACCAGACATAAGAAAGTAGCTCTGACAAATATACAAAATTTACCCTTATATATTTAGACCTGTAAAAGAAACCTGTATTTAGCCTGGATGCATATGTGTATGTGAATGTGTAAATGGTTTGCATTATTAAAATTAAATTAGTTTTTGTTAAGACTTTCAAATGAACTGCAGTTATAAACCCCCAGTTCGGAAGCATTGTATATTAAAGCAAAAAATAAAAGTCCAAAGTCAAGGAAAATAATGTGATTTATAAATTGATTTTACTGTGAAATATTCTCCAAAATACTTGAATTATGTCCATGTACGGACTCAGACCTTCATAGCTCATGAATATAGGTTCTGTATTTCAAAGATTTAAGAGCCCGTACATCAACATCGGATTGAAATGACTGCGTGAAGGTGGGAAAACTGGTGTGAGCCTTGATTGTGCTGACTGCCCCGCGTGTTTGTTCAGCAGTTACTTTGTTTAAAGTGAAGAATCTTTACTGTATTACTAACAAGTTCTAGCACATCTACAGATAGAAAGGAAACGGGACCTGAAACATAAAGTGATTTTGAAAAAAATACTTGGAGTTAATCTAAATCTGAACTTACTGTTCAAATGGGAAAGTTGATTTAAAATATTTATATTTTGTTTGTATTTCCTCAGAAAATTTGTAACTCTGCATAGGTGTTTTTAAAGGATTAGCTCTACAGTCACTGCCTCCGGTGCATACATTAACCTCAGCGGAGTATACAACTGAAGATCTACTTCCTTCTGGGAGTAGTATTTACTGTTAAATTGGTGGAGCAATGACAGCTTACATCATGTGATAGGGAGCAAGATAAAATGGACTCATATTTCAGCATGAGACATGTTACAAAAAAACCCACTGTAGTTCTCTGAGTGTTTATCCAGTTGCCTGAAATCCTTTGGACTCTTCTTTCTCTTTAATCCATGTCCTTTGTCTCAAAGCTTCACTGCTTTTTTCCAGTCCATTTCTACACAATTTCTGTGTCCCTTCCCAGTTCTTTTGCTCCACATACATCCATAAGAAACCTTTGCTGCTGCTGAATGCTGGCCCTGAACTTGGAACACTTGTTGCATTTTTAATGCTAAGAACTAAAAAAAAAAAAAAAAGAGAGAGGGAGACTTATTGCATTTAATATAATTAATAAAGCAGGAGAGAATTTTTCTAGTACAGAAAATAGCAATTACCAAAATAAAAATTTTGAATAGCAATAGCAATTAACCTGTTGTAGGTTGAGCCCTTGAGGCAACTAAGCAGCTCTCAGCTGCTCACCCACTCCGCTGCCCCCAGTGGGACAGCGGAAGAGGAATAGAAGAGTAAAAGCAAGGAAACTTATGGGTCCAGATAAAATTTATTTAACAAAAAAAGAAGTGGAAGAAGAAAGAAAGAGAATAAAACAAAAACAATGTTGCAAAGGGAGTCGCTCACCATCTTCCAAGGGTAGACTAATTCTCTCCCAAGCAAAAGATGGCTAATTCTCCTAAAACCTCCTCTTTTTCCTTTTTATTGCTAAGGATGACATTATATGGCATGAAATATCTGGTTTGTTTGGGTTATCTTCCTGGTTGTGTACTCTCACAAAATCTTGCACACCCCCCAGTCTATTCAAGGGGGGAAGTGCAGCAGAGTGAGAAAAGGCCTTGGTGTTGTGAGAGCCCTGTTCAGAAACAGCTGAAATATTGGTGTGTTATCAGCATTGCTTTAGGCACAAATCTAAAAGCCTATTACCATACAAGCTGTGTGAAGAAAATTAACTCCATCCCAGACAGGCATAACCATAATTTCCTTAGGAATTTTACACATTTTTGGGCACATGTTAAAATAATTTGTAAACTAGAAAACTATAACGATTTTGATAATAGATTTTAGTTGAAAGAATTAAAATTCTGGCAGTCTTCTTGTGGCTAACTGTGATATTGACTTAAATTTCATCAGATCACTTCACTGAGAACTTTTGTCTTACTTAGGTCTTATGAAGCTGAGAAAAATTACCAGAGTATGGCTCATTAAAATAATATTTATACTACTACTTGCTGGATTCTAAAATTTTTGATTCTAGAATCCTCAAGATTTTCTTAAAATTAAAAACATAGGTGCACTTACTAATATTTATGCACACACACACATTCTCACACTCGTGTATATATATATATAGTATCTCTTAACGTTCAACCCAAAACTCAAAATTTATTCAAGTATAGTGAAGATCATGTTTTTCATTTGAAATGTAAGTAAAGAGTTTAAAAGTAGTTTTACAATAATGGTCTGGTGCTAGTTCTGAAGAAACTAAGGAATTGTGACAGATTTGCATGAGTGCCAGAAGGTTAGAACTTAATCCAGTAGTATTTGTAAAGCGTTCAACTGGCCAAATGATCAAAATTCTGAGATAATCCAACAGAATAAATTAACAGAGGATTCTGAGTGTCAGGAGTATGCTGGGAGGAAATTGTGACTTTTGAGAAACCATGATGCCTGAACATTTTAGAGCCTGACTAATCTGTGTTGTCATCATTAAAAACTGTATTATTGGAAGGACTGTAACAGATGTCAATCCTCTTATTTTTCTCTCACTCTTAATTTTCTATCTCAGTGCTGTCAACAGCTTACCTTGATCTTAACCAGTGTTTCATGGTCAACAACTAATAAAGCCAATGACATCACTAAGAAATTGTGTGGAGTTTTATATTTCATTCTTTATTTTAAATTCTTGAACTTATTACATAAATCCCGTTTACAGTCACAGAGCACAGAAGTTAATCCTTCTCTACTCTTGTGCAATCCCTAAAGCTGCCTATGGAGCAGCCATGCCACTTCAGTGGAAATAATTGTTCATACACAGGGTTATTACAGATGCCGTCTGGGGTAGTGGCAGAAAATGACATAGTTTAAATGATGGACAAGAATGTACTGCAGGATAGGTGAAAATTTAAAGGTAATATAACATTGTGAGTCATTTGCTTTAAGTGTTAAAGATCTTCTGGCATAAATTCCCTTGCCAAGTTTAGAAGGACATTATGTTTGGCTACCTTCAGCTACTGGTATGGAAACCAGCTGCAAGAAAAACATATGATTTAAATACATTTTAAATGGGTATTAATTTCAATGTTCTGTGGTGTGTTATTTCAGAGATGAGTAGTGGTGCTCCCTGGTGATTTTCCACCATTATAAATCCCCATGACTGAAAGCAAGTAGCTTGTAATGAATGACACATTCAAGGTAAAGTGAGATTGTTACCTGCTGTTACAGCTGGTAAAAATGAGAAACAACTAATTTATCTCATTTTCTGTCCCACACATCTTAACAGATGAACAACTGACCTAAAACTTATGATAAAAGAGGCATTTTCTTAAAGTTAGATTTTTTTATTCGCAATCCAGCTGGTACTGTAGTTCTGAAATATTATTTTTACTTCATCAAAATTCTTAAGTACTTCCATTTCCTTTGAAAACCTATATTCCCTTTAGCACCTGGCAGAAGAATCAGGCTAGATTCTTTGGAAGGCAAAAAGAGGAAAGAATTTATCCTACCAAGGCAAAAAAGTATAGAAGAGGTGCTTTTTGAAGATGGAAGAGTTTTGGGGATCCTTGAATACTTCTCTCCTTGACCTGAATACTCTTTTCTTGCTGGTAGAAAGATTAAAAGATTGAGATGGATGAGGAAACTCTGTCCAATACTTATCCCCATGCCTATTTTTTCCTCTGTCTCCAGTACTGCTGAGATCAGTTACAAAGCAAAGTTTACACTGAGTCACTGGGGAAGATATGCCCTACAGCCCCTTTGCACAGATGAATTTAGTGCAACGTCTTGCCAAATGGTTCATCACCCTGCAAAAAACGGGACTGTTGTACTCTATGATTTCGATATTGCCAACAGCAAACATTCAAAAGCATGCACCAGGTAATCTTCATAAAAGCAGTTACAAAAACATTATAGAATTCACAAGCAATATTTTTGTTTTTCAGAATATTAAGGGTCATATTTTACAGCCTTGATTACAAGAGTCACAATAAAAAGGCCTTGTTTTAAAAAGTATATTTGCATGTACAGTACTGAATATCATATATGGTTATAGATTAAATGAAATACTTTTTAAAGAAAGATGTTAAATATGTTGAGACTTATGATAAAGTCACTAAAAATAATGAATAGTAATCAGTATTTCTGCAGGTTTTCTACTTCACAGAGAGTTAATTCTGATAAATTATCATTAAAAAAGTACTGCTTTTCTGGAAATTAAGAATTATGTGAGTCCCTGGATTCAACATAAAATTGTTTTTAAATACTTCAAACAAAGCTGGTGAAACAGGAATCTTGTATTTTGATTAATTTGAGAGTATTGCAAAAAAAATAATAGAACTACCATCTTCTTCCGCTCACACCAGAAAAGAAGTTGAAGGGTGAATTTTGGGAATGCTTGCTGTATTACTATAAGGGAAGAAAATATGAGAATGATAAACACCAGAACAGTAACAGTTTGTCTTGTTTAGCCCACATCCAGGAAATAAATAACCTGAAGGTCAAAACACATAGTTTTGTAATTTATGCGGCAGGTTTCCATAGTGCTCACTGTTGTTGACAAGAATCAGGGTGAAATTTTGATGAGGATTGAACCACCACTGGTAAAGAGCAAAATCAGAGACTTCCTACAACCACTCCTTTTAGTACATAGAGAATAAAGATATTTTAAAATTTTTATTAATATGAAGGAAGAGCACATTATTTTGAAAATTATAATCCAATCTTTTTTTTTTAATAGCAGGATCATTGTAATGAAATTTACTGCCTATCCAGTGGCTGTGTAAAAAGCAAGGCATTGACAAAACATCACCGCACAAGACAAAGTAGCAGTATAATTAAACCACCATAAGCAGCAGCAGCTATCTTAAAGTTGTCCATCTTCCTTTTACTCTCCTCCTCCTAACTTGCAGCAAAGATTTATAAATGTGACTTTTAAAAGCATTTCCACAGTATTCCTTGGTAGTAATTGCATTCACCGTTGCTGACAGTAACTCTGCATCAGTACAGGATATACAAGAATGCTATTTCTTTGAATGCCTCTTCCTTTGATCACTGCTTCTCTAAATAATATAGGAGATTACCAAGATTTTCTTCTTTAGTGTCAATTTATCACAAAGAAAGCAACATCGCTTCTTATTGGTTTAACTGATGCCTTCCAGTTGAAGTCTGCTTTTATACCACAACTCTTGCTAAAATAGAGCATCACCAGGCTGGAAGAGTGGATTCTTGTACATAGAATGGATTTACAAAATTGATTCACTGATCTGTTGACATTAAAAATTCCTTAAAATGCATAAGCTCATATTGACCTAGCACCTTTGAATTATAGTATCTCTCAGATACTATCATACTTTTTATGTTGTGGTGGTTTTTTTATTATTTTTATTATTTTCTAAAACTCCCCCCCTTTTTTAAGGCTGTTCTCTTCACTGCAGAGCTTTCAGAGGGAGACGTCTATTTTACATTTTATGGCCCAGTACGTGACATGGAAGCCAAACTACAGCAGCATTCTCAAAGAAAGCTTCTGCTGTTTGTCTACATCATTTAGCTTTAACCTCTTTGCACGAGAAATTATCCAGTAACTGCCTGGAACTTAAAAAGCAAAGCAATTAACATGAAATCAAAAGTGAATAGTAACTCAATAAGTGAAAAACACAAAGCCAAATAAATAGAGAAGCAAGCCTATATAAGGACCTCATATTTTCAAAGCTTCAATCTCTGGTTACCAGACAACAGCATGGAGCACTAAGAAATCTCCAGGAAAACAAATCCTTCTATTTCTAGGTATACGTTTGTGTTAAGTCCAATGGGTTAATGCAATATGACTAGTTGAAATAGGTACATAAAATTCATTTAAATCTACATAGATTTAAAAATTCACTAGCCCCAGTTGTTACAAGAAATTAAGAAAATCTGAATTTATATCAAAACATACACTTTTTTTCATACTACTGCTATAATTTTATTTTGATATCCACTCATAAACCACATAATGCATATATAGATATACGTATTTTCTTTATCTGCTGCTAAGTAGAGTTTCAAAAGAATATGAAAATGCAGAAATTGCAAATATAAAGGCATATTAGGTTAATTAATTGTAATTTAAGTCTTTCTCTAATAAACTTCTAGAAAACTGAAGTGATTAGAAAGTTGTCACTTAAATTCCATTAATTCTTCTATGAAATTGCACATGTAGTCAGGAACACTGCTTAATTTAAATATTTTATATACATATTATCATACATCTTCACTGATATAAGGGAATAAGGAGCAATATTTTCAATCTCCACAAAACTTAAGTGCTGACTAGTTAAAATACTCTGCCTAAAAATGGAATGGTGGAAATTAATGTTCAACATGACATATAATGTCTATGATAAGGAGACATAGAAAGGAATTTGTGCTTAATTAGAAATTAAACCACCTGATCAGAAATTGATTTTATAGAATCATAGAATGGTTAGGGATCTTAAAGACCATTTAGCTCCAACTCCCTGCCATGGACAGGGCCACTTTTTAGTTCCAGGTTTGGGGAACCATAAACTTTCCTGACAGTTCAATCTTTCCTTTGAAATGCTTGAACTATACCATTGAGTTAAGGTACGTGGGAGAACTTGGTTTAGTAAAAGTGCTTGTATCAGCTGCATACATCTGAGAAAATGCAGAGGAAATGCAGTTTAACTGTGTATCTAAGCTGAAAAAAATTCTCTCAGAAATGTGGAATTAAATCTGGCCAAGTATGTCAAGGAAAACAAGGGCTTCTTCAAATACTTCAATAATAAAAGGAAAACAAAAGATAATGTGAGACAGGACTAAATGGAGGAGATACCCTGGTTACAGAGGATGCAGAGAAAGCAGAGCAACAAAATGCCTTTTTTGCATTGTTCTTCAATGACAAGACAATGAAACGTGAAATTTAATGTCCATAAATCCCACAGGACATTCAGGGATCTCTGACACGGGAGACCAGGGTAAAGAATGTTGGAAGACTTTTACTTGATCAAGGAAAAGTGGATTAGAGAACACCTAGGAGAACTTGATATCCGTAAGTCATTCTCACACTGTCGTTTTTCTCTTAATAACACAGAAGGCCTTGACAACATGGAAAGATATAGTCCTAAGGAATTAGGAGGATTTTAAAACTATTTACAAATGTTTGTCCTTCCCGTATGCTTTGCATTTATTCCATTAGCATTCAGACCATGCAGACACTGGACACATCAAAGACAAGTGGTGTTCCACAGAGGACACGTGGGTAACACCTTGGGGTGATGAACTAACACACCTTTTGAGTATTGCAAGTGATAGAACAGCTTTCAGAAAGAACAGAAGCTTCAGCACTGACTATCCTAAGGTTTGATGTCATCTGTGCATAAAGAGTGAATAATAATAAAAATGTATCTTCCCTTCTCATTGATGTGGGAAGGATCTTCCCATCCTTCACTTGATGTGGGAGCTTGTAGTAGTTCCTTCTTATATAACAGTTTAAAGAGAAAGGTTGACTATTTTTTAATTAATAATATGCTGTCAAACTAATTTTCTGCAATGAACTGCAAACTCCTTGAAAGTGCTACCAAAGGAAATCAAGTTTTCAGTTCTCATGTGTGTAATATTACCAGACAGACATTTCAGATATATCCTCATAGCACTTCATATACACAAAGTATGAGGACCCTGCATGAAAACTCAAGTGCATTCAACAGAGATCTGAAAAATTTTAGCCTATTTGTCCAGAGAAAGCACAAATTCTTTCTCTGCAGTTTACATAATAGAAGTAAAAATGCTTACAACACATCTGCGTACTAAAGAGCAAAATTCCACTTTCTAGGAAAACAGGTAATTGTTGGCTTTGGATCATCCTTGTACTTAAAAATGACAAGGATTAAAGATATTTCTAAGATACATCCTGGTATAAGTTCCAGTTCATATGTAGTGCATTTGCTATATCATACAAAAGAAAAAAAATCCATGGTATAAGTAATGGGAAAAGAGAATTATTATATCTCTAAAAAGAAGAGTAATATAAATATTAACAAAAGGAAAGCTGGAAAATGAAAAAATATTCATACCTTTTTGAGGGATTTTAAATTACATTTGCTTATGTTCTTACACTTTGTTTGATTTTTTCCTACGAGTCCCACAGAGTATTATGAAAGGATGATGCATAAATATTTCCATAGGATTTAAAAAGTGATCTTGAAACAGCTGCAATTAAACTAATAATAAAAAATCCTGTTAGGATTCCGTATTTTTTGCCCAGACTATCATGTAGTAATACAGATGATGCATTAGTTGCTTAAGTTAAAAGAGGTTTCCATTATTTTGTAAGACAGTCAGAAACTACCTATGCAAGACTGGGATCTGCTCTCTCTGAGGCCAATGAAGGCTCTCTTTGATGGAGATGTCATGATTGTCATTGAATCCTGATTGCTCCTACATAGGAGAAACATTGTTCCATTTAGTATCAGCAGTAGTGTTCCCAGCAACTTACAAGGCAGGGGCTGAGATAGGGCATAAGCTCTGCCTTCATGGTGTTATCTTCCCTCAGTTCCTGATGCCTGATAAAAAAACCCATGAAATTTAATGTCCATAAATCCCACAGGACTCATTCCTACACAGGAAAGCAAGATTTGATTAGGCATATGACAGCTCTATACAAAGGCTTTTACTGAATGTGCAAACCCTGGAACTGGCATGGTTCTTGCCGGAACATTTTCTAACAGATATTTGTCCATAGCCATTGAGAGAATTTCTTTTCTGAGAATGAAATTATTAACATCATCAAAGGAGCTTTAAACTCAAAGATAACCAGTGTAAGAGGTCCTTTATGCAGAATAACTTGGCTGACAACAATAATTGACGAAAAAAATATATTTTTCTAGGTCAGCTGTCCCTCTTCCATGAGACACCAAGGGTATATGGGTATAGATTCTGTAAATTGTAGAATGGATAAGACAGGGAAACCTGATGTTTCACCAAAATGAGGTTTCTGGTATCTCCACCTTCCATGGGTAAGAAGTAGCTCCAATTCAAACACTTTCAATAACCTTGATTTTCCATGTCAGTAGTCAGCATTATTTGAGGTGCAAGACAGACTATCTGTCCTCAAATAGGAAGCTTCTCCTTTAGCTGTGCGTCTGGTCAAAAGGTACCACCTGCACTCTCTTTGGAGTGATATCAGTGTCTAGAGAAGATAAAGATTATAATTTAATCTTAGAAAAGAGCATGAAGTAAAATATTGAACATACAGCATGGAGTTGAAAGAGTTCTAAAATATTATTTTATGACAGACTTCTGAAAACGGCAAGGGATTTCAAAACATACTGAGTAGATTTTATTTGAGCCAACATATCAGCTTATAAGAACGAGGAAGGGTAGGGTGAACACTGCTTTTTAGCTGCTCTGAGCACTTTATCTTTTTCCACACCAAGCACTAGATTCTCTGATTTAATTTCTTATTAACAGCAGTGAATGATGAAAAGCACAGTGGCCTTCACAGGCATTTCAGAGCTGACAGCTCCGTTCTTTGTGGACAAGATACATTATTACTGATAAAATTTTGACCTTCACCTTAGTAAGATTTTCTAAAAGGTGTGCTAAAAAATAATTTGAGTAATTTGGGATCTTCACTGCAACTTTGAATAGGATTCAAACAATCTCTGAATTATGCTTTGCTTGTTCTACACAGCTCTTCTCCATAGGTACGACATACGTCTGCAATATGATTCTATATTGTGAAGTTTAACAGGGGAGTACTAGGATTAAAATATGCTATCATGTAGTTAACAGTGATGTAAGTATAGGGAAGACAGAATATTTTGTGTGGTTTGCCATTTTGTTTGGTTTCATTCTCCCAGTCTAACCTGAATAATGTGTTATCTTACTGGTGTACTTTCGTTTGAATTATCGTGAGGTACACATAGGTCTCCAAGTATTGACACTGAGAAATTGCAATTATTGTTGAGTTGGACTTGGATATATTTCATTACACTGATATTTATTTTTCTCTCATGAACTGCAATATATAGCTGTCTTCAACTCAAAACACACCAAAGTTTTTAAAGAACTCGAGCTCATTACTGAAGTCACATTGCAATAACTCTAATAAATTGCACCTGTGAACTCCTCTCTGGTTTATTTATATACTGTATCACAGGTTATTAACAGAAAATAGACCACTGAGATACAACATTCCTGTTTACAGTGAGATGCTGGTAGTGACAGCAGGAATATAAAACATAAAATCAACAGGGAACATAGAACTAATAAAAAGACAAGGGTCTATAAAGCAGAAAAAAACCCCACAGCCAACAGCGAAGGCAAAAATAAAATAAAATAAACTTCCATCATAAAACAATCAAAAATCTGCAGTGTATTTATAGATACTAGAGACCACAAATACCCACCGAGCTTGAATACTTATGGCTGTCAGGAAATCTGTGAGCTATTCAGAATCAAAATTTGTTCAGCAGAACATATCTCTCAAAGAGCTGATTATGTCTACTTCACTATAGCAAATGAAAAGGATAAAAGAGGAGAAGAGAGGAGAAGAGGAGAGGA
>VZRS01012620.1:15783-112495 GCA_013398055.1 Ifrita kowaldi
TAAAGAAAAGGAGAGGAGAGGAGAGGAGAGGAGAGGAGAGAAGAGAAGAGAAGAGAAGAGAAGAGAAGAGAAGAGAAGAGAAGAGAAGAGAAGAGAAGAGAAGAGAAGAGAAGAGGAAATCACTTAGGGAGAAAATTATGTTTAACAATCAAAAAAATGAAAATAATTTTTAAAAATATTTGAGAAACTGAGAATATTTAGAAACTATTTGGACTCATTATTTCCCTTAAAATTTTTTTCAGATGAACATCTAGTATCTTTACAAATATCCTGATACATACAATGGATAAGTGCCATGAANNAATGGATAAGTGCCATGAATATATTAACCATTCTGTTGTTCAGTACCAAAATTTCTCTTTGTAATACCAAGAGAAAAATTATCTGAGACAAGAATGATAACCTGAAAGTGGAGAGGATATGATGACTACTTCATATATCATATTATATTGTGTGGGCTGTAGTCTATAGAGATCGGCAGAACTCCGTGTCATTCTACAATTCTCCGTGTCAAGTGCTACATCCTCTATACCTGCATTTGGTGTCACCTTATTTTCAAAAGGACAGAGGGATTTTTCAAAATAAAGAGAAAATAAATCTTTATATATATATATATGTGTGTGTATATATATATTTTTTTTTTTTTTTTTAGAAAGATAGTAGGTGGGGAGTATCTCTTCCTACTCCTGACTGCGGAAAGAAATGTTACAATTCTTAGCACCCGTTAGTTGACAAATTCAAAAGTGACATCTTATTATCAAAATAAATGAAAGGCAGAAATATTTCTTAGCTATAAGTACTATATGTTCAGGCTGGAAAACATAGCCACAAAGTGCTGGTGGGGTTGGAAAAGGCTAAACTTTGGTATAAGACACACAATTACATCCTCATCTCATGTGGAAGTGCATCTTTACATTTATGTCATAGTGAAATAATACATTTCTGGGACAAAGCCAGTTTGCACAGCACTCAGTCCCAGAGAACACTGCCAGGCACAGAGTAACAGAGTCCTGAGGCTTGCAGATGGGACAAAAAGTTCATGTTTATGTCACCAGGGGAAAAACAGCCAGAGCAATAGGTAAGACAAAAATGTTGTTGGCTGGCTCTTGAAAATCCAGTCCTGATTCTCTTTCTCTGAACCAAGATTGTCTGGTTCATACAATGAACTCTGAAATTATTTCCTCATTCCTCAGACCTATTTCATCATCCATGCACAGAATAGCTACAGAATTGCTCTGAAAACCTTATCTGCCCTTAACAGCAGGATGTGGCTTATATCAGTCAACATGGAGTCACATGGCACCCTTTCCCAGTAGTGTGGGCTCTTCAGGAGTGCAAAAGTTTTACAATGTAAATAATATTATTCCTTATTCCCCTCCTAATTCTGGCTGTTCACAGTAAAGTACAATAAACTAATTCCAGTCAGTACCGGCACTGTTGTCTGGGCTAGTCACTGATCCACTGCATTAGTTCTCCATAGTATGCAGCAAGGTTAAATGAAATCACCAGTGTCCCAAGAGCAGCATATCTTGTGGGGTTATTTCACTGTGGGTCTACTCCAGCTGGATGTCTTTCTGGCATTCTGCACCTTTAGCAAGCAGTACTCCTGCATTGTTAGCTGTCTGGTGGTTTTTTATTTTTCTTTTTTTTATTCTTTTTTTTGCCTGCTTCATTCTGAACAACAAAATACTGCACAGTGTTGTCAAGAAGGCTGAAGTAGACAACCACCAGTGTTATTTTTTCAGCTGAAGGTAATCATCATTGTTACAAATAGTTTCAGTTTATGTATCAGCTTCCTACTCACCCCTCCTAACAAGCAGAGATGTCTGATTTATTCACTTCTTTCTGGGTTTGAAGTCATTGACTATAACAGTTGCAGTGGAAGTGAATATAGCCGGTAAGTCATACACGTCCCTTGTGATGTTTTCCAAGGAGAATATCAGCATTCTCGCATATTTTTGAGGAAAATCTTCCCCTAATGTTTACTAAAAAATAGTGGGCAACAATTCTTTGCACTATTTCCTGTGCCCCTTTATGCAACCAATCTGTATGGGCTGATTAGCGTTCACAATCTAAGAATTAAATATTAAGATGATTAGGATCATCTGATTTTTTGCCACTCTACCAAACACCCTACTGTCATCAGCAAATCTTAGAAATTAACTGATCTGATCTTCCTTGGGATAATGTTATTATGCAGTGTAACCTGTGCTGTGTTCCACTTTGTCCTATATAAATTGCTCTGAATATAGAATTGCCTATTTAATTATCAGTAATAATTTGATTAGTATAAAAAGTAACAAATAAAACGTATTTTTGTCTGTTGTTTCTTAAGCAGCAATGTAAATTGAACTTTAACTGCCAAATCAGAAGTGGCCACCTAATCTATATTGCAAAGCTATTTTAATTTATAATGGAAATTTTTGCTTAGCTCACATGTATCTGATGTATTTAAAAGAAAATAGAAAAAAAAAAAAGCATTTACAAAAGGGTACAATGGCCCCTGAAGATACAACATCTCATTTTCAATTCAGTTGGCAAGAATACTAATTGCATTATCACATATTCAGCAGCGTTCAGCAAAGTTATTTATTCATTCATCCTTAAGACCTGGGATGTCTGACAGGTCACTGCCAATAAGCACTACCTGGAGAATCTCAAACGATGGTATACAAAGAAAATTAGATGTAGAGCTGCTGGAAAAAGAATCTCCCACAAAGAAGTTAAACCTCTGAGATTTCAGTCTTTGCCAGCTTCATGACTGAGTGAAAAAATGTGTTTGTCTCCACGAACTAAACAAAACAAACAAGCCCATAACTTTCATGACCATAAAAGAGAAAGGAGGAAAAAAACAGAAGGGAAAATATAGAAGTTGATCTGCAAATCATAAAGCATGAGATTACAAAGTTTATAGAGGAATGAGAAGTCAACATGCCAAATAAGAAGCTGCATCCCACAATCTTATACTGTATCATGTATGTGTTGTACTCAATTTCACTGATTCTGAAATAAGAAAATGAAATTCCAAAATTATTTTTAATTTTTTTGTTTCCTTTTTTCAGTAAGTTTGGCATTAAACTAAAGCCTATGTATTTCACAGCATGAAGAAAGAAATCAGGAAAACAAGGAGGAAAGACAGGAAAAATCAGGATGTGTAGTGATATTTATTATAGTGATATTTATTATGACGAATAGGAACTTCAACAATATGCTGTTTGAACATGACAGGAACAAATTAAGACTCAAATAATGAGTTTAAACAGCAGTCATACTGGATGGCATCCTGTCCTTCAGGTATGTCAATGGCACCTTTCACCTTGGTGTCACCTACAAACGTGCTGTCTGTGCACTTGCTTCTTTCTCTTTAGTTTGGCCTGCAGTTCCCTACTCAGCCATGCCAGTCTTGCTCCCTTTTCTTACTCGTGGGGATTGCTAGATCTTGTGCTGTATGGAAGGTTTCCTCAAAGATCTGCCATCTCTGTTACGCTCCCTTGTCACTGAGGGCAGTCTGCCAGGAGATCCTATTGACTATCTCCTTGCAAAGCTGGGGGCTTGCTTTCCTAAAGTTCAGGAGCCTAACTTTACTCCTTACCTGACCCATGTCCCCCAGGACTGTGAAATCCAGCAATACATTATCGCTGCAGCCCAGGCTGCCTCATCTTGTTGTCCCCAATTACCTCACTTACGTTGGTGACCATCACATCCAGTATTGTATCCACTCTGGTAAGGTTGTCTATTACCTGGCTCAAGAGTTTATTCTCCAAATATTCCAGGAGTCTCCTGGATTGCCTACAGCTCAGTGTGCTGCTTTTCCAGCAGATGTCAGGGTGGTTGAAGTCCCCCCGTAGGACAGCAGTCTGAAAGCATGAGGCCTCCGGCTACAGGAGGCTGCAAGTGTGCTGCAGTGTGACTAGCACACTTCAGAGCCACTGGCAAAATGACCATGTAAAAAATTCCTCAGAAACGTCTCTAACATGACTCAGTTGCCGTGCTTAAATGGTCAAACAATATCCCTTTAAAGCACAGCACTGTCTAAAGAGGTCACTTTCTACTGTCTCACTGTGTTCCTTCGCATTGTGGCTGACTGTAGGATACTGTTTTCCATCTAATGAAGTGTGACATAAGTGGCTTTTTGTTTGGTTAGGTTTGTTTGTTTTGTTTTTGGTAGTTGTTGTTTTGGTTTTTTGGGTTTTTTTTCCTTGAAGCTATGTGAACATGAATTTGGCTGTATAAAAATTAACATCGTTCAATGAACAACTTCCACCAAACAATTCAGAGTGGTCACTTTAGTGTGTATGCACATACTGTTATTTATCACTTCATTAACTTTTGCTATCATACAAGTGATTGGTTTGGGTTTGTTGGGGTTTTTTTATATTCATGGTAACTTTTTTTTTTACATTTTCAGTGGTAGAAGTATTCCTGAGGTGCAAACACCAGTAGTCTGGACCTCGATATTAATTTCATTTAACTTAATTGACCTATAAAGTATCTCTGCATTAATCCAAATCACTGGACAGTATTCAAACAGATTTTCCAATGTTTGAGCAACAGGTTCAGGTTTGTTACTCCGTACTCCACCCTCTCCCACAACATCCTCAGCGTATCATAGCTTAGCTATAGCCTTCTTTCCTTGCTGTCTTTGCCACTTCATCTCTCAGTATTAGTTCAGTCTAACTTGACTATCAACAATTTTAGGATCTTCAAGCAATCTTTCTAGAACCCATTAAATCTTATAATTAATGGTTTTCACAGCAATGCAGTATAAGCTAAATTTGCTAAGTAGAATAGAGTTCATTTTCCAAACAGGTTTCAATGGGGATATTGTGTCTTCATAACTGACAACTGAAAAGGCAATGAAGCAGAACTTAAAACAAGTGCTGTGTTTTGGCCTTGCTCTATATTACTAACAATAACACCAGAGCTGAGGAAATGGCTCACTGTATGTCCGTGGGGTTATTTGTGGAGCAAGCTACTGTCAATGTAATGGCAGCAGTGTCAAATTCATGGACAATGTTTACAGTGTGCTACATTGTTATGTTAAATGAGGTAAAGTACCATCAAGATTACTTTCATAGGAGAATGCAGAATGAAGTATCCTCCAAAGTGAAAATATATTTAAATTCACCTTTTTGATCTCTTATAATAGACCAGTACAGGATCTGAAACAGAAGAAATCTCATTTCTGGGCTGCCAGTTCAGTCTATGTACAGGTGGGTGTCTTTCTGCTGGTCTCACACTGGTTTTGATACAGATGTTTGGCATTAGTGGGTCTGCTAGAAGTGACACTGTCAAGAAAATATAGTGGGATTTTAATATATTCCTGTTTCCTTCTGGCTGTCCATCTAGCTCATGTTCTTCTGGCACTGCTTTCAGAAGTGGACCAACACTAGTGCGAACAGAGCTGTCATGGCCAGGATGGCCTGCTCTGGATTACCCAGTTTGTGCAAGGACAGCAGGATGCCTTCCCAAGCAGAGAAGCTATTACATTACTATACCAGGCGGTAGAGCTGACAGACCACTGCTTCTAGGAGGGAATGCAGAATGCCATTTTCTCATCTATACTTTACACTTTATACAACCTTTACACTTTGAAAGTTAAGAATCTTCCCAAAGAGTATCATATTAAGAGCATCATATTAAGAGCAGAAATATTTCTAAAAAGAGAAACTAAATCAAACCAAACTCTTCTGTTTCTAAAAGACCTAAGCCAAAAATAATTCACTGGTATAAGCTGATGAACTTTTTAGGTTTTTTTAAAGACACTGTGGCTACAGAGCATACCTTATGAACAATCTCGAAACATGCACTCTTTCACTACTCTCCGCCTCATAGACATACACACACACACATGCAGAAAAGGACATTTGTGCATTTGTGTATAGAAAGAGTGTCCTTTCTAACTCAGGCCTTTTGAGATTACTCAATTCACAGCTAGAGAATATTTCTATACAGACCACATTTGATTAATGAGGGCAGCTCACATTAGTCACAGTTCTTTCAAGAAAAACTTTGATACAGGCCATCTGTTGGAGTCTAGTAAGACTATACACACATGCAGACTAAAGCATTAAGCAAAGTATCCAAAGAGAGATTAAGAACACAAAAACTTGCTGTGTTCTGAATTTGTTCCTCTAATCTGCTAAAAAGTGATTTGACATCAATAAAAGCAAAACCAGGGCGATTTGTTCTCCACTGCTTCTCAGATAAACTTTAAATTCAGATCCGGCATTTTTTGCAGATATTCAATGAAACGGACCCATTGTCAGTTCCTGTTATTTGCTCTTTTTTTCTGTTTTTTTTTTTTTTTAAGTACGGTATTAAATGCATGCAGTCTCTGTTAAAAAAGATTGGAAATCCTCAGCTGATCAAAAAGCCAGAGTTTCCAGCCTTTGGTACACAACAGGTGGAACGTTACCAGTAACCTGGAAGGCACTCTTAGATCTTACGTAAAAACTGATGAGACTACTTGGGTGTGGGAGTACTTGTGTACAAAGTATAAAAACAGAGAATAAACATATGTTGGATTTTTCCCTTTCAGTTCCCAAAGGTTCTGCAAGTAGCTTGTCACCCTGAGTATTCCTACCAAAACTTCTGCCATAATCATATCATTTCTGAACAACGTATTGTGAGTGCTCAATTTCGACTTGTCAGATAAATAGCTTGGTTGTGAATATACATAGAGGCCACAGGGGCAAGGTTCTGTTCTGTCTTAAACTTATTAGTTGTTCAAATCAAGCTCATAATTTTCTGTGAGCATTTCTCAACAAGTGAAAATTCTGATTAGTACAATGTTTTGGACAAGAAGTATTAAATTAATATGAATGCACCGAACCGATGTACCATGTAAATTTTGATCATTACTCCTGTATGGCATTGTTTCTGTACCACATGATCATAGTTTACTGTGGAAATGCTTCTTTTTTTTTTCGTTCCTGCCTTCCAGATGCTAGTACCTGCAATGAAATGAACTAGATGCTTGGTTGTCATCCTTGACATTTTTTGTTCAAATAAAAACTAACATCTTAAACCTCCTTTAGGATATATTTGTTACATGGGACAGCTGGTGGAAAAAAAGAGAAAATTGGTTGGAGAGATACAGTGTCTAGAAGGGGGCTGAAGAATTATGCATTAAGCATAAGATTTCCCAACATTTTAAAAGTAATATCTCATGGAAAGTACATAGCAATAATCAAACTTGGAGGGAGAGAAAAACAACATGGAAAAACAATCTAAGCAACAGCTATGGCTTGGGTAGCCAGGAGGATTTAGATCCATAAAGGTTATAAATCCTTTAAACAAATGATGGGCATACCTTGTCAGCTGTATAAATACACCCACTTTTTCTGCCTGTTTCTTCCGCTCATAAGTTAATTCTTTTAATATGTCTTGCATCTTAATAAAACAAAATCATATACTACTGCTTCTATTTTTCTTTATTACATTTCTTTCTTTCTCTTTGGGCATCTACTGATATACTCTTATTGAGGAGGGCAATAAGAGACAAAAGTACTGGACTTGACACTGTTAGCATAAAATTCTTAAGTATTTCTCCAACAATCTTGGCAACTTTGGAAATGAACTAAGGCTGATTCAGACAAGAGACTTTATCTGGATAGATTACAACACTGCACCATCTCAGACACAAAAGTAAATTCTTAGTATCTCCACTGTACTACAAAAGCAAGCAAATACCTTGTGACCAAAAATACAGAGAGGTCAGTGCCAGTCAGTCTGTTCTATGCCAGAAAGAGAATATTAAATGCAATCACTGCTGCTGAAATGAGCTGTAGTCCCCTATGCTTAGGGTATATGCCCAAAGAAGAAGCAGCTATAGTTTTGCTTTTCTCCTTGCCTCCTCCATACCCTGTTAAATTCTGTATGTTCCTATACAGTCATTTATCAATCCTAATCCTCCCCTTAGTGAATTTCCTGAGCTCATCTGGCAGCTACTTTCCCAAGACCAAGTCTTCAATGTACTCAGATAAGAATGGACTGGATCAGAGAGTTCAGGTAGTTTCATAAATTCTCTACAAAGCTATAAATCATATTCCTTGATAGCAGTCAGAGCCACAGTATGCTTTGCCTTATTAAGAGCTCCCATGTGGCAAGACAAATTTTCATACTCTGCAGTAGAAATACACAGGTGATTTGCACCTCCTGGGTGCTTTTATTTGGTCATCTCACTCCTTGCCTGAACGGCTTTGAGCAGATGCCTGAATGACAGCATCATATTTCAGGTACCAGCATCAGACATTCAGTGGTGTCAAACACTCTTTAGCCTTAGAGTAAGCTTTTATGGAATGAAGCTTAGAATCACCTTCAGCTTCTAATTCATTGCATTGTTCAATACCAGTATCTTGATAATTAGACAGAAATTTATGCAATTATGTGTCAAGACAAGATCTCCAAATGTATTCCAGGTTATTTGGAGCCTCTGCTCTCTTCTTAAATGACCATTTTTGTCCTATAACACTGATGCTATCTGCTTTCTCTGTAATAATATAGTTCATGTATTTTACTGGCAAGAACCAAGATAAAAAAAAAAAGAAATTCCTCACAAGCATGTAAAGTATTTAAAATCTTTGGTTTAGCTATTTATTATGAAATATTAATTTATAAGACCTTTCTGATAATAAAGAGATGCATCTTATTTTTATTCCAGTTATAGCTCTTGACAAAACTGTGCTAGATATAAGTTGAATAAAATCTGGCTCTAACAGATAAATTTATATAAAGATAGGATTGTAAGACCCACATATCTAGCTTTCTATATTACTATATTCACTTTACCTGGCAAGGTTTTGTTGGAGGGCTGGCCCTTATGAGAAGAGACTAAAGGTTATGCTGGATGTAGCTGGTTCCAGCCATCTCCAAAATAAACACATGCTGACCAACACAGTTGGTCAACAAAAGGTTTAAAATGCACCTGTGAGAGACAGGAGTCCATCAGAATATCTGTGCCAGAGCTCACAGTCTTCTGAGTCTTGGATTATGATATCTCAGAGCAGAGCTCCAGCAACACACAGCACCCAGGAACAACCAGCCCAACCTTGGCTCCTCCCAGGGCTAGATTTATAGGGCTTGTGCCCGCCCTGCAGCTACAGCTGTTTGTAGGAGGTTAATGAGCACTTTAGGTTGAGGTGGCCTGAACTCTATTTGAATAACAATTGAGTTCAGGTGTTAAGTCCAGTCCTGAGTGAGAGCTTGGCTAGTGCACACCATCAGGGTTTAAAGACATATTACTACAAATATCCTCTTAGGCAAACTCAGGATGTGCAGACTGGATGAATGGACAGAGGGGTGGACTGAGAACTGCCTGAATGGCAGATCCCAGAGGGTCATAATGAGTGGCACAGAGTCTAGTTGGAAGCTTGTAACTATCAGTGTCCCGCAGTGCCAATATTGGGTCCAGTACTGTTTAATTTATTCATCATTGACTTGGATGAAGGTGCAGATCTCTCCTCAGGAAGTTCACTGGTGACACCAAGCTGGGAGGAGTGGCTGATACCCCAGAGAGCTGTGCAGCCCTGCAGAAGAACCTCTACAGAGTGCAGAGATGGGCAGAGAAGATCCTTCTGAAATTCAGCAAAGGCAAGTGCAGGGTCCTGCACCTGGGGAAGAGTAACCCCATGCACTAGTACAGGCTGACAGCTGACCTACTGGAAAACAGCCCTGCGAAGAAGGACCTGGGGGTCCTGGTGGATAGCAAGCTGTCCATGAGCCAGCAGCGTGCCCTGGTGGCCAAGAAGGTCAATGATATCTTGGGCTGAATTGGGAAGACCATTGCCAGCAGGTCGAGGGAGGTGATCCTGCCCCTGGTGAGGTCACATTTGGAGTGCTGTGTCCAGTTCTGGGTTCTTCAGTACAAGAGACACGTGGAGCTCCTGGAGTGAGTGCAATGGAGGGTGTCAAAGATGATAAAGGGGCTGGAACATCTCTCTTACAAGGAAAGGCTAAGAGAATTGGGCCTGCTCAACTTCAAGAAGATACAAATGAGAGGGGACCTCATCAATGTTTATGTGTTTGAAGGGTGGGTGTCAAGAGGCTGGATCCAGGCTCTTCTACGTGGTCCCAAGCAATAGGAAAAGAGACAATGGGCAGAAACTGATGCACAGGAAGTTCCACCCGAGTTTGAGGAAGAACGTTTTTACTGTGTGGGTGACCGAGAACTGCAACAGATTGCCCAGAGAGTTTGTGGAGTATCCCTCACCAGAGATAGTCAAGAATCATTTGGACACAATGCTGTGCAATGTGCTGTAGAATGACCCTGCTTGAACTGGGAGATTGGAGCGGATGACCCACTGCTGTCCTTTCCAACCTGAGACATTCTGTGTTTCTGTGAGCAAAATGTGTGATAAAGAGCCCTGTAATACACCAAGGTCAGTAAGGAAGGATGGGGAGAAGGAGAGAAGAAGCTACAAGCATCAGAGATTTCGCTGCAGTCTGTAGAGAATATAGTGGTGAAGCAGGTTGTCCCCCCTGCGTCCAGCAGACAACCCTGTCCTGCAGCAGGAGGCAGCGCCTGAAAGAAATTACCACCCATGGAGAACCCAAATTACAGTTGCCTCTTGACAGAAAATGCAGGCTGTAGAGAGAAGTCTATGTAGGAGAAGATATTCTGACAGAACCTGTGATTCCTGCAGTGGTCAAGGTGGGAAGAAGGTAGAAGAGACAGGAACAGTTAAAATCCATGCAAACTTTAGCCAAATAAGGTAAATCCATTTTCTTTCTAAGGCAGATGTAGCTTTGATGCAATTAGAACTAATCTGAATATGAACTTCCAACATTGCACAGAAACAGAAGGGAAGCTCAAATTTATTCTTATTTTTCTAATTTTTTTCACACTTGTTGGATTAGACAAACTAAAATTACTACAGAAAGGGTATTGTAGCTATTCTGAAAAAGAAACTACAAGAAAATCACATAAGAATATTTGAACACAAAAAAATTTGCCTGAGAACCTGAATGTCTGTGCTAATATAAACAGTACACTGAACTTAAAATTCAGTTCATATGCAATCATAACTGTTTTTCAGAATAAGCAGCATTTTAAGGAAACTTCTGAATAGGAATAGCCAATTTTTGGTTTCTGTATGTGTCCTTGTGTTAGACAGACAACATCTTCTGCTGTTAAAAGGAAACCGGAAACTCAGTAATAAGTATATATATGTTCACGCATTCAACGTTAAGAACAAGTAGAGATGTATTTGAAAAAGTATGCAAAACATGAAAATGCTCAATCCTGATGTAGCACCAACCACTGCAGCTTGAATTCATCTCTTATGTGTCAAGGGAAATCTTTCATTTAAGGAGAGTGCTCTAAAGAACTGAAATCCTTGAGTCATTCTGTTTTCTCACTGAGCTCTTGTTATTTGAACTCTGTCTTCTTGGAGTTAGAAACAAGGTATCAGGCCTGCAAAATTTCTAAGATTCCCAACTTCCCTCTTCTTTTTCTTTCACTTTGAAATAATGTACTTTAAACAATAAAATCAAAAGGAAATTATCAAGTCAAATTATCTTTTGAAGTTCACTCTGAGATACTGTGTTAGACTGTGGCCTTGACACTCTATGCTTCTATGGGGAAATAATGGCATTGGTGGTGGTAGAATATTTTATCGAATAACAATACTACTAATGCTTATCACCAGTGTGTGCTCACCGTGACTTAGTTTCGCTTTTACGACTGTTCAGCACTGTTAAAATGAACTCCAGATATCTTATCTAGCTTAGAATATATTATGTTTTTGTATTAAATTGCATCTGCCAGACAGCTGTCTATTCAAAATAAGTAATGTAATTCAGTAATTGTTAGCTCTTACTCTTCTTCAGGCTATTGTTTCTTCCACTGATCTGTCAGGGAAAAATAATCAGAAATCTAACTAGTTGCCAATTCTCTCAATAAAAATCTTTGCAGTGGTGGAAGCCACCGGTGAAATAATTTGAAGAGAATTTTTTATTTCCAACCAATCTCCATGTGGGACTGTTGCACTGGAGAGACTGCTGGTTACTTGTATAACTTAAATTGACATCAGAAACAGGGGAATGCACAGAGGAAAGAAAAACCTCCTTCCAAGTGTCTTTTTAAGAAACGTATTATTGTGAAAACTAAGTTTCCTAGGGTGCAATTAAAGATGTAACCAAAAGTATGTATTCTGTTATCTTCACAAGCTGTTAATGCAGGTGGGGCAGTGCTTGTTATCTCCTACCATGACTCATCCCTGATAACTCCCTCTGGGGGCTATCTCTGTTTAATGGGCAATCAAGGACCCACTGCATGACTCATAGTATTACATCAGCCCATTAGGAGATGCTTCGCCCAGGGGGAGGAGCCAAGCATTCCTACCTGGATATGATCTGGGGTTTGGAACAGCAGAAGTTCCAGCTGGATTCCCAGAGGACAAGGGTTACCACTGGACCTTCAGGTGAAAACCAGAACCTTCTACAAGATCACTGCTTCATCTGGAGTGCTACCACCACCCTGACTAGCAGGGTATCAGGTTGTATCCTCACTCTGTCAGTGTTCTTGCACTATTGCATTTATTTTAATTTTCCGATTAAATTATAATTCTGACTTGTGATCTCCCACTGGTTTGTTTTCAAACTAGTATACTACAGCTGTGATATCTAAAATGACCTTGTCTTCATCATTATTTCTTGTAGGAATGATCAGTGTACATAATAGTAAGTTTCTATAATGTATTTATTTGGTCATAAATGCCCATGGAACTATGCAGTTTCATGAAAAATTAGGATATGGTCCTGTAGAGTATTCATTTATGAATTGCTCAAATTTTGCATATGTATTCTCCTGGCATTTCCTTTATAACAGAACAAATAATAAAACAAAGAAACTGCGCAATCAGAGAGATGATACACATTTGCTGAAAAACAAAACATGCACAAGTACAAACACAGAAGGTTTTTTAACTAGGGTGTAAAATTTCTTTGCATGAAGAGACCAGGAATTAGTAAGAGTGAGAACGCATTGTCTGTTTCCAATCAAATAGACACAGAATTGGAAAAAAGTGCTAGAAGCTGACATCATTGTAAAAACTGAACAAGCCTCATCTGTGTACTCAGTGTTACTCTTAGGCTGTAATTTGCTGTTTCTACCTGTCTGTCCTTTTCTCTCTTTTGACCATTAACATGGAGTATTGATGAAAGATGTGAAAAAATTGTTCTTTCACTTCATCTCGCTAATTCAGTTTGCCATGTGAGGTACAAGTGTATTTGGGGTGAAGAAAATATACCCTCTCATCAAAAGTATAGAATGGGCCTTCATAGTAATTCAGAAAGAGACAATGAAATCCAGCTGAAATTATGTAAACAATGGTAGGTAGAAATTACAAGAAAAATGTCTTCTCAGAAAAAGTAAAGAAAGAACCCATTGGGGTAAATCTAAAACACATAATAATCCTTTCCTTATACAGTTTTTGTTTCTATGGGTTCATAAAAGGAAACAATTTGCATTATGCTAGCACAGCGATTAGACCCTTTTATGCCACTGAAAACAATAATGCCCATATAATCAAGGCTATTACAAGCCAAACTATGAGTATGAGTAATAGTGTCCCTGAATCTCACTGGAATGCATACTCAGCTGCCTTTTTTGCAGTAAAAAAATATGCTGTAAAGGGAAGAATCTACAATAAGTGGGTAGATTTAAACTACAGTTTAGTCTTCAAAAAATCTAATGACCTTTGGGAAATGTTGCAAGACTGATCTCTTTCTGCAGGCATTTCCTCATTTATAAATCTATTTTAATTATGGTCCATGGGCAAAAGTGCAAACTTGGCCTTGATCCACAGCCGTGCTCACCGCTGTCACTTTGGGAGGTTCATGGAAAGATCAAGGATAGTAACTGTAGCAACTAAATATTTAGTCATTATTATTCCTTCAGTACTCTATGGTTACACTCGGCATCATTAATAAGTGAATGTACTCATTGTTAGCTTACCGTTTCTGTTCCTTTTTCTCTCAATATCTCTTTTTCTTTCTCCTTAGGGAGCTTTGCCTCTTCTTCTTTAGGAAACGTTACTACTCTTTATTAGAATTTTTCAGCACCATTAGTAAAAACCATATTACTAACCAGGTCTGAAGCAGAATTATTGCAATTGCTTAACACTGAAAATGAAATGTCTTTAATTGGTCTGGTTCCTTTTAGGAATCAACAGGATATATTTACAATTCACCATTTTTTGAATGTACTACTTTGTAAGGCTACAGGAAAAAGTTGATGCTGTCATATCGTTATATTCCACGTAATATACTGTGTGTGGAATGAATTACCTATTGAGCCTTATGCTTAGAAACACAATATTGTTTTTAAATAAATGACAAATCTGAATGTATACAGTGAGCCACATAAATATGCCACATATTTTTGCCTGATAAAAATAAGGATTTTAACAATAATACTTCCAGAAGTTATTTAAAAGATTTTGTGAATAAGTTATCTTTACCAACTGTAGGAAGTTTAACAACGGCAAGTGCTGGATTCTGTGATGGAGCAACCCTGGATGTATGTTCAGACTGGGGAATGACAGGCTGGAGAGAAGCACTGCAAAGGACTTGGGGGTCCTGGTTGACGGCAAGTTGAATATGAGTCAGCAGTGACTGGCAGCCAGAAATGCAACAGGTAGGCCCGGGTAGCCAGCCCTGTCCCGGACTGCATCACCAAAGAGCTGAGGGAGGTGATTGTCCCGCTCTACTCTGAGCATCTCGAGGTACGGCCTTACCTCAAGTCCTGTGTACAGTTTTGACCATCACAATATAAGAAGGACATTAAGCTATTAGAGAGAATTAAAAGGAGAGATATAAAGATTATATCTTCTTCACCTTGAGGTGAAGCCATATGAGGGGTGGCTTCTTCTGTTCAGCCTGGAGAGGAGTAGACTGAGGGGAGACCTCATTGCAGTCTACAACTTCCTCATGAGGGGAAGAGGAGGGGCAGGTACTGATTTCTCTGTGGTGACCAGTGACAGGACTGAGGGAATGGCCTGAAGTCGTGTCAGGGAAGATTTATGCCAGATATTAGGAAAAGGTTGCTCAACCAGAGGGTGGTTGGTCACTGGAATAGGCTCCCAAGGAAGTGGTCACAGCACTGAGCCTGACAGAGTTCAAAAATTTGAAAAATACTCTCAAGCACATGGTATGATTTTTAGGTTTGTCCTGTGCAGGGCCAGCAGTTGGATTTCACTGATCCTTGGGGGTCCTTTCTAACTCAGGCTATTCTATGATTTATCATCAGTAATGTTTAAATTCACCCGACTTCAGTCAATGGGGCCAAAAATCAGTCACTTTGAAGGCTAATGATTTGCCATCCTGTTCAAGTTGAGGAGGAGATAAAAGATAGCCCATGAGCTACCTTATATTTAAGCCTTTTGGATACTCTTGAGAGGTAGTTAGCAACTTGTTTGAAGCTACATATCTGTATCTAATTCCATCCTTTGGCCTAAATCCCTTTCTCAGTACAGGCTTACTGTTTTTTTAATCTTGTGATCACGTTTCTTGACCAATGTCTTGACATTACTACTCTTCTTTATTTGAAGCTCAGGTGACAAACTACTTTAATATCCAGTAACTGCTTGTGGTTTTTTATTCCGATAGTGAATACCTGAATCGTCCTCAAAGTCCTTATCAACATAATTTTAATTCAATCCTTGGAATTTTTATTCTAGAAAAAAAATTTTAAAGTTACTAAAAAGTGCTTTTAAAGTGTGAGTAACAATTAAGTATAAAATTAATTTATAGATCAAATTAAATAGAAAAATTAGCCGATTATTCTCATTGCTGTCTCAGAGGGTTGCTTTTCCTGGGAGCCAATAATATACAGGGACAGAGATTTATCTCTAGAAATACTACCCTGAAAGCAAATAATTTTGGATGGGTAGCATAATGAACTTCTCATGTTGGCATCTTGGGGATGCTTATGTGCTCAGGAAGGTCTATGAAAAATATTTCTCTATGAAGAATTCTTAATTTATGTACCTAAATCTACTTACATGGCATTTTAGAACAAAATGAGTGGACTGTTTTCCTTGTGTATCATATTTTTGTAAATCTCAAAGCAGACACTCCTCCATTTTTTCCAAATAAAGCCGATTGAAATCCAGTGGGAGCAGCCTGAAACTTTTCAGTTTGTTTGCTTTTCATGAAAACTGTTGCCCTTAGACACAAGAGTTAAGAAATAAGGAATATTCCAGCAGTAAAATTCTTTTCAACTTGCAGTTTCATAATGTTATTTCATGTGCATGTTATTTGATGAACGTTCATCATCCATTTTTGCAAAATAAATTATTTTGGTATGACAGAAGGGGAAAGGAAAAAAAATACTACTAAATTCCAGGAACATGAAACTTTTCAAACTAAAAGTCTTTTCAAGTCTGTTATAATGGTAGGTATCAGACAGAAAAAAATTACTTAGAGTAAATATTTATATTATACTATATAATATTTATACTATAACAACTTTTTGAGTTGAATTTTTTCATGTACGTTGCAGACAAGTTAAGAAAACAATCATAAGTAATAAATAAGACATTAAATGAACCCTGTGACAATCTTCTTACTCTATTACTGTGCTCCAGCATGGTAATAATTTCTTTTCTTGGTTTGTGTTTACCCTGGGTTGGGCTGTGGTAGAGTTAATTTCCTTCGCAGTATCTAGTATGCATCTAAGTTTCAGATTTGTGCTGAAAACAGTGTAGATAATACTTGGAAATTTTTGTTATTGCTGAGCAGCTCTCAAACAGAATCAAGGCCTTTTTTTGCTTTTCACCCTGCCCCACCAGTGGGCAGGCTTGGGATACACAGGAATTGGGAGGGGACGCAGTTGGGACAGCTGATCCCAAGTTACGAAAGGGATATCCCACAAAATATGGCATCATGCCGAGTGTATGAAGCTGGGAGAAGAAGAAGGGAGTGGAGGAGTTTCGGGTGATGGGGTTTGACTTCTGAAGTAACTGTTACACATGATGGAGCCCTGCTTTCCTGAGGGTGGCTGGACACCTGCCTGCCCATGGGCAGTGGTGAATGAATTCCTTATCTTGCATTGCTTGCATGTGTGCCTTTTTCTTTCCCTATTAAACTGTCTTTATCTCAACCCACGAGTTTGTCACTTTTACCCTGCTGTTTCTCTGCCACACTCCCACCATGGGACAGTGAGTGAGCAGCTCTGTGGTGTTGAGCTGCTGGCTGGGATTAAACCTTGAAAGCTTTTTATTTATTTCCTTTTTATGTGCAGTATGCTTCTGTACATAACATGAAAAAGAAAAGCAGCAGTGAACATCACAACATTCAAGATATGTGAAAATAGGATTGGAAAATTATGTACAATGGAGATTAAATTAATTTCTATTCCTTTTTACCAAGATAGGACTGTATCATCATAATTAGTCAGTTCTATTGTGGTACTCAGACAGAGATATTTAAAATTTATTCTAAGACTCTTTTTCTGTAGAGCCTAAAGTAAATTAAATCTTATCTCTTAACTTTATATCTTCTTCTTTGGTTTCCTTTCTGTTTGATGTCTTCGTTTTACTTAACATTAGATTAAGATCTAAGTAGAAATATACTTCTGTCTTAACTTTGAGATCTTGTGGAGGGTTTCAGCCTTTCTAGCTCCAGCTTTTTTTATCATATGTTGCCACATTTTCATGAATTACATCTTTGAGTTCTTTTTATGCCTTTCCAGATAATATTCTTCGTCCAGAAGAAAACTAAAATACATGTTTTAAACATTGCAACTTGTGTGTTCTCTCCATTTTGTCAGGAAGAAAGGCTCAAGTACTAGTTTGCATTTGTCACTACCTTGCATATGCAGATGTTTATTAACTGCATTTTTGTATTTGATGATTTCAATGAATTATTATTTGAGTAATATTAGTGTAACAAGATGGTGTTCTCTGGTAAATTTTGAATTACAGATCTTCTGATAGTATTAGTCAGTCTGAAATGTAACACATTCTTCGAAGAAAACTGAAATTATTCCCGATGTACAAACAATTGTTGAATTTGAACTATTATGTCAAAAAATCACAGTATCATGAGTTAATGGGACCAATATTCCACTCTTTCTTATGGTGAATGTAACACTCAATTTAATATAAGTAAGAATGGAAATACCGGTTTCTTGAATTTTTTGTGTTTGCTCTTGCAAACATACAGTAAAATTATCTTTTCCTGTTAGAGATTGCCTGAAAAAAGTGATACTGATAACCCTCTTCTGTCCCTGAATACTTAGATATACCTTCCTGATGATTGTGTGAAAATTACATATACAACATAAGTGTCAGCACAAAAAATATTCATTGCAGGATACACCAATTTAAATCCATCATCCTATATTACAACTCTCAGATCACATGTACTTCCTAATTTTTTACTTTATTTTTGAATTATAAAAAACCATGATGAACTACACAGCAGCTCATGGCTTTCTGTCCCATCAGGAAGATTGAAACTACAAATCTGATGTTCTTAAATTTCTTCCAATTAACTATAAGAAGTGTTCATTACATTACTTTTCTGAATTTCCTAAGCTTTCCTGATAGCATTTCATCACCTGGCATGTAAGCAGTTTGTGTACTTACATTCTGTTTATGAATTTTTCTATTTAGTTCTTGCTAATGCTCTCATTTTAATAACCAGAAGGTTTTGATTTCTGCTCAGTGAATTCACCCTTTCCTTAGCCTAATCTGCATATGAGAGATTAAAGGGATTTCTTTGAAATGACAACAAACAGAACATAATACTCCATACCTAAGGACTAAGGATTAAAGAAATGTGCTAATTCCATTCAGGAGAAAAAAAGAAGTGATTTTCCTGCTCTAGTATGTATACATCTCAGCATAATTATTTCAAATCAATGACTCAGTGTGTTTCTGGTATTTGGCCAAATCATTATTTTTGCTGAAAAACGGATTTTACATTAACAGCAAACGTTAAATATTTTCATATAAATTATTGCTTTAAAACACACGAAATACGGTGTAGCTGGACTGAACAGAATTTAGTAAGCCCATATAATTTGCTGTGTCCTTGAAAGACTCAACTTCTGTTGGAGACAGAATCTATCAAACCTCTAAATTCATTCATTTCTCACTATTTCTTGTCCAAAGCCAGCCAATACACAATGTAGAAGGCTAGTGCTGTGAAGTATCATTTAACACTGCTGAATGCTCTAATTCAGTCCATCAACATTGATATGTTTCTTCAAAAACGTGATAATTTTACAAATACTTAAGTCTCACTTTAGAGCGAAGACTCATTTTTAAACTTTTGAAAATTGTCTACAATTTATGTAGAAGTATTTTCAAGTTTTCCTCTTCCCTAGGTTGTTTTATGAAAATAATTTTTTTTTAAGTCAAAATTGATATAAGCATGATGGCCAGTTTCAATGTTATCATTCAAGACAAAGTGGATTTCCTTAGGAGCAAATTATCTTGCATCAAAAAGCTTCCAAATACTCTTCTACTGCTTCATCTAATATTGCTGTAAATTTAGTGTTGCTTTTTGTGTCACCTAGAAGTGACAGTGTAGTAGCACAGAATAAGAAAGGTTGAGAACCAAGAACTGATCAAACAAGCAATAAAGAAGGAGGGAACCTTCTGAACACCTGCAGTGTAGTATTCACTCATGAAGTATCACCAGACCACTGGTTCTAGCTACTTTCATTTCACATCAAAATCTCACTCATTTTGACAAATGCAGTCCGGTTTCTACAACTGCTCCTGTCCATTATTGATGTAGTCAGCTTATGGGTGACAGTTTCTGTTGCCTCCCGGGTCCAAGATTCACCTCATTCTTTTCAGAAAAAAGGGAAAGGGAGGCTGGTCACCACCTAGGCAAACCTCATCAGGCCATGTGGGTCCTAGCAGCCCATGTCTTCTGCAGCAGCAAAACCAGCAAAGCCACTGTTGTGCCATGCTCACTTCACTTTCTGGCCCCAAAAGGCACATTTTGTTCCCTGTAGTGAGAGCTTTCATAGTTCACAAAATGTATATGGGTATCCCTTTAATGTCAGTTTAAATCAATGGGATTAGCACAGGGACCTTCAAGAGTTATTGCACAGAGTAACCACAGGCTTTCACAGACTGTTCTTGGTGTTGGATTTGTAAACCTTCGAAAACATTACTCTTCAAATCTTTAATTAAAAGGACTGGCTAAATGATATATGAACATACATTTGTGTCCATATAAAAACACGCAAAATTAATGAGGATTGTTTTCTGGCAATGAATGTAAACTGTAGGTTTGCCACAGAGTTAATATCAGGAGTACTTATATAACTGCTGGTGTCCCATTCCTTGGCACAGAGGCATCCAAATTTATAATTTAATTTTCCTTATCTTAAAAATAAACACGTGTAATTACAATTTTTTAATTTATGTCATAAGGGCAATTAACACATTCAAACAAAGTAAAGACAATTTTTGTTCTGTTGGGTTTTATTAAATATTAAGAGAGGAGTTATCTTTTTTAGTTTCTTATATTTAATTTTTAAAAATGAACCCAGGAAAATACATATGCAAATATATTAGTATAAAATATATTTTTCACCAATTACTTCTAGTCTCTGAGAAATAAAACAAATTCCAAAGGTAATTATGTTTGTGTAGCAAAGTCTACATAGTAGATTAAATTTCAGTTGCTACAGGTAATGTCCAAGAAGAAATCAGAGATAAATGAAAAATATCCAGTAGCATCAAGACCAGTTAATAAAATTTCTGTCCTGCTGGTGTACTTCTGAAGCAAACGAACTGTCCTATGTATGGAAGCAGCTTAAAGACCTGTCAACAAACCTTCCCAGTAAGCTGTCAGTGCACGTAACACAGAGTTTCCCCTCCCCTTACTTTCTCACCCCTTCCTGTAGATCAGCTTAAATGGGTATGTAGGATTGAACCTGCCTCCTAAGAACTGGAGGTTAAGTTCAATTCTTTTATGATTTGGACTAATATGTTAAATCAATTTTAAACACGGAACTCTGTCATAATAATATGAAGTACAAAATGTGCTGTGTTCTGTAAGTCTACTTTGCATGTTTTGCTGTGAATCTGACAGCAACTTGTATCTAGACTAGCAAGAAATACTACAATAAAGATTCTGTGGTCTATTAAACAAATTGAAGCTAAATGAATGGGCAATGCCATTTTTTATGTAGCTTAGTTTCTGGTACAGATATAAAGCTGCCTGAAGATAGAAGACCGAACCAGCAGTATGTCCTTTAGTTTTTATGACTATCCTCTACATGAAATATTGTGCCACTGAAACTTTACTATACACACAGAAAAGGCTGGAACTTAGTAATGTACAAAGTACAACCTCTCCCAACTTGCTTCATAGTATGTTATGAGTAACATATACTAGCAGAATGCTAGCCATGACCTGTATCCTCCACGATTCTTTGTGATGTTCACAGGGTCCTTCATCAGCAGGGTCATAACATTACAAAATGGATATAAGTCAATTTCTCCATGTATTTTGCAGAACAAAAAGAAATATAGAGTTTGTTCTGCCCTCAGTGGGAATGACCCCAGCATGGTGATTGCTGTTCTCTGCTGCCTTAAATAATGGATCTTTTTTGTGATTTTTAGCCAAATGATTTTGTCAAATTCTGATGCATAAATTAATTTCTTATTAAAATTTATCTCTTCTTGTGGCTAGAAGCTGAGTGGCCTGTTTCTGTAATGACAGAAAAAACATGTCTGATCAACCATTTCAGAATTCAAGACTTAAAGAAAGCCTCACATAAGCCATGCACAGCAATGAGCACATAGCACTCCACTGTCAAGTCAATTTGTTACTTTTTCACTTTTCACTCTGTCCACTTACAGACTGACAAGCCAGTTTAAAGAGACACAGGCGTACACTGCTTCTTAGCTTGGATAAGCAGTCTGCATAATCTATCAAACATCATCATTCTGACACAAGTTAGGACCATAAAACTACCCTAGAAAACAAACGAAACACAGGTAACACCACAGCAATCCTGCAGTAGCAAGGAAAAGGACAAGATTATAAGTCTGAAATTCCTAAAAATTAGTCATGTCCCTAGAAAAGAAATGTGAAAAATAAAGCACATATTATGTTCAGCCTGTAATCAGCTGGATAGTTCTTTAAAGAACTATATTTTCATGTTGACTTTCTAGTGGGCCTTCTTCTTGGAATGAGACCCTTTGTACCTTTTTATTCTAGGAAAGGAAAAAAACCCTCTTTCTTATGGTATTTACTGAAGCTGAAGATACAAAACCTTTCTTTTTTCTTCTCCCCCCCCCACCTTTTTGTGGTTGCTGTTTAATAAAAATGGTAGAGCAAAAAGTGAGTTTCCAGTGTCCAGCAGAGCTGTTTTAGCAAGCACAGTTAGCATCTGTAGGTGACCAGCTGAGAGATTAATAAAGCCATCAGAAATAGGAATTTTAAAACCATAGGTATAGCACTATAAGGGTCTCTTACCTACAGAAAAAGAAACAGACACATCCAGTGGGTTTTACATAGGGGAAGGAAAAGGGAAATGCTTTAGAGCATAAAGTGGCTTGCTTTCAATGCAGCTGCTGAAATTTTGCAAAGCTGTCTTTCTCTGACTACTCGTATGTCTTATCTCTCTTCTATTTATTTGCACTGTGAGACTGCTGTGAGAACAAAGCAAATATTATTGGCTTTATGTTGACTTTCTGCTATAGTTATATATTGTAAGAAAGGAAGAATCTGGTAGGAATAAATGCTACGCATAGACTTTTCCAGATGTGGAAAATCCTATGTGATTCTTTTTTAGTAGGTCCAGCCACTTCACCTACACTGCTTCCACATCTTTCCTTCCTTTTCGTCACATGGTAAGGCTCTCCTGAGTTGGAAAGGGATGTTTCAAATTCCCATTGTTTAAGTAAAATTCCATGTTGTAATATGCATTATGCTGAAAACATGTAACAGTATCTCTCAAAGGCAAATGATTCCTTGACTTCTAAAATTCAAATTTAACTTTGTAAGTAGAAAGCTATGAAGATTCATTGACTGCCCATTGCACAGCATTAATGTGGTGAACATGTACCAAGTATTAATTATTACAATTACCATGAGATAGAGAAGAATTAGAAATATTCAAAAGCTAGAAATACCCTGCCCTAAGCTTTCAGTATCATTACCAATCTTTAATATTATGCAAAAATCCTCTTAATTCAACACAAAAATTATACATTCTTATTTCTAAAGAGCCTATAGAATTTAACATGAAAATAAAAGAGAAAGGTCGACTGTTAGTCTTTAATTCCAACCCTACTGAGTTCTAGTGGATCTTCTTTCACAATTACATTGTCTGAAATCTTAAGTGGACACAAATAAGCAACAGTGATCAATCATGAAAACTGGGATGCCCTTTAAAGCCTATATTTTCATAGTATTTTTCTCTAAATAACATATTGCTGCCCAAGTAGTTGTGCAAAAGACTTCACTCTAGTCACCAAAAGAGTGGGGTTTTAGGGGTTTCTACACATCATTAATTTTCTATTGATGGAGAAACAGGGCAAGCTGTATGAGAGGCCAAGAGTCACTGCTGTTGCAGGAGGATGGACACTTTTTCTTAGAACTAGGAAGAATGTAGATTTAAGATCAGATCTATTTGCAGGACCTATCTGTGGACATGCATAGTGTATGTGAGAAGGAAAACTTGCTAACTTATGGACTAATGTTGAATGAGATTTGATCTATATCTCTAGTGGAACCCTTACTATGGGTAAGTTTCAGGAACTTGTTCTCAAAGTCATCAGTTTGGGTCCTCAGAAATATAAGCACAATACATATGTGTGTTGTAGAAGGAAAACTGAAGCTAGATGGACATGCTGCACATCATAAAAATTACTGTCTGTAAGGCTGAAATTACTGTTATTCTTCACTTATTGATGACTTAGTCATATCTTTTTCTGGAGAGTTCTCTCTGGCCAGTTTGTAGGCCCCAAAACTCTGAAGTCTGATATTGGAATTAATATTGACATTTTCTACTTTGAATGTAGATAAGCTAGTACATGTACAAATGATAAAACTCTGAAAGCTTGCAGAGCTTGAAAAGACTTGGAAAACAAAAACTCTGTATGGACTTTGGTTTCTGTGCAGCTTTGTTTTTCAGAAAAAATCTACACTTTAAAAATGACTATATTTATGCTAAATATGATCCAGATTATCGCAGGTGGCAACTCATAGAGACAGGGAAATGAAGGGTTGTAATTATAGTTATAATTATGCATAATGATATGCAGACTGCTGCCTTAATACACAGATCCCTCATTGTGCAAATGGGGCACGAAACACCTTTGTCTCCTCTGGGACAGACAGAATTTCAACTTGAATGGATCCTTTGAGAAGCACTTGGGAGATATGTAAATAAATACTGGACTATTTATTTGCCGATGTGGTCATTATGGTCTTTTTTTTCATAATAAAATTAATGCCATAGCATAGTCTCCTTGAGAACATGACATAACAGGAAGGATAATTTGTCAAGTCCCAAGGTGACATTTCAGACACTGTTAAAAAAACCCCATGTGCTGTAGGGATAAGGAGGCATAATGAGGCAGGCAAGCCAAATGGAACTCATCCCACACAATACAGCATGTTTGATTTAGAAAGCGAGTTTTCACCTTTGCTGTCAGATTCTGCTCACATAAAAACAATGTGTTGAATTTTTGGATCTTTTCTGTCTCCTGCCTGAATGCTGGAACTTTTTTATCGTAAAACATTTTCCTTTGGGAAAGATGAAATGTGTCTACCATTGATGGTAGTGGTAGTGGTTCCAGTGGCTGCTCTGGATTAAGGCACATTTGATAGCTCATTGGGTGTGCAAACAACCAGAAGTGTGTCCTCCTAAAGAGCTCACTATCTCACATTATTTTTGAAATAAAAAGCACACCGTGACTTTAACTGCTAGGGACTACACATCATCAGTATACAGGGAGCTATGGTTGCTTAAAATGGAGGAAATTCTGGTAGAATTTGCTCATAACAGTTTTTCTCTACAGTTAGTTTGCTCAAGACCATATTTCCCATTACGCTAGTAAAGGAGTTTGTGCACCTTGATGTACCAGGTGTAAATATAATGTGGAGAAAACGGGACATCTTTATAACAACTGTAACTGACACTTGTTTGACAACATGCTTCCTGAAATATTCCGGCCTCTCAGGTAATAGGCAAAATGATCACATCCCCTTCATCGGGGGTGGTGAACCTCACAAAATTTAATCAAGATTCATTGGAACTAAGGGAGACTTTACACTATGCAAGCTGCCTCACAAAGTCAATATCCCCTGCATGCTGAGTGTGATTGCACGTCATATCTGATTGGCAGTGCCTAAGGTTTTACCTATGAGGGATAGCAGTGAGCTCAGGCAGAATGAAAAGTAAAATACTTCCATTAGAAATACTGTAGAATCTCAATAAAATATCTGGAAATTCTCATCTTATAGCCTTTGGACTTTTAGACAGTATGACATCTTCAAATGAAGATCCAACTGCCATGAGCTTTAATAAAATCTAACTGTTAAAAGACACATGCCAAGAAAGTTTAAATGTAGAAGACATCACACTCATTATTAAGAAGAGAGAGAAAAGTCTTTTAGTCAGCAGAGACAGAGAGAACCCTTTCTTATATTCACAGAACTATACACAATGTCATAGTGGCAAATTAAAAAAAACTAATTTTATCTGGTTTAATTTAATTTCATGATTGCTGATGTACTTTATTCTTGCTGCACCTTTCTCATGTGTTGTCACCTATGTGAGCTGAAAGGTAACCACTGCAATATTCCTCATTTTCTCTCTTTTTAAAAATAAAGACAACTATCCTGGAAACCTGGTCTTCCAGCTGTTAAAGAGTAAAGAGACCACCATCTGCTGAGATGACTTGGTGTAACAATCTCCATTTAGTTTGTCCTTCCAAAGTCAAGAGTGTGATTATTCTATAATTCTCTCACCTGATTAATTCTTAACTATGAACATAATTACACTCTCCAGAAGGTAAATCACTCTTATAAATCAGCTGCTGCTGACAGATCCCTCTTCTGCATGCTAGCACACTGCAGCAAAGTCAGTCTCAGATTGTAGAAAGAGATGATTGTTAAAACACATATTTTGCAGAAGCTCTACTCATTAATGAATTACAGGTAACATGATACCGCAAAAAAAAAAAAGGGAGAAAAGGACAGAGTGTGGCATTTATAAATCCTTCAGCTACTGCAGAAATGTTTTTTATGACCAAAATGAACAAAGAAAGCAGTGCCTGCATATACAGTAGTACTGCAGCAAGCTGACGTGAAGAGACTGCTTGATATTTATGAACCCTAATCTAATATTAAATTGCCAAAGGTGGGCTTGGAACTGGGACTGACTTCAAACAACAAATCAAATAAAAATAAATCAAGTGAAAAAATTGCACAATACATATTTTTCATATTCCCCCCACCTCCCTCACCCCCATCCCTGGTTTAGCAAAGATATTTTTTTCCTGGTTCTAGCTACTGATCACTTTCTACCCTAACACATAACTTTTAATAACGGCATGTGACTGTAGTTCCCAATTTTATGAAAAGCACTCCAAGGGACTTCTCCTCACATGCAGAAAAAGTCAGTGTTTAATACATTTTTCCTAATGTTTCTTCAGTTTTTCTCAAGCAGCTATAGAGCCCAAGCTTTGCTTAAGAAATCAGAAAATTTTTAAGCAGATTTTCTGGAACATTTAAGACAAGAAAACCTACATTGTCCCATCATAACACAGAGCAACAGCTCCCACAGTCTAATCCTAAATGGTTTAAGACCTTGATACTTTTGAATCCTGAGTGATGTCTTTTCAAGTCACAGAGGGACAAACTAGCATGACATAGTCATAGGAATGCAATTGGTACTGAGCTTGAAATTAATTTTTATTTTCCATAGGAGAATATGTACTGACTTTCCTATATAACCTTACATATTTTTCCCACAATATCAATGAATTCCATGAAGTGATTCAGATAAATGCAATATATTTTGCCTGTGCCAAATAGATACTCCAATCTACTGATGACATGAATTGTTGTTTTAGAAGGGATAGAAAAAAGTATGATAAATCTTTCATTCCTTAGTTTTTGATGTATTACTCACTTTGTTGCATTTTCTTTTTTCTTTTTCTGTAGTAAGCTAAATAGTAGGTTTTAAACTCTCTTTGGGTACAGAAGAAATTACTATCACATGTACTTTTAATTATTTCTGATTCCTTTTCCTCGTTCTTTTGCATGTCTTTGGTTTCCCTAGTGAAATGAAAAATTACTATGAGATAATGAAATCTTTGAAAAATATATTTCCAAATAACTGGGCCATAATTACTTCTGAAATCAGTGACACTACATCAGGGATGAATTTATTATCTTACATTTGTTCTTTGTATGTAAGTCTACTATCTCAAACTCACAGTTTGAAAAGGAAATGTAAAATAAATGTGCTATGTTTTCCATTAAATCCAGTTAAAGAGCTTAGGGAAAGATTTCAGAGGGGGCTTGATATACAAGCAAAGATTAAAGGAGATATTTTTTATAGGATGAAATTCTACGTAAGACTTATTTTAAAGATTTAACTTTTTAAATTTTATTTTCTACCTTTTTTCAGAGTTCTATTTGAACTCCTTTCATTGGCTAAGGGATGAAAGTTTAAGTAAAAAGAATGAAAAATCTTCTGTTATCTGTGTAGGATAAGCTCCCACCAACCTTATCGTGTTGTGGAGGATACCTTCTTTACTTTTGCTTTGCTTTACTTCAGCACACATCCTCTACAGACTTGTCCCTGAGCTTTACAATGCTGAAAGCTAACTGTAGTTGTCATAGCTTGCTTAGTTCAGATTTGCCTTGTACATATAATACCGGAGCTAATTCTTCGCTTTAGTCTACATACACATTTAGCTTACACATGGGTTTGCTTAACTAGACTTTTACTCATAACTGGTTCTTAAGATCCTTCTCAGTTATACAGACCGGCTCTGTACAGTGTGTATTGAAAGAATTGTGAATATGTTATCCTGCAAACCTTTTTATGATAATGCCCTTCAGCTTTGTTCTCGGTTCCATGTCATTGCTGAAATCTCCCATAGCACCCAAAAGCAAAAAGGAAACTTGTGATGAATCTTCGATAAGATTCCTAAATCAGATGTTTAACATTCACTTGTCTTCTTACAGACACAATACAGTTATTATTTTTTTTTCCCTGTTAGAAAAGGAAAAGACATTTTGCAAAACAATTTTCTTCATATAATTTTTCTTTAAAGTTAAGGTTTTGGGTCTGCACTCAAATATTCTCTGTGTGTGAGGAGTTTCTATAGAACCAACATACTTATTCTCGAGAAGGGTCACAGAATCAGAGAGTGATTGGTGTTGGAAGGGAGTTCTGGAGATCATCTATTTTAACACCCCTGCTAAAACAGGTTTTCCCAGAGCACACTGCACACAATCACATTCAGACAGGATATGAGTATTTCCAGAGAAAGAGACTCCAAAACCTCTTTGGGCAGCCTGTTCTAGTGTTCTGTCAACCCCAAAGTAGAGAAGTTTTTCCTCATATTTAGATGGAATGTCCTTTGTTCCAGTCTGTGCCCTTTGCTCCTTATCCTGCTGCTTACGACCACCCTAAAGAGTCTGGCCCCACCCTCTTGACACCTGCCCTTGAGAAAATTTTATGCATTGAAAGATCCCATCTGAGTCATCTCTTCTCCAGGCTAAACAAGCTCTGCTCTCCCAGCCTTTCCTCATAAGAGAGATGTTCCTGTTTCCTAATGATCTTTACAGTCCCCCTCTTAATCCTTTCCAGTAGTTCCTTGTCTTTCTTGAGCTTTAGGGCCCAGAACTCAACACAGTACTCCAGATGTGACCTCATAGGGCAGAATAGAGTCTTCTACTCTCCCTTCTAGAGCCCTCAATGATGTTGACTTACTGGCTAGAGAAGTTGGAATTCCACTGTAATGCACTTCAGGTGTTCTCCTGCTCACCTGTGATCCCTCTCCAGTCATCTCTTGCTGGCCCTTTGCATCAAACTGGTGGGAGTGGCCCCAGTTTATTTTAGTTTGAAGTCTCTATCACCAGCTTTGCAAGCCTATGACCAAAAATGCCCTCCCCCTCCTTCTCTGACAGATGGACTCCATCAATCCCCAGTAGACTAGTTTTCTCAAAGTAAGTCCCATGATCCAAGTAACCAAACCCCTGGCTGTGGCACCAGTCCTGCAGCTATTTGGTAGTTCTTCAGATCCAGCTGTCCTCTTCAAAACCCTTCCCTTTAGGAAGGATTAGGAGGATTGATGCAAAAACTACATGTACTCCAGGGGCCTTTACTGCCACTCCTAGGGTTCTGTAATCCTTCTTGGCGCTGCTTGGACTGCTCATGGCTGTGTCGTTGGCTCCCAGAAACAACAGAAGTGAATAATAATCCCTGGACTTTGTGAGTCCCGGTAGTCATTCAGTAGCGTCCCTGATATGAGCTCCCTCTAAGCATCATGCTTCTCTAGAGAGCATCACACTTTTTCATTCTAAAGAGTGTTTGGTTTCCTCTTTCTACAAACCTTCCCCTTTTCCACTAAAAAAGGCATAACTACAACATAGAAAAGAGATTGTGGTGAAAAGCTAGATAACAAGTATACTTTTGATGTAACTGTATCAAATTTGTGATTCCAAAGGCGAACCACTGAATTTAATACATTATTGAAAATTGCCAATCTCTTTCTACTCATATGGAACTCTTCCCTCTGCTTTTGTCAACAGAATGAATCTTTTTTTAGTTCTTAAAGCCAAGTTTTAGAAGTCATCTAGGAAAATGTTATAATTTGTGAGGTTTGTCTCATATGTATACATACTCAGATTTGCATAGGTGTGCTATAACTCTGTCTACAAACACCACTACTTTCATTTAAGTGTCTGTATACACAATACAAAGCAAAATATGCATAGATGAAATGTAGCCAGATTCCCACAACATTTGAAATGAAGTAGGTCTAGGATTAATACAGACAGATGCACTCCTGAGAAGCTCAAGTTTCCATACACACTACTTTTGCAAAAGGAGGTATCCAGTTCAAGGTTTTCATGCAGGCCTGTCTTTCATTACAAGGTGAGCAAATCCCTTATCCTGCTTATGCTATTGCACACTACAGTGGTTTGAATCACATTTTATAAACCACACCTGATTTATTTTAAGGTTCTAAGGTACCATATGTGCTGCATTCACTTGACAGATGGATATTGATATTTTTTCTCATCTGCATGAACACTAGGTGAAGCATATGAGAAACTGTTAATGATATCAATACTGTGCTGATTAAGATCATATTCATACCTCTGATGAAACCTGATAGAATGTGTCAGAAATTCCACTTCCGAATTTTTTATTGTGATATTGATATACCATTTGTCGCTACTGTGTAGCTAAAATAAAATTTAATATGGTAGACATACTATGAAAGTATATCCAGATAATTTATTTCTCCAATAAGTTAGTTCTAAATAATAGTCAAGACACTAATACACAAAGGGGAATATACAGCAAAGGTAACAAGTAGGTATGTATAAAAATTTAGAATTAATGGGAGTTTTATCTAGGTCCTGTTGTTAAGGAAGTAGTTATACTCAGAACTTCAGATGAAAGAGTGTCTTTCAGGGTAAATATGAGAACAAACCTCAGACGCAGAGGTGGCTTCCCCAAAGGGAAAGTTTGCAACAAAGGGGAACTTCAAAAATAGAAGGTCAAATGTCATACAATGTATTTAAACCCTAATAGCATGCACTAGCCAAGCCCTCACTCAGGACCAGACTCAACACCTGAACTCAATTGTTATTCAAATACAGTTCATGCCGCCTCAACCTAAAGTGCTCGTTAACCTCCTACAAACAGCTGTACCTGCAGGGTGGGCACAAGCCCTATAAATCTAGCCCTGGGAGGAGCCAAGGTTGGGGTGGTTGTTCCTGGTTGCTGTGTGTTGCTGGAGCTCTGCTCTAAGAAACCATAAGCCAAGACTCAGAAGACAGCGAGCTCTGGCACAAGTGGTGACCTCAGCATGATACCAACACGCAGCGTGACAACCGCTGTGGCAAAATTCCTGTGGTCCAACATACCCAAAGAGGTGGTTGCTCCTGGTTACTGTGTGCTGTGTGCTGCTGGAGCTATGCTCTGAGAAATCCTAATCCAAGGCTCAGAAGGCTGTGAGCTCCGGCACAGGTCAAATTCTGCCCCAGACTGCCTAAAATATTTTTCTAATAAGGGAGACCAGTTGAATCTCAGCAACTGAGAAAATATGTTATAGGGGGGGAAATATGTCGTAGGGGATTCGCATTCTTTTCCATAACCAAGCAATGTAGGATATTGATGGGCAATTCAGAAAAAATTCTAGGTATCACTCTGCAGACAAATCAGATGTTTTGTTCTATCACCTTCATTTCCTTTCACTAGAAGTTATCTCAGTTGGTCAGAGCAGGGTGCTAATAACACCAAGGCTGTGAGTTCAATCCCTGTATATGCCATTCACTTAAGAGTTGGACTTGATAATCCTTCTGGGTCCTTTTCAACTCAGAGTATTCTGTGATCTCATCAACAAAGTAGGTGGTATACCCACACACCAGTAAAGAAGCCTAGCATATTCTTAATGAATAGCTTAGGCTAAAGCACCTTAGTATAGTGTAACTGAAATATGGGCAGTCTTTCCTTTGTGATGACTGCTGGAGACACGGTCATATATAGACAAGAAAAAAGTAGTCATTGATGAGTAGTAATTTTTTTCGTATGCTGCAGCAAGAGTCATCAGACCTCAACTGTCAATATGCTGACAAACAAGATATTCTGTGTCCCAGTTTAAAATGAGGATAGCAAAAGTTGGTTTGTTTTTTGGGGTTTTTTTTAAGAACTCTGAGAATTACTGGTTAGTACAAGATTTTATTATTTCATTTAGCTATACCTTTCTGGCAGTCAATAGTAGTTACTAAATCAGCTGCTGAGAAACTGATGACATCCTTACTATCAGATTTGCACAAGAATTATCAGGGACACAAGATCCCAGTTTATGCATGTATTTTATTGGGAAATTTCTACTACAGATTCACTAGATATTATGTATAAGGGAAGAAATCCCATATTAACTGTAAATTTCTTTTGCTTTGCTTCCAGTACTCATACTAGAGTTTGATTAGACCTAGTAGGAAGTCTTTTATGACACATGATGCATATACACATTGAAACAATGGCTTAACTTCAAGTACAGGCAGAAAAACAGAAAAAAAAGAAGACATTCTGATACAGTAAACACACTTTGTTACTGAGAGATAAAAAAAAAACAACATAAAACCAAAACCTCTAGCAAAGCCTCTACTCTCATATTCAGGTCAAACTATTCAGATAATTACATAACATGGCTAAGTTTAATTCCAGTACTTGTTATCCCTCTTCTCATTCATATTCACCGTTCTCTCTCCGGCTATCCAACCCAGTAAAATGTGCCATTCTCCTATTTCCCACAGGAAGTCTTTTCCAGACAGATTACTTAGTCTTTCCGAAACATGAATTCAGTTATGCAAAAATGTCATTCTAGGAAGACTTGGTAACTTTTCTAAGTGTGTTCAAAACTGAACTTTGAACTTCGGATCTTAACAGGCTAAGAAACTTACAGGCACCTAACTCCTTTGGTTCGTCTGCCTACCTGTGAAACAAATTATTCTAAAGCCTCCAAAAACCCCATAGTTGAAGTCTTTGTAAATATTAATGTACAAAATTGCACAATGTCCATCTGTGAAAGTGTAAGTTACAAGTCGAGATATTGAGAAACAAATAAAATAAATGTCTGGGGAAAAAAACACTCATAGGGTTAAAATTAATTTATATTCTATAATGATACGTTTGGCTTGTGGAAGAAGAAAAGATACCTGACACTTTCTTAATCCCAATGTTGGACCTTAGTCACAAGGTTATTCTATAGGATCGCTGTACAGACCACAAAACAAGACTTTAAAAACCTCTTCATATTTTTCCAAAATAAATGTTGACTTACATGATTACCATTTCTCCAGAATATACTGCAGAAAGAAGAGAGTCTAAAGTAAACTTATATATCTTCAGAGACCTGGGGGCAAAACTGGAGGAAGAGGCTGGGAGGTGGAAAGAGAGACAGAGATTAAGAGATTCTTTGGGTCTAGAAATGCTTTTTCTTCCATAGTTTTTGAGAGTAATGCAAGAATCACGTCTGCACTTCAGTTCACTATCCAGGAGCCAAATGAAACTATGAATCTCTGATCTGGACTTCTATCATCTCCACATACCATAAGTATTTTTGCTTCAATTTGTGGCTAAAAGTTGAGGAGGAAAAAGTCATGAGCTATACAGCTGTCAGTTCAATGAATTTCTTCTAGTAGGAATTTACATCTTTATACTGTATAAATGTTAATAAACATCTTTTTAATTCATCACCTAGAGTTTCCTCTGTCCATTTTCAGAAGGTATCCACAAATTCTAGCCTTCTGTGCCTTGTCACTACTGTAGCTTCCTGGTAAGGGTCTCTTACTACAATGCTTTGTACTATATCCACAGGATATGAGAGACATTTTAATCATGCACAAAATAATTCATATATAACACAGAAATATGGTGGAAAAATGGGTCTAGGTAGATAGATTCTAGTCTGAGGTATAGTTTCTAAATTAGAATTCTGCATAGACACATTTTCAATTTCATTACCTGGTTAACTACTGACTAATCACAGGAGCATTTTTTAACAAAATAATTGGGCACAACATAAAATTGCCCTTCTACCAACAAAAATGTGAGATATAGATTATATTACTGACAACACTGAAATTGTTCAGCATAAGCAAACTTCAGAAACAGATAAAGACATTTAATCATACACTTTAGCATATATTGCATATGTGAAATATTCTACGATAACTATACCTAACAGTAAATCTGAGTTTATTTAATAGAAACAGGAAACTAAAAAAAAAAAAAAAACAAACCAATTTTGTCCTTGGTTGCTCTGTATACCTAAAGGGCAACAACTGTAAACCTGAATAAATTTTTTTTAATGCCAGGATGTTTCCAAAGGTAAATCCCTTGGTTGTTATTATTGATTTCCAACAGCTCCTTTTTTGAATTTAAATGTAAATTTTTTCAACTTTACCCTTTGTATGAATCAATAACAATTTACCTTGCAGTATTATGCTAGCACAAATGTTTAATACATGGATTATGTCCTTTGACTTGCACCTTGCTATAATAAAAGTGGGTTTGAAATAGCTGAAGATCAGGGTGGATAGTGCTAATACTCTGGCACAGTAGCTTGTATCTATTTATAAAATGAGAAATAAATATAAAGCAAAACCTCTTCCCATAAATGTTAATTTAAATGGATTTATCTGCAGATATAAAGATACAGAGATTAGAAATTCTGATTAGCTAACCTAAGATGTAATGCAATTCTCTGTTCCTTTCTTTATGCATTGATTTAAAATTAAAAATTCATTTTACTAGGAATTCTGACAACTGTAAATGCTTCACTTAAAATACTCACTAGCAAATGGAATGGTAAAGTCAAATCCATTTTACCATATATCTTTGATAACTGTCCAACAGTTTCCAAAACTTTAAAATGTTATTCAGTGTTTGATATCAGCTTTTGGGATTTCTTCCTGATCCTAAAGACCTCCAAAAAGCCAAAAACAGTTATGAATACCTAAGCTTTGCTTTTGATTTGGAAAATGTCCATTTATGGTTTTCAAAGGCAAAACAAATAGTATCATTTTAAAGAACAAGTCATAGAATAATAAATAGATCTAGATGTGAATATTTTTCCACAATTCCACCTTCTCTGTATAAAAAATAAGAATCTTCGAAAACCTATGCATCTCCTCAATGATGGATCTCAAAAACCCAACAGTGCTGATTCAGTTTTGGGCTCCATGGCACAAGAGAGACACGGGGCTTCTGGAGCAGTTCCAGCAGAAAGCTGCTATGTTGATCAAAGGTCTGGAGAATCTCTCTTATAAGGAAAGGCTGCAGGAGCTGGTCCTGTTCAGCATCAAAAAGAGATGACTGAGAGGGGACCTCATCAGTTCATGTAAGTATTGAAAGGGTGGGGATCAAGAGGATGGAGATAGGCCAATAAAAGGCAATGGGGAGAAACTAATACACAGAAAGTTTTGCCTGAATGTGAAGAAGAACTTTTTTACTGTGTGAGTGACCAAGCACTGGAACAGGTAACCCTGAGAGTTTGTGGAGTCTCGCTCACCAGAGATATTCAAGAACCATCTGGAGCAATCCTGTGCCACGTGCTCTGGGGTGACCCTGCTTGACCAGGGAGGTTGGACCAGGTGACCCACTGTGGTCCCTTCCAACCTCACCCATTCTATGATTCTCACCAGTGCAAAGCCAGGATTGTAACTGGATAACTAAGGTGACTGCATGGGAGCATGACAGTGCTCTTAACTGGAAAAATTTCTTATTTTCTATCATTTGATAACACTTAGATTGAGTTTCTTATTGATACACTGGGGCTTTCGTTTATTTGTTTTGTCAACTCTCTTTTATTTTTTGTTTTTCAGTGAAACTGGAGATACCAGCATGTTCATTTCAGGATTTTAATCTGGAATATCTTTCTCTCATAAAGTTTGCTGGATTTCCCAAGTCTTGCATAATGCAAAAAAATGCTGCTGCTTTATAAGAACTCCTGTTGAAAAATGGCAATTTTCCTTAACATCTGGGATGTGTTTGCTGTAGCAAGCATAATGTGAGCAAAATACCATTTTTAAAAGTAGTTAACAAACATTTTTATTATAGTTTGAAGCAGAAAAAAGCACGTACAGGCTTACCATAGACTTAATTTGATGTTCCTCTTGCTTTCAATACACAAATAGGACTGTCACTACATATAGTGTTGTGACTTTTTGTTTTTCACTTGTGACTCATTTCATAAGAGGAAAAAAATGATCAGAAAAAACAGCAATGAACAATCTATGCCAAAGTACTGTGGACCAAACCTTTCCAAACATTGTTATACTGCTATGAGAAGAAGACCAAATAGCATTGGAAAAACTCAAGCAACTAAAACCCAGCAAACAAACAACTAGAAAGGAAAGCAAAACATAAGATGGGAAGAGTGAAACTGTTTTTAAAATCTTTGGACACTTTTTAAATATCACTTTTAATCCAATGCTACTGATGTGTTAGAATCTTAAGGTACCACTGAGGTCAAGCACAAGTTTCTGCAGGAGCAGTATCACGACTCACATATATAATACCTTCATTAGCTCACCTGCCCTGGAAAATAATAAAGTTTACATAATCACATGCATAACAAATTCTGTACCCCTTTTTTTTTCTGGCTTGGACCAGAACAGAGTTAACTTTCTTCATAAAAGGTCATATATCATTTCCTAGAGTCCTGTCATCGGTCATGAGAGTGAAGAGATCAGTACGTTAATTTAATAAAATAGAGTATTTCCCAATTTAGTCAACACAAATGAAAAATATTAGAAAGAATATTGTAAAATAAAACCTAATAATAATATGGGAAACAGAGCCTCTGTAGGAGTAGATGGCAAAATATTTTATAGCCGCTTGAACTAAGGCAGATATGTTTTTCATGGTCTATTGCAGAGACAGAGGACTGATATAACCCTTTGTTTAATAGTAGAAGCGAAAGAAAGCACTATACACTATCAATATCCAGTCTTATGTCTGAAGTACTGACAGTGGAAACTCTGCAGGCATGTAATGTAACTACCTTATTTACCACACAGAATATAACCAAAGACACTGTTAAATTGGATCAGGTTATAGGAAATAAAACTCCAAAGGTAAAAAGATCAGCAAACCAGAAAAATGAGATTGAAAGAAGAAAACCCTGTAAAAAGGTGGGGGCTAATAAAATATGAATTTCCTCATGTAACTTTGCACTAAGTTTTGTATTAGCTACAAGGTTTCTGTTTTTCATCTATGAAAGGTAATAATTTACAAATTGTGTGAAAAGAAAGGTTTTTTAAAAGTAGAATGTCCATCATATGAAGCGAGATCACAATAGGCCTGTGCCAGATTTTATAGGAAAAATATATTCTTGTCACTGCATCCTATTTTCCTGGTGTATAGAGGCTGTTAACAATGTGCAAGTGTTTTATATCTTCAGAATAAAATCAGTGAAATGAAAGGAACACATGGTAAAAGTCAGTAGAGGTAGGAGAGCTGCTTATTTCCCACAGTGTCTTTGCTGGATGGGTTGGGATGCATGCTGCCTTGAATATTTCATTCAATTTACTGAAATCCTCAATGTCTAGTATAACAATTTGCAAGAAGGTAATGAACATATTGTTTAACCTGTTCTTTAACTTCTAAATACATGCAGGCTACAAGATATCTGAAAAGACCGTGGGTATCATAGCTGTCTAGGGCACATCTAAGAGGTTTAATAATTTCTTATGTATTTCATAGAAGGATCCTGATTTGTAAAAAAAATAGAAACAGACCAAATTCCAAACTTCCTGTAGGAACAATAGGATAGATCATAAGATTACCAACACTCAGTAGAAGAATATTACCCATACCCATCTTTCCAAGTGTGAAATGTTCAATTATTCCTAAAGAGACCAAAACTGAAATAAGTGCAGAACATGTGACCAATTTATACAATATTATTTTTATCAGTAGAATCAATTTAAAAAAAAAATTACTAATGACAAGGTCCAGTAAAGAACTGGGGACAAACATTGAAAATTGCAATCTAGAAGTTTCTACTCAACCTGCCACTGAAGCTTTAATGATGCTTAGGCTACGTCCTTGTCCCCCTTTTTGACTGTCCGGTATCTTTGGGGCTGGACTGGCACTTCCGTACCTGCCCAGTTGCTCTGTTTTAGGTAATTAAGTACCTAGTCTGTCAGAGTTTGGCTTTCTCATTAAGTGAAAGCTGAGGATCTACTCATTTCTCTTCTTAGTGTTCAAAAGAAAGTGATGCTGCTGTTGCATTCTCTCAGTTTCATTTTGCTCCAACACAAATCAAAGAAAATTTTAAATCACAGAAAATGTAAACACTGAGTTTATAAAATATGCTAAACACCTAACATCCTCACAGTTTGGAAAATACATATATAGATCCCTTTATTCAGAAGTAGGTTTTGACCTATGGACAGAAACTGAGATCTGAACATTAACATTATTTAGAAGAAATATATAATGTACTTACAAATCTAAATGCCTCTTGTGTTCATGGATTTTCAAAATTATTTTGCTAAAATAATATTCTAATATTTTTCTAATGACACAAGACCTCCCTTGTGTTAGAAATAATGTAGATCTTTTCACTACAGAAACTGGTTAAGCCTTCCTTAGATGAATATTGCTTTCTAGCAGTCTCCAGCAATAATTTTTTTTTTTTTAGTCGTAGTAAGAATAAGTGGTTTCAAGACAAACATTAAGCAGCTGGTGAACCCCAGTATTATTCACTAATTCATGACATATCTAATCATTAAAAAATCAAATGCTACAGAATTATTCTTTTACTACTTGTTATTCTCAAAAGGGATATTATTTTTTTATTTGTGCTTTCATTACTTGAATTCAGTATAGACTCTGCTACAAATAATTATTTAAAACTTTCCTCTGCAAGCACCTTCTTTTAATGTTGGACAAATAAATTAAGGGCCAGTCTACCAGCAGCCCGACCCTGTCAGAAGAAAGTAGAAGAGCTATTTCCCTCAAAAACCTAAATTAATGTAGACAACTAGCATGCTTTTTGTGGCTACAGGATTTGGGAAAATGAGAGAGGCTTAGAGAGTGAGAGAAAACATAAACATTTTTATAGTCTAGTATATGTATAGAAGTGAAAAACAACCAAGTCTGCCAATTTTAGAAACAATGCAATTGGAATAAAGGGGTTAAACACACTGATGTAACTGGGCGCAAAGCCAGGGGAATGTTGTGATACAATAGAATTATAAATTAGGTGTTTGTTCTAAACTTTTTCTAGCATAGAAAAGGGTTCATTCTGAACATTAAGTTCTTACAAACTACTGCCGACTAAGGTGATTGGTAAGTGTGTCAAGAAAAAATACAACTGGTAAGTTACATTTTCAGTTTATGTCAGATGTCCTTGATACAGGCACATGAATCCTCTCAAGTGAGGTGCTTACTTCCCACACACATACAGAGAGAGAGAGAGAGAGAAAGAAAAGAGCAAAACAAAATCTCTTCATTCAAGGCAAGAAGCTGTCTCCAAAGGATAGCTCCAAGAATGCAGACATGCATGCGAAAGAACCATAAATTAGCAGATGGAAAGAATGCCACATAAAAAGGCTATTAAATGATTTTGTGATAGCTAACTTCTCAATAGAGTCGGGTGAAACCAAAAGCTCTGCAAAAGCAGTCATGCATGGAGAAGATGTATATTTGAAAGAGGTTGGGGGTGAGAGGTGAAGGGGGCATTAATTAGAGGCTGTTGTCAGGAGAAGTATATGAGGTAAATTCCCCTCTGATGTGGTGTTTAAACGTACAGACAAAAAGTCCACTCACCTCAAAGACATTGCTATAGTCCCTTCATTACTGTATAAACATGGATTAGTCATGCTACTGAAGCTGTTATATATCCTGCAGGTTTTAACAGGAGGAAAAGAAATAATTACAGAAGCAAGGAGAAAGAAGGTGAAAAAAAGATGGAAACACATTAAGATGCCAGAATGTAAATAGTTTCCTCTCTCCTGAGTCTCTTACACATATATATCTAAAGTAAATGCAGTTGCTCAGTGAAGCCAGTGATCTTATCTCTTGTTTTCAGCAGTCCAATGCAGCCCCAGAGGCGCACAAAAAATTAGTGCTCATTGCTGTTATCTTTTCTTACCTAAATAAAATGCAGCATCGATGAATAAGAAGGAAAACATTGTGCCTGTCTGATAAGACAGCATCCCTTCCAGCATTCTGTGTCTGTAAAGTGCAAATGAACACATTGGAAAAGAAAGAACTGAAAGTCTTAGTTTTGGGGTAAATTCTTTGCAATTCTGAATACAAGGAATTTAAGGTAGATCAGTAAAAGCCTAAAGCGAAAATGCTTCGGAAAACCACATCTAGGGCATCCAAAAGATGAAGTGTCCTAAATCAGCAGTGCATTCTGAAAATTTTTAGAGTCTTCATTCAATATTCACAAAGCAAAGGTAAAGACAAAGACACACTGGGCCAGCTATTGGTTTGAAACCAGCAGTTGTGTTTACTGAGAAGAGGTATATAATCTGTCCCTTCAAACTGAACCTTCTGCCTTTAGACATAAAGGATTAGAGAGTAGTAGCAGGAGTGATTTGAAAAGATGTAACTGCATGTGTTGACATGCTGTGACTCATCATAGTCAGTGGCATTACTCTTATTTTTATTTCCTATAAATGTAAGCTCTCACGGAGTTCAAAAGAAAATGCAATCTGAAGAAGATGTTTTTAAAGCATGTAGAAAAAAAAAAGAGTAGTCTTGCTGAAGAAAAAAGAGACACCTTTCTTTTTCTGCTATTCACTTCTGCGGTATTCACATTTCTCAATGAACAGTTTCCTGAAATCCCTAAATTGATGAGACATGAAGAAATGTGGTCTTATGAACCATCTAATTTTAGGTAACCAGGTAAATATATCTTCTTCTTAGCTATATATAATGTAGTCATCATTTACAATAATGATCTAAATGTATATGAATGATGAATTGTAAAGATACTCTCAAAACTCACAAAAGGTCCAATAACAACTTGATTTTCTGAAGCATTGAAGGGTGCAGAAACACTTGTTTAAATTCTCCATGCTATTTACTTTAGATGAAGGTGGCACAGTAGGTGACTTTGCTGTCATTGTAGTTTGTGATGAGTTAGTGAAATGAATTCAGTGACCCATAAGGTCATGCTGAACTCTCAAAGCACAACCAAAATGATTATTACACTGTGCATTCTATACTGGTATGTTAGAATAAAAAAAACACTACAACTTTGTAACCTGCATATTTTCCTGCAGGAAATCGATATAATAAAATTATGCCTAGATCTACAGAAAGGTTTTTTAAGTTTAGTTTTTGAAACTTCTTTATCAATTAATACTGAAAACAACATTTGTGTGTTAGATTAGACACACACTGAAATGCCAACACCTATAAAGGAAGATGATGAGAGAGAGCTTATATATACATATATATATATTCTTTTTTATTTTTAATAAATAGCATATATACTAAACTCTTTGTGGATATAAGAATAAAAGATTGTCAGGATTCAATCCTAGATCAGCTGTAGTTTAAGACTTTTGCTTGGGGCTGCAACTCAGTTACTTTTATTTACTTTATTTATGCATTATCTATTTATTTATTTATAGGGATTTTGCAGCATGAAGCACCTGAGTGTTGCATTGTTCAACACTGACTCATTACCTTGCTGTCAGTGCAATGCACAACATGTTAAGGACATTAAAATGGTTCCTGAAGTGCCTTTAACTCTTGGTTCAAGAACAGAAGCAAACAATTAGATTAGATCATCCTATATACATGAAATCTGACATGATACATTACTGTGAACACAGGAAACAATACTGTACCTGAGTCTGCGCAGAAAATTTAAATATAAAATCAAGAAAGTTTCAAATTATACAAGATTCTTTGTCTTCAACTTGATCAGCTTTAACCACATTGGATACAGAACATTATGTTATATCAAAATACACTTTTTTTCTCCCTCTGCCTACTATTGAAATAACTACTTGGCAAGATATTCCTTTAATAATAATAGCAATCACGGTAATAATGATTTTTTTGTTTCAAGTCTTTTCTCCACAATACGTTAACAGAATGGACACGAAGATTTTCAAAACCCAGTCAGGCATCTCTTACTGTATGTTTATCTGCAAATATGCTGCTTTTAGCAGGAGGTCAAATAAAGCAACAATGTAGAACTGTACATTTATTTCCCTTTAATCTTTAGGGGCTCGCAGGTTTAGGCACTCTGCAGAATTTCTCTTGATTTTTTTCCTTGTCAACAAAGAATGGGGCAAATATCCACTTCTGTCTTACAGAACTTGAGATATTACTTAGAAAGAACAGTGTTACAGAGACTCATAATTTTGAACTTACTTATGATGTGTTTGGCTATTCCAATTATAGTTTCTGATAGTGGCAAATTTATGTTCCTTCAATATTATTTTTTGGTTTTGCCAAACTCAGCTTACTGTCACATGTGTTCCTGTAGTGACTGTGCTTTAAACGCCTTCATGCATGAACGTCTCATTACTGGCCAAGACCCAAGCTGCAGCTTGGCATCTTTTGGGACAGATCAGTCAATTGTCCAGAGCCTTCTGAAAGCTATGGGAAAGCCAGATATTGGGATGACCAAGCAACACATTCTTCTGTTTGAGGGTAAAAACCAAGTACTCGACGTCTGGAAATAGAAAGAGACTGTGGGTAGCCTGGTCTAACATCTCGAAAACTTCTAGTACAGAAGGCAGAAAGAATTATAGATCAGGTGGAATATAAGGTCTGATCTATGTCTGCTCCTGAAGTGACATGCCCTGAGCCATCAACAGGAAAAAAGTCAGACCCACACAACTGAATGCCATATTCAGAGAAGTACATTTACATGTTTACACTGCTTTTTAATCTATCTGCATTCAACATTTTCTAGCAGTATGTGTTTACCGGTGTATGGCATTATGCTGATCCTTTATTTCTACTTTTTATAGAGCTATATTTAATTATAAAAGTGTTGGCTAAATCAAGCACTTCAAATGTAGATAGTAACAATTTTAATGAAGAAGCAGAGATAACTAATTCTTTGTTCTCCCCAAAAGCACATGACATGTGAAAGTTATGAGATTATCTCAGACCTAAGGGACATTACATTTCAATAGAACAGTCATATCATAGAAAGCTGGCTGAAGCTCTGGGAACCTTCAGTATCAAAGGTTCTCCTCTATAATGATAGGTGCTGACTTCAGTCTCAGGACAACCTCTACAAATCTGAAAGAAACTCTTGCAGTGTACACAGATTAAAGTTGTAGAGAAAAGCAAGGTTTCAAATCAAGTCCTTTCACTGAAAACTCACAGCCAGAATTTCAATGTCCTACTGGTCAAAAATTAGAACCTCTAGCATAACACCCAAGCATTCACATTTTTGGTGTTTTCCAGAAGGTTTGTACTAAAAAAATGCTATTTTTCCTTCATGTTGCTATAGCAAACTCTTACCTTTTTTTTCCTTCTTGTTCTTTTGTAAAAGTCTGAAAATAAGCACTCAGAGCAATTGACTTCCAGATGGAGTAACTTGCTCTGCAAATATAGTGATGCGGTAGCAAATCACTGCTTGTTTGTGGCTCCCAGAGGGGATACTCACATTTAAAGAAAAATAAACCAGAACATATTTATGTTCCATGTCACTGCCACAACTTTTTTCATCTATAAAAACGCACTCCTGGAACAGCCTCACAATTTTTAATCAATGTGATGGTCGTAGAGTCAGATAAGGAGCCAAAGTATTCAAGTGGATAAATGGAATACAAACCTTAGTTTTGCCGTGTAAAAATATTTTAGGATTCTATCAGACGCTGACTTGTTTAGACTGTTCTGAAGACCTCTGATAAAATGTTTTGAGGTACTTTGGTGATCTAGACAGAATTATATTATCAGAAGTGATTTATATAGCTAGAGACAGATTTATAAGGGTATCTTGATCAGTGTAGTTGGATTTACAAAAAAAAAGTAAACTAGAACTCAAAAAAAGCACTTAAAATACTTGAAAGCTTATAAAAATGAAAATATATATCTGAGCTGAAGAAAACAATTTAAAGAAATTGAGTGAAGTACATAGTTTACATGTACAATTACTAGGGAAATTTAGTGTCCCAAAGACAACTTTAAGGACCCACACTTGGCACTGAATAAACTTACATTTCTGATGAGTTATCCTACAGTAAAAACTCTAATGTTCATAGTGCCTAAATTCAGTTTTAAAGCTCTTTTTAGTCACCCAGAGTACTCTTCTAGAAATCATATTTAACTGTCATGGATTTTGGTGATTGATAGATACACAAAGCATTTAGGTAATATTACTTCTTTTTAATCTCATTGCATGTTCTCTTTAAGGTTTGTTTTCTTTCTGTTGTTGTTGTTGCTTGGTTTGTTGGTTTGGGGGGGGGTGTTTGTTTGATTTTTTTTTTTATTCCTGTATTTTAGTATTCCTCCTTATTTTATTGTTTGTTTGTTTGTGCTCCTATGTACAAGAGGCAACAGGCAGCACTCAGCCTACCAGAGCTGACACAGTATATTTTCTCCTAGCAGGTGCTAGCCTAGAGAATACATAAGAAAATCCATGGGTGATTCGTGACCAGTGTTTTAGATTCTGGAGAGTGTGGGTGCAAGGACTAAATTATATACTGCAGATTTAGTTTATTTGCCTTCACAGAAATATTTGAAACTGAGCTCCCCACACAGCAGTTTTTATATTTGCCGCTAATACACAGAATACAAAACTCCAGCTGCAAGGCAAAACATTGATACTTATTCTTTAAACCCTACATAGATTTTTGGATCACAATTAGGGAGAGAGGGAACAGACTTAAAACCAGGAGCATTTTGCTGAAATTCACTGAAACATCCTGGAAAAGGGTGGACAGCCAGGAGGCAAATGCTGAGAGAAGTCTTTGATCATAAAACCTATCTGGTGCCAGACAATTCTTTTGATAATATGTCAGCCATGAAGAAACAAAGCATTAGGAAAAACATAGCACCAAACAATGTAGGGGGAGGATTCAAGACTAACTTTTGTTTTCTCCTCAGATAACACACTTCTTAATATCATCCATAGAAGCTCAATGCATGATGACTAGAAAAGAGCTCTCCTGACACCACTGTACTGCCTTCAGACTATTTCAGCCTGTACAGCCTCGGAAACCTTGAGTTTTCTTTTTACTTTGAGTCTTCTTTCAGGGACCCTTTACTGACCATGGGCTGTCACTACCTTGAATTTTAGGGTCTTGAACCAAATCACCAGAGCAGGGAGCTCACACACTTTGCCAGAAGTGTTCACAGCTGCACACACTACCTGTGGGAGGAGAATGAAAAACTTCGTGAATTTCAAGGGAGAGAGTGTTTTAAGCACAGGCAAGAAGAGCACTAACCTTCTTAGCTGAAATTTGTCTGCAGGACTGCCCTTCTTTTATGGCAGTTTTGTGCTCAAAACTATGTCAGGCTGTCTGGAAATGCCTTAGAGTATCCTGTCTTGTTTTTTTAAAAGAGGTCTGGAAGCAAATTTGAATGATACAGGGCTTGCTACTGTCACCATGAGCTGTTCCTGTTCTTCAAAATAATGCAGAAAACGTTGGAGGCAGATATTTTCAATATTCTTATAAGAAAAAACAGAAGAGTCCTAATGCAAACAGTAACATATATTCTCTTGCCAGACAAGGACTTTTCTGTGATGCCACTAACCTAAATGGGCTGAAGAGAGATTGCTAAGCACAGAGAATCACAGTCATTTAATTCAATAACTTGGCTTGCTGGCTGAACTTGATCCCTATATTTCAAAGTGACTGGAAAAATGACAGATTCAGGAAACAGGTTCTACCAAAAGATATCATAGAAACATCAGCTTTCACAATTGTAGGCATAATTCTGAAAAAATTTAAGCCACTTTCCAGAAGATATGATCAGCTGGACAAAAAACTTTATCAGCAATAGTAATCGTATTTAATTTCTGTGGTAAGGGGATGGTGATGAAGAACTTGGTATAAAGTTCATGAAAATTCTACTATAAGACAGAGGTCTTAGATCTAAAAATTAAAAGGGTAAGATAGGGCTAAAGCAAACTAAATAAAGTAAGACATATTGCAGTTTAATGTACACATTATTATGTAGAAATTTTAGAGGTAATACGTTTTCTAAAGGTCTCTAAATTATAAAATGAAAAAAACATTTACATTCCAAGACACAAAGACTCTAAGTAGGAAGTCAAAAAGCACCAGTATCTTGTCTTCAATGCGTTGAATTTTTTGTTCAAGGAAACTTGTTTCATTTTCACAGAATTATCTTGCAAAGAGGACAATAAACATTTGTTTCAACTCTGAAGGATTGAAATGGTCCCTTGAATTGATGACATGGCAGTTCAAATGAAAGAGTTTAACTTTTTGAATGATTTTATATAACAATTTTAACAGGGCACTTTTCAATAACAAAAGTCCAATCTTTTATGAAAATACCGCTTGATTCAATCTATCAATCAGATGAGAGCTTGCACCTCAACTGTGAAAAAAATCCACATATGAGGCTGAAAGTTTAAGACAGACAAAATATTAGAGCTTTAAAAAAAGTTAATAATGCAAATACAGACAGGTGATAGCACCATTTCAAGCCATTTGAGTTCAATAAAGTAATGCATTTTATAAATCTATTTCAAAATCATTGATTTTTTCGATAATATTCAATCCAGATCTGGCAAGAAAGACTGAAATTTGATTAAAAATTTTGAGAAACGTCCGTAGCCCCACCAAACATAAGAGAAATACATGTCCATGACATGTTTTTGTCTATAGTTCCAATTTCAGCTACAATCAACTGATGATTTGACTTCATCTGCTTCAGGCTGTCATGCTACAGAAAGAGCACTGAATTTCATTCAGAAAAATCTCTGTTTATTCATCCAAACTGAATGTTAGTTATTTTTTGAAGTGGAGGAGTTGATAGAAATTGTTTTAAAGATACTGGCGACGCATGCTGTAAGTGAGAGATATTTCAGTGCTCTCTGCCATATTGAAACATGGCTTTGATCCATAGTGAGATCATCCTGACTCATATGGAAAGTAATTTTATTCCTACGAAGTATTGCAATAGTAGGAATACTAGTAGTCACTACAGATGTTGTAGAAGGGCTCGCTTTTGAGCAAGATGAAATGAAAACTCGTGTTTGGAGCTTTACTGGGAGTTGCAACACATTTTTTGTGTTTAAGAATCACAATCTTGCTATATCTTGTCAGTTTTAGTTTGGTTTAGTTTTGTAATGTGACTACATTTTGAAGTGAAATAAACCATTTTTCACCCCAGAATTTAGGGTTTTTATTTATTAGTTCAGCTGCTACACTGGGGTGGGGGAAGTGGAAATGATGGAAGATTGCAGGACAAAAGTCAATGAAAAGTCTTTTGAGATTGCTGTCTTCTCTGTTTGAAAATTACATTTTGTGTCCTCAAAATACACTGCTCCCTAGTGGAATCTGCATACTTTAATTAGCAATTTCTTTTCATCAATCCAACCTAAATCTGCACTGACCTGAATTAAAGGGGTACATCTCACACAATACCTCTGGGAGAATGGATGACAAATATAATTGCAAACTCTATTTTTTTAAGCATTTGCAATAACTGCATTACAAAAACCNGCCAAAAAAAAAAAAAAAACCCAACCAAAAACCAGAAAACCAACAAAACAACACTATAGAGAAAAATAGCTTTTTTACTTATTTACGTATAATTGGTCTCTTAAGACCAGACAGGGTAACTTGGAAAAAATCAATATACTATACAAGCTGTAGTAACAAGCCATAGGGCAATGCTACCTCCAGGTAAAAAAGAGAAGAAAAAAAAAAAGATAAGGTGGAAGCAACTCCATTGCTGAGAGAGTCTCTACTATTCTTTCCTTTCTGCTTCTCAAATCATGGTCTTTCACATTCTGGTGCCAAAAATAGCTGACTGCAAATATAGACCTATCCAATAAGCAAGCCATAGTTACAGGGAGTTCTGTTACCAAGGCCACAGCTGTGTAGAAGCTGCAAAGCAACGTGCTGGCTTTCCCACAGGCTATAAAGGTGGTACTGTCCACCTGAGGTGTGGGGAAAAGTCACCAGCTACAGTTTGAGTGGGGCAATGAAAATTTTCAGAACTGTGGGGTGGCTTCTGAGGAAGAAGGGAGGGAACCTTTATTTCTTTTCAGTTTTGCAAATATAAAATGATAAATAAATAACAAAATAAATAAATTACTGCATATGATAGAGGTCTGTGGAATCACAAAAAGTCATGGATAAAGTGAATAGGAATGATTATTCCCTATTTCCCATTGTGTAAAAACTATGAAATGCCAAACAGCGTATTATCATTGAAACATAGTTTTATAGTGTAAAAAGGGGAATATAATGGGGAAAGTATTAGTTTTACAAGACAAAGGTAAAAACCATAAAGATTTTTTTTTCAGATAAATATTCGGATTGTTTTTCATTTTTCATTAAGAAGCTTTTAAAATTTTCTGTCATCTTTTAGATATTGGGTTAAATAGAACATTACATACATAAAGCATTTTTTTCTGTAGCTGTGACACTTTTCTCTGTGTAGATGTTGACTCTGCTGTGGAAGTCTTAGACAATCATATGAAGTGCATACATGAACTGAAAAATACTTATGTAATTCAGTCAATTCACCTACATTAAGGAGCACACTGAAGATACGACACTTAGGTTGAAATTCACAGTGTTCAATCCCCTAGAACATGAGAGTATTTGGTGTTGGTTTTTATCTGCTTATGTAGGTGAAAGTCTGTTTACACCACAGAATTACGAACAGTGTGAGACTGTTTACATCTAAGGTTGTGTTTTGGAATCATTTCTACTCAAGAGCTGAATAAAGTAGAAGAGCAATATATTATGAATCTTTGGTAAGCAGTTAATGCAGCCACTTATTTTATAATGAGAAAGAAAAATGCCAGATAAGCTGTATTTGAAGTTTTTAACTTGGGGAGGTCAATATATTATTCTGTACTTTCAGAGAGTGATGATCTGATAAAATTTCAGCAATCTTGGCATAAATTATATTATACGTGATTCACATAAATTACTTCTAATATATTTGCTGAGTTACTTGCAATTTGTCAGAAGCTATTTCCACTTATAGTTTAAATACTGTGCAAAATGGATATGACAAAAGTAGTCATTTAGTCTCCATATGAGTGATTAAATGTCAATTACCTTTTCTTTCTACTGCTGCATAACCTGAGACTTTGCTGTGAAAAGAATGTTTCCTTTCCAACCACTTCTTGTTATTTTATATGAATAAAATAATTCTTTTTTTCATTCTTCATTGAATAAAGTGAAATCCTATACATTATTTTTATGAATTTTGTTATGTTAAACACAGGATTTGTGTGAAAATAAAGGATTTATCTGAAAGTCCTTAAATTGAATACTAAATGACGCAATAATTTTGCAAGCAAGAAGAAAAATCTACATCTGTAATTGAGTTATGATAAGCACATGAGAAATAGAGGAGGAAATACTAAAAGTAGTAGATATATAGAGGGGAAGAAGGATACAGGTAAGAAAAGAAATATAAAAGCAGAAAAGGAGAAATTATACTTTAAGTACTCATACATATTTTATCTAAAGGAATAAGATATGCCCCTCAGTAATTCCAGAAATGCACTGGAGATGTTACAGGACAGAATTAATCAACCTTGCTTCCATGAATACAGAAGAACTGTGCAGTAGGTCTCTGGAAAAGGTTTAATACTACTTTTATATTGGTTTACATAAAGATGCAAGAATATTACTGTTCTCTAGCTGCATGCTCTTACTATTGGACTAGAACAAAAGTGGCTAGAAATCAAATTCTGTTAAACCAGTACCATTCGTCTCAACAGCCTCAGTATCTCAGGGCAACTGAGTTTCAGCAAATATGTCAGAGGATACAAAACACACTGTTAGAGCATTGGAAACATAAGTCTCTAGATTTCAGGTTTTTCATTACCTTTTGAAAAAGTGCCATGAACAAACTAAAATGTATGTTAGTAAGATTAGATACAAAACATTACACTTCTTCCCTAAATTTGTGTATGTCATAACTGACGTACATGTATGTTCTGTCTCTGTAATCATGTACATGACCTCTGAATTAAGTGGTGAATATCATGCTATGTTGAGAACTATTTTTTTCCTTTTCAGTTCTGTATAATGGAAGTGGAACGGTGAGATGCACGATTTCATTCCGAAAAGCACTACTCTAACAGTGGTTTATGCTAACTTCTTGTTCTCTTTCCTTGTCCAATATAAACAAGAATATTGGCAGCATTAAATGGAAGATTTTGCTATCTCTGTTGACTAATGTTGACCAGCAAGCATTATGTATAAAACCTAATTATTTTGTTGATTTCATTCACTAGCTTTGGAAAAAATGTTCCATTACTATGCTAATAGAAATAGCTCCTGCTTCCACACTGTTCTGATAGACTGTAATATGAAGCCACTAAAAGTCAAATTCCTTCCTGATTTATAGCCTGTGCCATAAAGTGCTGGCTAAAGACTAGAAAACCTGTGTTATACAAGTCTCTGAAGTTATACTACAGAATGTGGCTATTGGTGGCTCTGCAGTGGTTTGAAACTCAGTTCTCTACACAAGCATAAAACAGTATATAACGTACAAAACTCATTTTTATACATTAGATTCTGGAAAACAAATTATGCTTTGAAATATTACAGGTGACTGGTAAATAAAGTAAAGAATATATTTTTTAAATCTTAACAATTCCTAAGAATTAGTGCAGATGAGTCAGCACAATTTGCATAAAATCATGCTATTGTTTCATTTGGACTGTATCTTATGTCAAAAAGTGACTAAATGGAGAAACACAGCACCTGGAAATTATTTGGTGTGGTGCCAAGAATGCAAAATATCATTTGTCTTTCACATAGAGAGTAAGTAAAAGAGTGCAATAAAAAAGAACCATGAGCTTTTGTATGCAGATTTCATAGTCATGCCCCTTGCAATGCCAAGAGCTAAAGGCACAAGCTCTATTTGCCATCTCACTGGTGTGAACCCTTCAGTAAAAATTTTTTCCGGCTAGAAAAACTTGTTTTTCTTCAGCTATCATCAGCCAGCCCAGCTGTCATCTATAATCTTTCTGTTAATGTATGATGCTTTGACTGCCTAGGACTAGATTTTTTGGGGGGTGAAAAGTCGGTTAACATTTAGCCCAAACAACCAGTAAATCTGTATTATAGAGTGAATTAGGTTTGCTAACCTAAAGTTCAACTATCTTTCTGACATGGCTTAATTTAAAAAATATATATATATTTTTTCTCTTAGACAGGCTTGAAGTATGATTATTTAGTGCTGCTCAAGAAACAAACAATACAAACTCAGCACACTTAACTGCATTCATCCCAATCCTGCGATCAACTCATTGTTATGTTTAAACTGAGCTATTTCATTTCCTGAGGCCTTCTCCCCAGGGATCCTCCTTCCCAAGCCATTTTCTCAGAGCTATGCATGTATTTTGAAAAGAAATCTGCTGGGATAAGAGCTGAGAAGATGAAATACAAGGCAAGGGATCACAAAGTGTGAGTATGCAGAAGAAAGTAAAAGACAGGAGCAAAAGGGGATAAATAAAACTGATGGATGAAAGAAAACAACAAAGCACATGGCTACAGGCTAAAAGAGAAATTTCTTTACCAACTCAAAATCCTGAGGCTGATTACAGGATGCAAATATAAGTTGTATTGCTCTTGGAATGGAAAAGATAATTTATTAAAATCTGAGTATTCCAACACATAATTTTTTTTATTCTTCATTATTTAAATTTTCATACTGTGGGCAAGTGGAACTTTCACCTGTTACTTTCGTCTAAGATGAGCATAATTTTATTTCTTCTGAAATGACAGAAGTTATTTTTTGAAGTTATAGAAAGGAAATGCACTAAAACCAGATGTTCATTGAAACACTTAAACTTCCTAATTTTGAGAGCCTTGATGACAATGAATTATATCTCTTATTTTTAAAAACTTGTATATCACATATGCCAAATGCCAAACCTACTGGAAACTGCAACAGAAGTCCCAAATTATTTCTTTTTCAGAATACAAGCCAGAATATTTCAGCCAGCATTCTGTGTTCTGTACTCAGAGTAAAACACTGATCTAATCTTAAAACCTTTTGTTTATATTTTGAGTCATCAGTTATAAAAAAATCCTTACCACTTGATAAGGGATGAGTAGTGCTAGTATGATTTTGTCCCATGCGCCGGTAAAAAGGAATCTAACATCGTTACGGAGTCGGTACGCCTGAGTTCTAGTAAGCAGCTACCGTGTTACATTCATGTAACACTTGCTGGCCCCCAGAATGGTTTTTTGTTGCTATGTGTGAAAACCTGGTTTACCAGGCTCAGACCGTTCCACCAAGGGCGAAACGAGATCAGATGGATATAGACACAGTATCTGCCATGTCTCCTGTAAAGGAACATTATTTGCAGTGCCCTAACTCTAAAAGATTTTTTAAGACTGTCCTTTGGTTTGCACCAGAGGAAATACAATTTTCATTCTAAATTTATTATCATTTTTTTCTAATATTGTGTGTTTTGATCAATCACAATTAGACCATCTTTGGGGAAATCCTTGGAATGGTTTGGGATGGAAATTTTTAGGATTACAAAGAATCACAAAATAGCAAAGCATCTTTAGATGGATACTGCAGCATAACGTTGACTAATTGAATGAAACTGTCTTTGTTTCAGAAAATTCTTGTGGGACAAATAGATCATCATTAGCCCACAAAGGGTCCAGGGGATGTCCTACCTGGACTCCAGCTGCCACTGCTGAAGTGCAAGGACCTCCAACAAGCTCTGTGGCCCAGGTGCCAGTCCCCTACCATTTCCTGTGGTGCCCCAGAGAATATCAAATAGTACCTGTCTTCAGGCAGCTATATCATGCCACACTCTGCTTTATCTATCACTGGGCAAAAATAGGACATGAAGTCCAAACATCCGGTTGTGGATGAAATGGGTGTATAACAGAGCAAACTTTGGACTGCACTGAAGAGAAAGCTGCTACCAAGAGGGATAGGTCTTCAGATCAGAGGACCCAAATTCCCCCCTGAAAGCTACTTTTCTAGTTACCAGCGACAGAAAATTGAAACAATTGTTTCTTTCAATCAGCCCGCTGGAACAAGTGGGCAATAAAATAATAAATGGGGAAAAAAAAGTAGTCTTGTATGGACAAAGCTGAGTGGGAAATTATCCCTCCACCACAAAGGGAGGACATGCACATAGGGACCCTTCTCCAGGAACTTTCCCAGGTATCTCTCTGCATACGGAAAGTGGACTAACACCTTTGCTGATCATCTCACATCAGATAAGTCAGTCTAGCACAGATACAGCATTTACAGAGCAAGAAACCTCTCAAAAAAACCCACCATATCATAGCAATGAAGAACTGTCAGCCCCCAGGAAAGAAGTTCTGTACAGCATTGGGTAAACGCATAACAATTCATTACGTATTTTGGTTTTTTTCTTGGAAAATCCATTACTCACTGATGCTTAATATAAAAGACAAAGAGACCAAACATTGCATTTCTCTTCTGTATATTTTTCATTTGCTTGACTGAGACAGAAAATGAAAAACTTCAAAGGAATGTTTGAAATACATATAAGTTAACCAGAACTGGAAGTATTGAACATATCCAAGTTAGTACTTTTCCTGGAAGAATTTCTAAACCAATTTTCTCTTTTATATCCATCATTTCAGCAAGACAATCCCTGACAAGCAATTACTTTTTATTTTATTGTTTGCCTAAGAGTAGCATCATAAACTAGGTATATAGTAGAACTTATATTATTTCTTTCAGTTACAGGCTTTCTTTAATAGTCTGTAGAATACAGTCCCAGTCTTGAAGTAAATATGGCCTTCCAGAACAAAACTTTGCTGAATGACATCCTGTGTTGAATCTTTTTTTAAAATTTGTAAACTCCCATTTACATCAAAAATTGTAATTAATACCAAAATGCAACAAAAAAAGAAAAAATTGTGGATGCTTATCAGAGACAAATTGTCACATTTAGAGAGGTTAATGCTTCTCTAATTTCCCCTTGAGAAGTGTTTCTCATTACGATGTGAACTTGCCCACATAACCAGGATTAGGTTTAACTTAAATGACTCAGAGATGACAGCCACCTTTTTAACAAGAGGAACTCAAAGCCAAGATTCATCCATTATAAATACATTTTATATTTCACTGAAACTAAGAGTTTTGCATCAAAGATCAATGTATTGAAACATTACCTCTATACAGGGCAACTGCCATAGTCAGAAATGCTAAGATGTCGTGCTGCTATACAAAATTTTATTGATGAGGTGATTTCTATATGAGGAGTTCCTGGGGTTTGATGAAAATTATAAAGCAGAGAAGTGGGTTCGAATATGAAATAGCTATTTACCACCCTTGTAGACTTGACTTTTTGAAAAAGATTTTTACTCTAAAGAATATTTGAGGTCAATGACATCTTCATAATCTCTGTCAACAAAATGGAATAAAGACACTAATTTTTAAAGGCAGAGAGATCCCATTGCAAAAATAGATTTTATTTTTCTGATTTTGCTATTCAAAGAAATATCTAAGACACTTCTAATGTTTTAAGAATGTCATTTATTCAGCTCAGCAGAGGTCTATATATATAGCTTATACTGCAACGTTTCAGGGTTGAGAGGAGAAGTAAAATTTGTTTTAGTGTCAAAGATCTGGGCCTTGGTATTTCCTATTTTTACAGATTTCATTGACTATATTCAATTTTCCTGAATTACACTTTCCTTCAAGCCTCAATCTTGATGTTATTTAAAATTTAGCATGTCCAAAGAAGGGTGACAAAGGTGCTGAATGGTCCAGAAAACATGTCTTATGAGGAGTGGCTGAGGCAACCATGATTGTCGAGTCTGGAGAAAAGGAAACTCAAGGGGGATCCCAGTACTCTCTACAACTGCCTGAATCTCTACAACTACCTGAAAGGAGGTTGCAGTGAGGTGTTGGTTATTCCCGTCTGCCATGTCTCAAGTGAAAAGATGAGATGAAATGTCCTTAAATTTCACCAGGGGAAGTTCAGATCAGATATTAGAAAAAAAATATTTACTGAAAGAGTGGCTAGGCATTCAGATAAACTGCCCCTGGAGGTGGCAGTCACTGTCCCTTGGGGTGTTTAAGAGGCACCTGGATGTGGTACATGGGGGTATGGCTTAGGGGTGATCAGAGTGGTGTTAAAATGACAATTGGACTAGATGATCTTGAAGGTCTCTCCCAGCCTTGATGATTCTGTCATTCAAAAAGTCCAAGAACCCAGATCCTAAGGTGCATGAGAATTGACACAGAGACCTTTTTGCTCCTTGCAGCACCCTACCAGCAAGGAGTGAAAGAGAAGTTGGGAGGGGGCACACCTGGGCCCCCCGGAAACATGAAGTTTCAAAGACAGAAGACAAAGACAGAAGGTGATTTTCTGTATATTTTATTCACAAAATTAAACACATTCTCTCTCAAAATCTTGTTCGCACTTTATATTAATTGAATGATGCTTTAACCAATGCAAAAATTAGCATAGTTTCATCTTGGTGACTGTGTGGAGTGAACCCTCACAATCCATCAAAATAGACTAAGATTTTGAGAAGATTATGTACTGTTATCTATTACCGAATACAAATGTCTTTCTCACTTGCTTTTGTTTTTGCTATAAGGCATATAAGTGAAGAATGACACATTTTCTTTTTGTAAAGAAAATATAACACTAAAACAAGTATTAGAGATGTCAAGTCAGCATTGCAAATGTTGGAAAAATAAGATGACTAGTCCGTGAAACTTCATTAAAAATAAAAGGAGATTTCAGCTATCAATATCCTCTTTAAAATTTTATCACTACTGTCTAAAATTCAATTTGAAGTTTAATTTTATTTTCAAGTTGAGGATAATTTAGTCTATTGAGAATGTGTCTTTGAGGCACTACAGTTTTTCCTCAGTAACTGGGTATCTCTTTTCTACTGGTTTCTAGCAAAGAGAAAAGGGGTGGAGTGAAGATAAATTACGACTGGAACTCTGTCTGATGACAGGTGATATTAAAAATGCTATTGAAGATTTAGCAGTAGGAGGCTGATGATGTAATACTGTCAAAAGGCATTTTCAGGTGCCAGATAATATACTGAAGCATTGCTATTGTTGTAATTAGAACTGAAATTAGTCAATTGCTAGAGAAGCAAACAAGTCTTTAAAGCTTCTCAGGTCCATAGATAAAACAGACACTTTCCCTGTTTCAGTGAACACCTGACACACCCCACCCTACCAGAAACAGTGACACACATGAACATGACCTACCTCAGGAAAAAGAAGGCACCTCAAGTGCATTGAAGTGTCTGAGCCCCTGACTCACTCCCCTAGTGGGATGGGGCGAAAAAAAGTACAAAAAATCTTGGGTTGAAATAAAGAAGGTTTAATAGGTAAAGCAAAAACCATGCACACAAAGTTAAACAAGGAATTTATTCACCACTTCCCATGGGCAGGCAGGTGTTCAGCCATCCCCAGAAAACTAGGGCGTCAACATGGCTAACGATGACTTGGGAAAACAAACACCATCACACTCCAAGCATGCATCCCTTCCTACTCCTTCCCCCAGCTTTATATGCTGTTATACCATGTTGTACAGCATGTATCTTTGGTCAGTTGGGGTCAGCTGTCCCAGGTATGTCCCCTCCCAACTTCTTTTTCACTCCTTGCTGGTAGGGTGCTGCAAGGAGCAAAAAGGTCTTTGTGCAAGCCCCGCACAGCAGGAAGGAAAACATCACTGTGTTTTCAATGCTCTTTTCAGCACAAATGTAAACCATGGCCTCACACTAACCACTGTGAATAAAATTAACCCTCTCAACCAGTACACAAATGAACTCAACTATAACAAGCACACTTGCTGATGATACTTTCATGATACTTATTGATGATACTCTCTTGATCCTAATGTGTCCCTTCCAAATCAGGATATTCCATGATTCTATGATACTCTTCAGTAAGTGTAGCTCCAGAATGCACCAACTTTGTTAAGACCAATGCAATCTCCAAGGAAGATTGGGGCATACAAAACTGAAAGAAGTTGGGTAGAGCAGCATAATTAGTGTTAAATTAAGAAAGTAAAAGCCAAGGAAAGCCCAAAAATGAATGCAAAGTTCTTAGCGAGGAAATGAGTGAGTCATTTAGTTCTATTCAGAAAAGAGATAATGTATGAAAAGTTTTATAGCAACAGGTCCTCAAATATTTCACTACTACTTACACAGAGACACACATGATCAGAATAAAACAGATTTTGATCTATCTCATAAGTTTTGGTTTGCAAAAGTTTGATATTTCACCAGAATAAAGATTGATTTATTTTATTGACTTATTTTGAGTCTTATCACTATGCAACACAGGAGTTTTGTACTGTTATTCCAGGAAAATAGATCTTTTTGTTACTTCCACTATTCTTAAAAAACAAGTTTGGAAGTTATAAATAAGAAATTCAGGCATTATAGTCAATGGAAAACTGGAGCACATGATTTTATATTAGAATCTGGAAAAAAAGAATTTAAGAAAAAAAAAGAAAAAAGAAGGAATTTCTTAATTGCTGTTTTCTTAAAGACTTACATGGCCATATTAAATCTGGAACCAGCGAAGAAGAATGAAGCAGCTGTTAGGAGTCTTAGCAGAAAACAAATAGCCACTTAAGAGCTTTATTGTTTTCATTTTGTTCTTAGAGATTTATTTTATTTTATCCCATGGCAGTTTATGAAAGAACAAGAGGAAAACATTTGCTTATGAGAATGAAAACAAGCATCAAAATTGAAACAACTGAAATGAAAATGTTGTTACTGTTGCGTTTCTCTAGGATACATCTTCATGCAGAACACTGAACATCTGTCAAAGAGCAAGGAGATACTTACGAGGTTCAGAGCCACATTTTCAAAAAAAGTAGTTCCATGAGTCAATGGAGCTTGATTTTAGTGATTTCGGCTGTGCAATAATTCTCCCTTAATAGAGGCATTAATAAGGTCTGTCTCACATATCTGGTTTCCTATTTCCATGAAAGTTATAGGAAATTTTACAGAGACTGTAAAACCTTTTTGTCAAATTAGTGGATGGATTCAAAATTACTGACTTGAGAGAAGCTGTCTCTCACATGCAGAATTTGACCATGTATGCCTTGTTACCTGTGCTAAAAAAAAACCTCTGCATCCTTGCATGGGCATGAAACTAAAGTACTGCAAATTGCAACACAGTCAGTGAGACAAACCAAAAACGTTTTGAGGGGGATCCTGGAGCTCAAGCATGTTCAGAAAAGTCCAGTTACAGACATAACTTTGTCTGTCTTTTCATACTTCTTATGACGTATGCAGACTAGCTTCCAAGCCCGTAGCCCTAAGCCCAGTAGCAGTTTCATTAAAATACTCATTAGTTAAAGGAAGGTTGGCCCTTTGCAAGAATTGCAGCTTGCATGGTTGCTTGCATCATTCCTCTGTCACTAGCCTTTGGAAAGTTTGGATCCTTAGGGCTTGCTGATGGGCAGTGGGTGACTTCCATTGTGCTTGTGAGTTGCAGACTAGGGAGTGGCTGCTTGGAAAGTCACTGTTCTGCTTAGCTGCAATTTTTTTTATGTAATTAAGAATTCTGTCAAAAACACAGTTTACATAGTATTACTATTTTTAACTCATATGCTAATAAATACAGTGATGCTGCTTGTGCATATGAATGGCAGAGGCAGTAATAACACAGGCAGAAGGTCTTGCAATGCAAAAGACATCCTGCTTGAAATAACCTTCCTTATATAAATCTATATGTAGTTAATCTATCATGTTTTCTAGAAAGGGTCACAAAATATTTACCAAATAAGCACTGGGAGCCTTGAACACATTTTTTTTCCCGGATTCTTCCATGTTTTGCTATATTTTGGGACAGGAAAAGTTGTATCAAGGAAGAGGAAAGCAATATGCTAGAGTCACAGCAAAGTCAATACACTAAAAGCAGGCTAAGTTTTATAGCTGCAGGAGCGGAGGAGCAGAGCCGGGTTTTGCTGCTCCACTTTACACTTTTCCATGTAAATAATGGTCAAATATCTTAGTTCCTGATGGCTGTCATTGACTGTGGGCTGACTCAGCCTACATCATTTAAAAAGGGAGCCAGAAGGAGATAGCAGATGCCATCTTGCACCACAATCATTCCTAACTAACAAATGTAATCGATACTAAATGGACTAGAGGCATCTTATAAACTGATACAAATTTAGAAAAGTTAGAAAAAATAAGATTAGTAATGAAGTAAGAAACTGAGAAGTGCTTCTTGTTTACAGCATGGAAGTGTATTGGCTGCAAAACATATTCACAGTGCAGGAGTAAAAAATAACAAAGATTGCCTACAGATTCATCAGGTTTACCTTAATAGAGCAGGGTATTCTTTCTCCAGCAGAGCGGCTAATGTTGGCAGTACTACAGTAAGGCTGGAAACTTAGGTTAGTTCATTTGCTTGTATATCTTTTGGGAATACACATGCTGTATCTTGGCTAATTTTCTTTGCATTGATATTCCACAAAGATACAAAGCATGAAAATGGATCCAAGCAACAACCAGATACAGCATATATTGGTGGGCTTAGCCTGAAGGAGACTACACCAGAGATGATATGTATGGAAAACTGACATGGAGAAACTCACTAAATAAGAATATCAAGCTATTTACGTAACATTAATCCACTGGCTTGAGAACATGAAGGTTCCTAGGAGACCACAGTTTGTTCTAATAAGTTTCATTCCAGCTGCCGGGTTAATATGAAGCAGAAAGTTATTAGGAGGAAATATATGCATATGGAAATATCTGCTCCTGCCTCAGGTAATTTAAAGCTTATTCACATCCTCTTTATTCTTGTTTATAGAAAAAGTATAATTTACCTCATGAACCAGCCCCAGTGTTTTGAGGGCTGTTACCCTTCCCATTATTTAAAGGACAAACTAAGATATGAGGTGTATGAGACCGGGTTTAACACACTCTTAAATGGATCCAAGCTGTTACAAGTGATTTGCAGATCATGGCAGGAAGTACAGTTTACACCAGATTGTGACGCTTCACTGTAAAGTACCAAACTCTACTCTGTTTGCAATCTCCAGTTTAGCATTTTCCCTTTATCCACCTGTTCAAAAGGAAGTAGGTAATGGAGGCCAACCCTGCTGGCTAATGTCTTTATTGTACCTTCAAAACTATAAATACAACATATTCAAGAGAAATGTGCATCACTTTTCTTTCTGTATTATGTTGTTTTCTTTTTCATATTTTCCAACTCTGCTGCACAGCTTCAGTTGATGAATGCAGGAGTCCAGTATTGGATTACTGGCCACATTTAAAGCCCAAAATTCTCAAGACAATATCCACAATGTCCTTCAGATGTTACTCTTGCTCCCTTTGCTTTTGAGCAAAGGAAGAGCTTTTGAGCAGCAGGCATTCAATTATAACCTACATTTATATTGCAGTCTAGAATACAGATTTTTATGTTGCTTACAAAAGTTTTAACAAGTTATATTGTAATTCAGTTCAACTGGCAATATGGGAGGATTTTTTGACATCTAAGATTAAACATTATGGTGCAGGTACAAGAACCTAACTCCAGGTGTAGCCCCACGGTAAAAAAAAGCAATTTCAGAGAAAAGTTCATCGGAAAAAATTTCCTTCTTTAAGTTAGAATCATTCACTCCAAATGGCTGTTTTTTTCTCCAGCTTTTTAAAAAGGGGTCTGGACAGATACTCTAACGCAGATGTCTACATTAAAAAAANTTACCACCCTTGTAGACTTGACTTTTTGAAAAAGATTTTTACTCTAAAGAATATTTGAGGTCAATGACATCTTCATAATCTCTGTCAACAAAATGGAATAAAGACACTAATTTTTAAAGGCAGAGAGATCCCATTGCAAAAATAGATTTTATTTTTCTGATTTTGCTATTCAAAGAAATATCTAAGACACTTCTAATGTTTTAAGAATGTCATTTATTCAGCTCAGCAGAGGTCTATATATATAGCTTATACTGCAACGTTTCAGGGTTGAGAGGAGAAGTAAAATTTGTTTTAGTGTCAAAGATCTGGGCCTTGGTATTTCCTATTTTTACAGATTTCATTGACTATATTCAATTTTCCTGAATTACACTTTCCTTCAAGCCTCAATCTTGATGTTATTTAAAATTTAGCATGTCCAAAGAAGGGTGACAAAGGTGCTGAATGGTCCAGAAAACATGTCTTATGAGGAGTGGCTGAGGCAACCGTGATTGTCGAGTCTGGAGAAAAGGAAACTCAAGGGGGATCCCAGTACTCTCTACAACTGCCTGAATCTCTACAACTACCTGAAAGGAGGTTGCAGTGAGGTGTTGGTTATTCCCGTCTGCCATGTCTCAAGTGAAAAGATGAGATGAAATGTCCTTAAATTTCACCAGGGGAAGTTCAGATCAGATATTAGAAAAAAAATATTTACTGAAAGAGTGGCTAGGCATTCAGATAAACTGCCCCTGGAGGTGGCAGTCACTGTCCCTTGGGGTGTTTAAGAGGCACCTGGATGTGGTACATGGGGGTATGGCTTAGGGGTGATCAGAGTGGTGTTAAAATGACAATTGGACTAGATGATCTTGAAGGTCTCTCCCAGCCTTGATGATTCTGTCATTCAAAAAGTCCAAGAACCCAGATCCTAAGGTGCATGAGAATTGACACAGAGACCTTTTTGCTCCTTGCAGCACCCTACCAGCAAGGAGTGAAAGAGAAGTTGGGAGGGGGCACACCTGGGCCCCCCGGAAACATGAAGTTTCAAAGACAGAAGACAAAGACAGAAGGTGATTTTCTGTATATTTTATTCACAAAATTAAACACATTCTCTCTCAAAATCTTGTTCGCACTTTATATTAATTGAATGATGCTTTAACCAATGCAAAAATTAGCATAGTTTCATCTTGGTGACTGTGTGGAGTGAACCCTCACAATCCATCAAAATAGACTAAGATTTTGAGAAGATTATGTACTGTTATCTATTACCGAATACAAATGTCTTTCTCACTTGCTTTTGTTTTTGCTATAAGGCATATAAGTGAAGAATGACACATTTTCTTTTTGTAAAGAAAATATAACACTAAAACAAGTATTAGAGATGTCAAGTCAGCATTGCAAATGTTGGAAAAATAAGATGACTAGTCTGTGAAACTTCATTAAAAATAAAAGGAGATTTCAGCTATCAATATCTTCTTTAAAATTTTATCACTACTGTCTAAAATTCAATTTGAAGTTTAATTTTATTTTCAAGTTGAGGATAATTTAGTCTATTGAGAATGTGTCTTTGAGGCACTACAGTTTTTCCTCAGTAACTGGGTATCTCTTTTCTACTGGTTTCTAGCAAAGAGAAAAGGGGTGGAGTGAAGATAAATTACGACTGGAACTCTGTCTGATGACAGGTGATATTAAAAATGCTATTGAAGATTTAGCAGTAGGAGGCTGATGATGTAATACTGTCAAAAGGCATTTTCAGGTGCCAGATAATATACTGAAGCATTGCTATTGTTGTAATTAGAACTGAAATTAGTCAATTGCTAGAGAAGCAAACAAGTCTTTAAAGCTTCTCAGGTCCATAGATAAAACAGACACTTTCCCTGTTTCAGTGAACACCTGACACACCCCACCCTACCAGAAACAGTGACACACATGAACATGACCTACCTCAGGAAAAAAAAAGGCACCTCAAGTGCATGGAAGTGTCTGAGCCCCTGACTCACTCCCCTAGTGGGATGGGGCGAAAAAAAGTACAAAAAATCTTGGGTTGAAATAAAGAAGGTTTAATAGGTAAAGCAAAAACCATGCACACAAAGTTAAACAAGGAATTTATTCACCACTTCCCATGGGCAGGCAGGTGTTCAGCCATCCCCAGAAAACTAGGGCGTCAACATGGCTAACGATGACTTGGGAAAACAAACACCATCACACTCCAAGCATGCATCCCTTCCTACTCCTTCCCCCAGCTTTATATGCTGTTATACCATGTTGTACAGCATGTATCTTTGGTCAGTTGGGGTCAGCTGTCCCCTCCCAACTTCTTTTTCACTCCTTGCTGGTAGGGTGCTGCAAGGAGCAAAAAGGTCTTTGTACAAGCCCCGCACAGCAGGAAGGAAAACATCACTGTGTTTTCAATGCTCTTTTCAGCACAAATGTAAACCATGGCCTCACACTAACCACTGTGAATAAAATTAACCCTCTCAACCAGTACACAAATGAACTCAACTATAACAAGCACACTTGCTGATGATACTTTCATGATACTTATTGATGATACTCTCTTGATCCTAATGTGTCCCTTCCAAATCAGGATATTCCATGATTCTATGATACTCTTCAGTAAGTGTAGCTCCAGAATGCACCAACTTTTTTAAGACCAATGCAATCTCCAAGGAAGATTGGGGCATACAAAACTGAAAGAAGTTGGGTAGAGCAGCATAATTAGTGTTAAATTAAGAAAGTAAAAGCCAAGGAAAGCCCAAAAATGAATGCAAAGTTCTTAGCGAGGAAATGAGTGAGTCATTTAGTTCTATTCAGAAAAGAGATAATGTATGAAAAGTTTTATAGCAACAGGTCCTCAAATATTTCACTACTACTTACACAGAGACACACATGATCAGAATAAAACAGATTTTGATTTATCTCATAAGTTTTGGTTTGCAAAAGTTTGATATTTCACCAGAATAAAGATTGATTTATTTTATTGACTTATTTTGAGTCTTATCACTATGCAACACAGGAGTTTTGTACTGTTATTCCAGGAAAATAGATCTTTTTGTTACTTCCACTATTCTTAAAAAACAAGTTTGGAAGTTATAAATAAGAAATTCAGGCATTATAGTCAATGGAAAACTGGAGCACATGATTTTATATTAGAATCTGGAAAAAAAGAATTTAAGAAAAAAAAAGAAAAAAGAAGGAATTTCTTAATTGCTGTTTTCTTAAAGACTTACATGGCCATATTAAATCTGGAACCAGCGAAGAAGAATGAAGCAGCTGTTAGGAGTCTTAGCAGAAAACAAATAGCCACTTAAGAGCTTTATTGTTTTCATTTTGTTCTTAGAGATTTATTTTATTTTATCCCATGGCAGTTTATGAAAGAACAAGAGGAAAACATTTGCTTATGAGAATGAAAACAAGCATCAAAATTGAAACAACTGAAATGAAAATGTTGTTACTGTTGCGTTTCTCTAGGATACATCTTCATGCAGAACACTGAACATCTGTCAAAGAGCAAGGAGATACTTACGAGGTTCAGAGCCACATTTTCAAAAAAAGTAGTTCCATGAGTCAATGGAGCTTGATTTTAGTGATTTCGGCTGTGCAATAATTCTCCCTTAGTAGAGGCATTAATAAGGTCTCTCTCACATATCTGGTTTCCTATTTCCATGAAAGTTATAGGAAATTTTACAGAGACTGTAAAACCTTTTTGTCAAATTAGTGGATGGATTCAAAATTACTGACTTGAGAGAAGCTGTCTCTCACATGCAGAATTTGACCATGTATGCCTTGTTACCTGTGCTAAAAAAAAACCTCTGCATCCTTGCATGGGCATGAAACTAAAGTACTGCAAATTGCAACACAGTCAGTGAGACAAACCAAAAACGTTTTGAGGGGGATCCTGGAGCTCAAGCATGTTCAGAAAAGTCCAGTTACAGACATAACTTTGTCTGTCTTTTCATACTTCTTATGACGTATGCAGACTAGCTTCCAAGCCCGTAGCCCTAAGCCCAGTAGCAGTTTCATTAAAATACTCATTAGTTAAAGGAAGGTTGGCCCTTTGCAAGTATTGCAGCTTGCATGGTTGCTTGCATCATTCCTCTGTCACTAGCCTTTGGAAAGTTTGGATCCTTAGGGCTTGCTGATGGGCAGTGGGTGACTTCCATTGTGCTTGTGAGTTGCAGACTAGGGAGTGGCTGCTTGGAAAGTCACTGTTCTGCTTAGCTGCAATTTTTTTTATGTAATTAAGAATTCTGTCAAAAACACAGTTTACATAGTATTACTATTTTTAACTCATATGCTAATAAATACAGTGATGCTGCTTGTGCATATGAATGGCAGAGGCAGTAATAACACAGGCAGAAGGTCTTGCAATGCAAAAGACATCCTGCTTGAAATAACCTTCCTTATATAAATCTATATGTAGTTAATCTATCATGTTTTCTAGAAAGGGTCACAAAATATTTACCAAATAAGCACTGGGAGCCTTGAACACATTTTTTTTCCCGGATTCTTCCATGTTTTGCTATATTTTGGGACAGGAAAAGTTGTATCAAGGAAGAGGAAAGCAATATGCTAGAGTCACAGCAAAGTCAATACACTAAAAGCAGGCTAAGTTTTATAGCTGCAGGAGCGGAGGAGCAGAGCCGGGTTTTGCTGCTCTATTTTACACTTTTCCATGTAAATAATGGTCAAATATCTTAGTTCCTGATGGCTGTCATTGACTGTGGGCTGACTCAGCCTACATCATTTAAAAAGGGAGCCAGAAGGAGATAGCAGATGCCATCTTGCACCACAATCATTCCTAAGTAACAAATGTAATCGATACTAAATGGACTAGAGGCATCTTATAAACCGATACAAATTTAGAAAAGTTAGAAAAAATAAGATTAGTAATGAAGTAAGAAACTGAGAAGTGCTTCTTGTTTACAGCATGGAAGTGTATTGGCTGCAAAACATATTCACAGTGCAGGAGTAAAAAATAACAAAGATTGCCTACAGATTCATCAGGTTTACCTTAATAGAGCAGGGTATTCTTTCTCCAGCAGAGCGGCTAATGTTGGCAGTACTACAGTAAGGCTGGAAACTTAGGTTAGTTCATTTGCTTGTATATCTTTTGGGAATACACATGCTGTATCTTGGCTAATTTTCTTTGCATTGATATTCCACAAAGATACAAAGCATGAAAATGGATCCAAGCAACAACCAGATACAGCATATATTGGTGGGCTTAGCCTGAAGGAGACTACACCAGAGATGATATGTATGGAAAACTGACATGGAGAAACTCACTAAATAAGAATATCAAGCTATTTACGTAACATTAATCCACTGGCTTGAGAACATGAAGGTTCCTAGGAGACCACAGTTTGTTCTAATAAGTTTCATTCCAGCTGCCGGGTTAATATGAAGCAGAAAGTTATTAGGAGGAAATATATGCATATGGAAATATCTGCTCCTGCCTCAGGTAATTTAAAGCTTATTCACATCCTCTTTATTCTTGTTTATAGAAAAAGTATAATTTACCTCATGAACCAGCCCCAGTGTTTTGAGGGCTGTTACCCTTCCCATTATTTAAAGGACAAACTAAGATATGAGGTGTATGAGACCGGGTTTAACACACTCTTAAATGGATCCAAGCTGTTACAAGTGATTTGCAGATCATGGCAGGAAGTACAGTTTACACCAGATTGTGACGCTTCACTGTAAAGTACCAAACTCTACTCTGTTTGCAATCTCCAGTTTAGCATTTTCCCTTTATCCACCTGTTCAAAAGGAAGTAGGTAATGGAGGCCAACCCTGCTGGCTAATGTCTTTATTGTACCTTCAAAACTATAAATACAACATATTCAAGAGAAATGTGCATCACTTTTCTTTCTGTATTATGTTGTTTTCTTTTTCATATTTTCCAACTCTGCTGCACAGCTTCAGTTGATGAATGCAGGAGTCCAGTATTGGATTACTGGCCACATTTAAAGCCCAAAATTCTCAAGACAATATCCACAATGTCCTTCAGATGTTACTCTTGCTCCCTTTGCTTTTGAGCAAAGGAAGAGCTTTTGAGCAGCAGGCATTCAATTATAACCTACATTTATATTGCAGTCTAGAATACAGATTTTTATGTTGCTTACAAAAGTTTTAACAAGTTATATTGTAATTCAGTTCAACTGGCAATATGGGAGGATTTTTTGACATCTAAGATTAAACATTATGGTGCAGGTACAAGAACCTAACTCCAGGTGTAGCCCCACGGTAAAAAAAAGCAATTTCAGAGAAAAGTTCATCGGAAAAAATTTCCTTCTTTAAGTTAGAATCATTCACTCCAAATGGCTGTTTTTTTCTCCAGCTTTTTAAAAAGGGGTCTGGACAGATACTCTAACGCAGATGTCTACATTAAAAAAATCTGAACAAAACCCTCCCTTTTAGTATATTGCTTCAACTTAAAAATCAACAATAGCTTGTCCTTGTCTTCACTGGATCTACTTCTCAGAGACAATGGAATGCTTTTAAATGAACAGAAAATAAGATTAGATGGGAAAAAAGGTCTGTATTTTCAGAAAACTTAAAAAAAATTAAAACCTTCATTGAGGTATAATCAGAAGTTCTTTGATTCACTAGAAGTTAATAATTTTATTCCAGAAAATCACCCAACGGAATCAAGAGAAAAAAAATACCAATTGAATTCAAGGATGTGTAACGTGTTTATACATTTATACATATGTTAATATTTTCTCTTCTTACCGCAACTCCTGAAAATATGTATATCCCAGTGACTATTTTTAGGCAATGCTAAGCTGCAAGGAAGGCTGTTAACAGCAAGCGGATCTAGCAGTCCCTCTGAAAATTGGGTACCTTAATTGTCCAAGTTCAGTGCTTTGAATATTGAACTACATGCTGTAGTGTTTAAAGTTTTGACCCATTCAACCAAATTCTTAAATGGCAGGGTCAGTGCCACAGTGAGTAGTTAGGGTAAAAAAAAAAGGAAAAACCACAAAATTATTATAGAACTCTAGTATTATGCGTAGTTTTATTATGGCAGGATGCCCAGGGCTCATAAAAGATAAATGAGGTTTGAAGTGGGGAGAGAGGAGAAGAGTGTTGTTAAATTTAATAGAAGTTCTTTTATCTTTTTTTTTTCTTCCTTTTTTTTTTTTTTAAATTGGCAAGGGAATGCAAAAGACATCAAAGCAATTTTTAGTTTTCCTATAAATCTATAAGAAAATGAATTTCAGCAACAACTTTCTCCTTTTATTACTAAGGTTCTTTTGGAACCTGAAAGGGAGTATAATTCAGTGCTTTTCAAATTGCTTTGGAGAAATATAGTAAATCCAATATATATGAGAAAAGTTTATGAGCTTTTTTTGTACAGATAAAACATATACAGTTCCTGGATCCTTTTTCTAATTTATTAAAATGGCTTAAAAAAATAGCCTATCAGATCTGTCAGTAAGCATTTCCCTTTGAGAAGTATTCATTAATTTCTAGACCAGAAGTCTACCAACATGATATAGCAAGTTAGTTAAATAACACCATTGCTTCACCTAAACCCATGAGCAGCAGTATGAGTCTGTGACCAAAGATCAGTGGAAAAATGCACAAATCCAGAATGCTGTCCTTGATCATGACAGCCACAAGATAAAGATACTATTGTCCAGCTACCCATAAGTTAATTTCCTTTTTCTTTTTTTTATGCTTGCAGGAAGAAAAGCCTGTCCGACAAAGTTCACCGTGATGTATGCGGACATAATACACTTCGTATTTCCATGTGTTCTCTTTCAAGTCTTTTCTTGCAAAAGCTTGCATAAATCCTTTTATGTTTGCATTGTGGTCTGATGTTTGAAAGTTTTGCACATAGTGGAATATTTGCTTATGCAACAGGGTAATTAATATCTACACTGGATAATAAAACCTACATTTTCATTTCCCTCTGAACTATTTGGTCAATGTTGGGGTTCCAGAAAAATTATAGATGAGACAGCATGGTCCTTGTAAGGATAGTTTATCTTCTGCATAGCTAGTTGGTCTACGTGCTAAGATACCGCTGCACTTCCTTTGCCATTGCTTAATAGTTTGCTTTAGCATTACTTGCTACATGGGATAAAACACAATAGCTTTTACACAGTGAAAATACAATTTATGTGGTAAGCGTTTTGAATGAGGGCTGTCCAGTGTCATTGCTTCATTTCTTTCAAAAGAAATTCAAGATTATTTTCCATTAGTGCATATTTGCGTATCCAGTTATAGAGTCATAGCAAGTTAAAGGTTGGAAGTGACCTTAAAGATCATCTAGCCCCAACCTCCCGAGCCATGGGCAGGGACACCTCCCTCTCAACCAGGTTGCTCAAGTCCTTCTCCAACCTGGCCTTGAACACTGCCAGGGTTGGAGCATCCACAACCTCCACGGGAAATCAGTTCCAGAATCTCACCACCCTCACAATAAATGTCTTTCTAATGTAAGCCTAAATTTCTCCTCTTTCAATTTGTACACATTGCTCCCTGCTCTATCTCCAAAGTTCCTGAAATGTCCCTCCCATGCCCCACTCCTTTGACCTGGAGGACTGATGAAATAACTGCTTGAGCTTGAGCCCTCTACCACCTCTCCTGTGGCTCTGTAGTCCCTCTTAATGCTTCCGAGACTGATGCTGACTATACCACCAGCTCCCATGTGTTCCAGTCAGTTAAGATTTATCTTTATTGTGTATAAACTCTACTAATATATATCTATACAATGTATTAATTGTGTTGAAATTAGCATACTGGTAATCTTAATGTGGAGGTCACAAAAAAGCTAAGAGTAACAGAACCACCCTCTTCTCTGTCTCCCCTACAGGGATTGTTCACATTGCAGCAGATTTATTCATATCTTAAAATGTAGATTAGAAAAAAAAAAAAAGGACAAGTTTCCAGATTCCCTAGCCAGCACACAGTTTCTGGCAAAAAAACAGCCACTCTTATTCTTCTGCTCTTGGAAGAACTATGGCACAATCATATGAAGAAATCTGACCTAGAAAGAAACATAAAAAAGAAGATTACCTCAATTACATATTTCTTCTTGTGCAGTGATTATTGCAATGCAATCTAATGCTCAGAGTTTGTATCTTGGCATTGAAACGTCTCCAAGGAATCCCAGTCTGGGTATTTTTTACAAAATGTAAAATAAATTACTTTTTTGTTAGGATTCTGACATGGAGCTAACATGACCTGAGGAACTGCTGTTATGAGTCTGTGGCAATTTCAGACAAACCAAAATTCTAATTCATAGATCAAAAATCAATGTGACATCTTGCCCTTGCATATCCGGTAATTTCTTTTTGGAAACAGGGGATGTTTCTTTCTTCATACATAAATTTCATTTCATATGTGGTTTTCCTTTCCATATTCCTTATCTTTAATGTTATTTTGTCATGAAAGGATGGAATTCTTCACTTTGTATCACTTTAAGCAATTCTGTGTTTCTAATACCACATAAGTTCAACATGTACACGAGAAGTGCAGTATGTCAGTCCTTTTTCTTACATGAGGAAGTTATATCTAGTTGTGATGACTTATGGGTTATGTCGATGTTATCCACTTATCGATACAATAATTTTGGACTATAATTTAGGGTTTTCACCTTAAACAGAATATCTTTTGATTTTGAATATTGCTAGCAAAATATTAATAAATACACTAACTACATTCAAAGACATTGTAAATGAACAAAACACTTAATAGAATGTCAGCAATATTTTGTTTCTATATTCTCTTAGATTTTCCTATTTGTGTTTTTCAAATTAACTATAATACCTGAAAATTTAGAACAAAAAATAAATTCTTTTATCATGACTGGGAGGTTTTTTTCATAAAATACAAGGTATGTTTTCTGATTTGAGCCAAGGTCACCATCCCTAATTATATGAAAATTTGCATAAAAGGTAATTTTGAATTCTTTAGAAAACAGCCTGCTCAAACATTTTTGTTGCTAACTTTGTCCAACTTACAGTTCCTTAAGTATTATGCAATTCTAGGAATAATTAAATTAAAAGTAGTAAAATTTTCAATTTTAAAATGGATAGGTCACCAACTTCTCTTCGCACATCTAAGCTATTCTCTTCCAGCATGGGGTAAAACTTATCTATAATTCAGTTTTCAACAAGCGTGTCTTAGATCAGTGTGCAACCCTAAGGGCTTAAATCAATATTTTAAGAGTCAACTAATTCAGCACTGTGAGGAAAAACCCAAACCCATGTCTAAGTAACAACTGAAGAACTGTGGAACATTTCTGATTTAATGGGCATTCTAGAAAACTGTGAGGTAGTTGTGACAACAGTTCAAATGCATTGTGCGCACACATAGCATTATAATTGCAAAGGAGATTTGTAACAGTGCAATGGATATGAGGGACTTTGCAAGTTGCAGCTCTGTAAGATCATGGGAAGATTTTGCACTGTCCCAGTTATCAAAAAAAGTACTGGAAAATGCAAAGCACCGATGGAAATATGCTTATAAAAGAATGTTGCTAAAACTTCCAAATACATCTTGACTATGAAAATGTTTTTAACTCCATCCTGCTTGGTATCATTGCCAATGTAAAATAAATTTAAACCAAAGGGGTTATTATGCACGCAAAGAAAAGGTGAACACTAAAGTATATTTTACATATGTTTTACAAATGGAGTCAGATATTGTTTAGTGCTAATCTTTGAATTTATTTATTAGAAATATAAAAGACTTCAGAGACTGACAGACAGGAATATTTTAAACACAGAAGAATCCTTGCACTATTTTAATAGCTAGTCAACAATCCTATTTGAGTAAGAGATGAATACTAATATTTTCAGATAGAAAGGCTGACATCTTTCAAGGAGCAATATAAGGAAATGCATAAAATATATACAAAACCAGAAATGTTAATGTAGTGAGGCAGACATAAAAAGATGCATCCACAGTCACAAGCATTTGCAGCTAGACAGAAACAGAATGACCTCTGAGAAACAGCAGTGTCAGGGGCTGTGATGAGTGATTTCTCTACTGTGGGAGATCTCTGCTGTAATTTGTAATCCTAGGCAGCTGGCTGTCCCTCTACAGGAACGTTCTTTACAGCTGAGAGATACTCATAAGTGTAAAGGGATGGATTTGGTGTTGAGAAACTGTATGAAAGAGGGAATGATTTCTTGAAAGAAAGGCAGACCCTGTTCTGAACCAGCTCTCACTCTTTCCCTGATAAGCAGAGTTACTGTCTAAGGCCTCTTGAGAAATAAATCAGTAAACCTTGCCACTAGTTTTCCATTGATGGTCCAAGTCACCCCTTGGCCAGCACCCTCATCCTTGTCCTTTTCCTCCTGGACTCTGCAGCAAAAAGAAACTTTTCTTCAGTTAGATAATTAATCAATGAAATTATTATGACATGGAGTTAATTCAGTATCCTGTGTTAGGATATTCTCTATTAATATAGATAAAGCTTGTTAAAATGCAAGTCATATAAAAGGAATCAATGTCCACTGGTTATGGAGGCAACTGGTACACATCATTGCTAGGTCACTCTCAATCATCTTTGAAAGGTTGTGGCAGTCAGGAGAGGTGCCTGAGGGCTGGAAGAAAGCAAATGTCACTGCAGTCTTCAGAAAAGGCAAGAAGGAGAACCTAGGGAACTAAAGGCCTGTCAGCCTGTAAAGGTGATGGAACGACTCATCCTGGAGACTATCTCCAAGCATGTAGAAGACAAGAGGATGATCAGGAAGAATCAGCATGGATTCACCAAAGGAAAATCAGGCTTGATCGATCTGATTGCCTTCTGCAATGGGACAACTGGCTGAACAGATGAGGAGAGAGCAGTGAATTCTGTATACCTGGAGTGCAGCAAGGCTTTTGACATTATCTCCCCTCAATATAGAAGTGTAAATCCCAGTTTAGGGTAGCTGGCAAGTATATATTTACATACAGAGAAACTTAACCCATAAGGACAGTAATCTAGGAGAGCAGTAAAAGTAGAATTAGTAACCTATTTCTGAGAAAGTCATTCAGGAAGAGTTTTGTAAAAGTTCAACTAATGTTTCAAAAGCATAGAATCATAGGATGATTTGGGTTGAAAGATGTAGTAATATGTATTTAAACCCTGATAGTGTGCACTAGCCAAGCTCTCACTCAGGCCCGGACTCAACACCCGAACACAACTGTTATTCAAATAGAGTTCAGGCCACCTCAACCTAAAGTGCTCCTTAACCTCCTACAAACAGCTGTAGCTGCAGGGTGGGCACAAGCCCTGTAAATCTAGCCCTGGGAGGAGCCAAGGTTGGGGTGGTTGTTCCTGGTTGCTGTGTGTTGCTGGAGGTCTGCTCTGAGAAATCATAATCCAAGACTCAGAAGACTGCGAGCTCCTGCACAGAAAGGGACATTAAAGACCATTTAGTTCCAACCCCTCTGCTCTGGACAGGGACACCTTCCACTAGACCAGATTGCTCGAACATTGCTCAAAGCCCCATTGGATGTGGCATGCCAAGATTTTAGATATTAGTCACAAATGAGCAAGCATTGTACATGATACTCTAAAAAAATTGTCAGCTCTTTTCGCTGTTACACAAGTAGTTTGAACATATTTATAATGCGGAATTACTGGGAATTTATTTTCAGCAAGCAATTTGTAGACATAAGCAAATGNAAAGGGGGAATTGTAGTAATATGTATTTAAACCCTGATGGTGTGCACTAGCCAAGCTCTCACTCAGGACTGGACTCAACACCTGAACTCAATTGTTATTCAAATAGAGTTCAGGTCACCTCAACCTAAAGTGCTCATTAACCTCCTACAAACAGCTGTAGCTGCAGGGCAGGCACGAGCCCTATAAATCTAGCCCTGGGAGGAGCTAAGGTTGGGGTGGTTGTTCCTGGTTGCTGTGTGCTGCTGGAGCTCTGCTCTGAGAAATCATAATCCAAGACTCAGAAGACTGCGAGCTCCTGCACAGAAAGGGACATTAAAGACCATTTAGTTCCAACCCCTCTGCTCTGGACAGGGACACCTTCCACTAGACCAGATTGCTCGAACATTGCTCAAAGCCCCATTGGATGTGGCATGCCAAGATTTTAGATATTAGTCACAAATGAGCAAGCATTGTACATGATACTCTAAAAAAATTGTCAGCTCTTTTCGCTGTTACACAAGTAGTTTGAACATATTTATAATGCGGAATTACTGGGAATTTATTTTCAGCAAGCAATTTGTAGACATAAGCAAATGAATGGTCTCAATTTCTCACTAGGTCAGATGGCTTAGATCTACCATTTCTGATGCTTTCAGAAGGCAGGTGAGCAAATTTATATAGATTAAAAGATGAATTACATTTTCCTGCAACTTGCTATTAATGAAATTTCTGCTTTAAAAAGCCACCTTGCTTCCCTGATTACAAGGATCTTTATTTGTCTCTGAAGTCAGTTAAACAGTTTGTGGTGTTCATTTCTTCCAAGTTTTCTAAATTTCGCTGTTTTCAGGAGGGTTGATTCCTTCACAGTCTTTGAGAAGGTGAGGGAAATACCTAAGAATTAGCTGATGCTGATTGCAGGGATTAAGATGAAAACGAAATTAGATTATGTATAAGTCACAACTAAACTTTGAGCTCAAAAATCCTAAGAATTTATAGTCCATATAATTCACAAATGTGCTTTCAAGAGATATACAGGGACAAACCTGAGCTATCTGTCATATACTGCCCAAACTTTCTGAAAACTCCCTCTTGTGATGCAGGCATTTGAATCTTATTGTTTAAAACGTAGTAGAGTTTCAAAAATCAAAGAGGCTAACACAATTGAGAAAACACCATTTTGAAAGAGATAATGGGACCATGACCAACTTTAAACCTCGTACTTTTTGAAGAAGGCAGATAGAAGAACACAAGCACTTTTCGAGGACATGGAGATGAATTGGAGAAGTCAGCCATGCATTTCAGAAAAGAACATGTTTTGACACTCATAATACCACATTTCCAAAGTGCCATTGTTTTGAGAACTTTGACCCTCTCCCCAGTCAGCTAAGTACTCCTTTGGTGTCAGGAGGCATAGTTTAGATACCCTTACTGCTGGATGCATATGCTTCTTGTGAAGAGCGAAGTCCATGTGTCAGACAAAATGCAAGTCAGCCTACTGGAATGTGTTGCAGTCCACTTTCAAGTCAGAGAAGTCAAGGAAATCATCCCAACATGGATGCAAGGACTGGCAGGTAAGTAGTTCTCAGAAAAAACTGTTCTGAAATTAAGGAACATGCAAAACTCCTTTTAAGGTAAAAATAAAATAGTCTCAGTCCAAGCAGCAGCACTAAAGCTTCTCGCAAAAGTCCTATGGCTGATATTCTTCAGTTTGGAATGGTGTTTATGCTTTGAAATTTATTTTTCTAAGACAAGATGAAAGGAGGTTTTCTCAGTTTCACAGTTTATATTAGATTGATTCAAAAGAGATATTTGTCTTAAATATTCTTGCCTTGTTCACAAACCCACATTTATAAAATTTTGTAATGATTATGCCTGTGCAAAAAGACTACTGTATTTTTCAGAGAGTTTCTGGGGGAGCAAATAGACATTTGTAACATATATTCAATTTATTTTCCATTTAAAAAAATGCTGCCCAAGAAAGCCAAGAAATCTAATAAGTATTTTATCATTTAGGTTATAGGATTTTAATCTTAATTTTAATTTCATTAGGTAGCTGACAGGTCTGTGCATTCTGAATATCCTTATTATGTGTTCTGGAGGGATAAGACTGCCCGTAATATTAAGGGTGTTTTAAAACTTGGTAATTAGTCCTTATTTCTTACTGCACTGTTTTAGTTTTTCAATTAAAGTTTAGTTCTATTTTTAGAGCTGCTGAGAGTAATTAAGGAGAATTTCAACATACAACATTGCTCACTCCCCAAAGTCAAGGGGAAAGTATGATTTACTTGAAACAATGAAAATTCAAGACATAACTGCTAAATTTTGGGTGATGATTGTCTTTGTGGAACTCACCTTTTTGTCTCATTACTTGCTCTTGAAAGCTCACCCTGCTCCAGGCAGCCCAGAGCTGAAATTTAAGAGGTGTCATCATAAATTGTTCCCTCTGGTTGTACAGGAAGTTCATCTCTTCACATCTAGACCTGCACTAAGTGCCAAAGTTCCTGACTGCCACTCACTGACAGCACTCAGGTCCTAGAGGAAACCAGTTTTTCTTCACTGAAAACTTGAAATGGGAAAACGTGAACTGACACCTTTTGGGCACTGTAGTACTGGTCAGAGGAGAAGACAGAGATTGAACTAGACGTAAATGAGAAAACAACAGATTTCAGAATGTTTATAAAGCACTAGAAGCATTAAATGGGTTCAGGTCTAGATGCTATTGACAATCTTGTATAGAACCAATGGTGCCGAATGGTGGCATGTGTTCTCAATAAAAAATGATCAGGGTTTTCTTCCAAAAGAAGTAGCACTGTTTGCCACAGGCCATAGTCGCTTGCCTGAGGAAGATTTTTTTTTTTTAATGAAACTCTGACTAAAAACTGAAAAAAAGGCAAAGATAAGAATGATTTTTTTATCTCTGTTTTACTCTGTTTTACTCTCTGCTGACACTGTGTATGTTCCACCTTCATCTGCAATTTCTCTCAAGTGAGCAGCCATAGCAGCTCTATGTTTTTGTTTTATTTAAAGAATGTTCTCAAAAAATACATCTGTCTGTGCAAATATTTGGCATGTAATACAATTTACTGAGATTCAACTTTTTTTTCCACTTTTTTCCTTCAATTTTTCCCCCAAATCAAACTGGCAGACTCTGAGTGAAATTATATAGAGAGAGAGTTTGTGCACTTGGGGATGTCCTGATTTCAATGTTTTTTAAATTTAAATGTCTTAAATTTCTTAATTTCAATGTTCCAGAGAGGATGAGTGTATGACATAGGAAAGAAACAAACAGAAAAGCTGGATGTTTGATATGTTTATTTAGGCAACTATTTGAAATGTTGACAAATGCTTGAAAAATGCTGACAAAAGTTTTAAAATAAAAAGAAATATGGGTTTTTTTAAAAAACTATAGGACTTTTTTTGTTTGCTGTTTTAGCTTTTATCATTTTAGAACTGTCTACAACAATATTACTGGAAAAACTTGATGCTCATGTACAAGAAAAAGTGGTTGCTTCACCTTGGAATTCACTTTTAGTTCCCCTTCCTAATCATTGCAAATGCTTTTTGTAAAAAAAAAAAAAAAAGGGAAAATGCTGATCTTAGCCAAATCAGAAATCAATTTTAGTAACTTTAGCTCATTGAATATCTAAGTTAAAGAATGAAGTTGATAGAAATTGTTCTGTAGACTCCAAAATTTTGGAATTTCACCCTTTCTGTTTTACTTATTTTGATAGGATAGAGAAAGACTGCTTAACTTTTTGAGGTCTGCATTCTCTCAGCTTGCTGTGCAGAAGCTACTTGGGATATGAACCTGTGACCTTCTATAAAGAGCATGTACTAATCATTAATAACAATTAATATGTATTATTAATTTCTTATCATTTTCTTTATGTGTTCCCAGAGTACAAGCTTATTCAGGAAAAGTACTCATGTGGTCATAAAATACAACAGAATACATAATAGTTTTCCTCATAAGTGGCTCCAATTATTCTCTGCTGGACAGGAAGAAGACTATCAGCCTCCTCATCATCCTGTGATGTGAGATTCAGATGATGATGTTTTAAAAACCACAAAATCTCACACTCTCGTGCTCTCTCTCTTTCTCATACCTTTCAAAAAGGACAAGTCTTTTGCTTACCACCTGAAATTTTCGCTGCTTAGCTTCCATTTGGTGCTCTGCTAGAGCACATTTCCACTAGAATCTCCATTCATCATGAGACACCACAGCAGGGAGCATCTTCAGATATTTATAAATATACTGGCACCTTTGTTTAAAGGTCATCAGTCCCTCTTTCTTTGGCAGCCTTCAGACGTTTTCTTTCGTTGTCTGGCATAATTATTCTTGTACACATAAATGGGACCGTGTGTTTGCTATTATGTATAGATGGAATTAGATCTATACACTAACCTGTGAACAAATGAAGAATGCATAGATCAAATGTTAAAACCCCAGCAAACAAGATGAGCTTATTTTGTGAAAGGTAGTATTTTAGGATTATTTGGTGCTGTGCTGTGCTTACCCTAACACTAGTGACTTGGTTTGTAGGTACTAATTTTTTTTCTCTCTACAGCAGCTACCAAAAAGTAAATAAATTGCTGTTTAACTTTTTAGCAGATGTGAAGAAAACCTAACAAGCATTCATGGAAGTAGGAAACATATGCTAGTTATTTTGTTAAAGAGTAGTTTTTGGATAACATTATTAATTAATTTGTGTAATAAAACTTTAAAGTGCAATGCTTAATATTCTGCATATTTACATTAAAGATATTGAATTCTCTGAATGTAAGTCAGGATATTTTGATAATCACAAATTGTAGCAAGAAGAAAGAAAGTGCCAAATTCAACCTCAATATTTTCAGAAGACAGAAAGCTCTAAGCAGACAACAAAATTTCTCAAAATATTATAGGATTCTCAAAATTCTCGACATGTCTGAGCTCTGAATGAACATTTTGTTTTCTTGTCAGTGATTCAGAATATCCACAGTTACTTTCCAGTGACTAGGAAAATGTCATGCCAACTGGGATCAAGCTTTATTTTAAAGTTGAAGGCATGAAATAAGCACTAAGAAGACAATTGTACACCTGTTTGCAAAAGTAAAAAGGCATCTCAGATCTACTTTGCTTTTGAGAATTTGGCTGAGGAACATATTTCAGAAGCCCAATAGCTCATAACATTATTCCAAATGTTCTACTCTGTATGCCTAATTAGGCTGCTGCACATTTGCATAAGCATCATGCTTCATGATTAATGTATAAGTCACAGCATGGAGCCCTGAATAAATTCATCCACAGATCCTTCTCTCCATTTTTACTGCACAAATAACCAGGGTCCCTGAACTGCCATCTATCATACCTGTAGATATGGCTATGTATCGTATATAAAACTGTAAAAAGTTCATTATGAAGTCCTACTGATCTGTAAGCTTTTTTTATCTAGAAATGTTAGTAACAATAAAATGTTAGCTCTTATAAAGCCATTGGCATTTATACTTTCTGTAATTTATAAGAGGTTTGCTGGTGGGTTTTTTTCCATGGTAAAATTAACTACAAACTCTGTAGCTATATTCTCAAAATTGAACTTGATTATATTTAAAACAAAGACTTGTTAAATTAATAACCTAATAATTACTTTTTGCACTATTACTCTTGGCGTAATGTTAACCTAAAGCGAACAAGAACTTGCTCTTCAAAAAAGAGCAACATTTTAATAATTCAATAATGCATCCACTCACAGTCAAATTAAATAGGAAAACTCCTGAAAATATTAGCAAAGGCCTGATGAATAAAAGTCAGAGGATGCTACAGTAAGGGTGCCTGGAAAATATAAGTCTAACCTTTGGTGGTTAAGCAGTGCAGATATCTGGAGAGACTACAGGTTGATACACATTCTTTTTGCTGCAATTCTTTGCACTAACATGAAGACTGATCTTAAGGGATCTTTCACTCAAGCTTAGTTTGCTTAAAAAAGCAAAAAAATCTGCTACTATTATTTAAGACTTTTCCTTATGCCACAAATAGCATGCACTTACTGTGATTTATTTTCGTACGTTAACATGACCATTGTCATTGTCTTGGCCTAGCAGAGAAAGCTACCACGTACAATATTGTTGGCAACATCTCAAAGCTGGGCATAGAGTCAATAATATTTTGTGTAACGGGGAAAAGATAGAAACAAAACCATTTGAAGTGCCAAGAAGTGAAAACTCTATAAGTTACCTCCATTTTCTTTATAATTGAATTTTAAACTTTTAAAAGAAAAAATATTCAAAGATTTGAGGGTCTTTTAATTTTTGTTTTCGTGTAGTAGCTGACACCTAAATACTAGCATCTCACTCGTGAGCAGTCATTGGTGCCAAAGATCAGAGGGACTCAAAGGAGTTTTGAACATTATTTATCTGCATTTTGATATCAAGAATAAAAACATGGCCATTGTAATTATTTTACTTAAAGAGAACTAATGTTAAAACCCACTAAACATTATGTTTACATTATTTAATACAAATATAGAGCACTGGATGTATGTGTAATCTTTTCGACAAAAATGAGTTTATGCTTTGAACTAAATGCAGTGAGCCATGAGCAAGGGACCTACATCTTGTTCAAATGAGTGCTGGTCAAAACAATCTATTTTTGGAAGGGATGTATGTGATAAGTGCAAAACAAGCAGAAGCCAAGATGTAAAGCTCTAGAGGAAACTATTCCCCACCCTAAGCAATAAAACCAACATAAAACAATTCTATTCTATAATTCTTAAGCAACCTAAAGGACCACCTTTTTTGTGTGACTCCAGCATGTCAGAACTATCCAAGGGTGGGTTCCATCTCTTCTAGAGGTGCAGTGTAAATGGTTTATGTAGGCTTCATCAGGGACAAAGCGCTGTCTCCAAATGGAAAGTCACCATATTTGTGCTACATTTTCTGACAGGGCCTCTCTCAAGACACATACTTAAATCTTAGTCCACCACAGAAAACTGAAATTCTAGTCAACCCATATCCACTCTTCTAATGGCAATTCCTGAAAAACCCACTCATCTTCCTATCAAACTCCCTGATCTCCATATATCCATATGTCGTAAAAAAAAGCTCAATGTGGCAGAAACATATTGCCAAAAGCTGGTATATGTGTATTTGAAAGTGAAGGAATCTTCCTTTTTGCCAACTTTCACTTTTCCCTTTGAAATTGGTACCTTTCTATTGTTTGAGTGTACTCAGTGAAATAAGTAAAGAAGACTGCAGAAATCAAGTTTTCCCTCAAAATATATGGTAGTGTTGCTCTAGGGTTTAAAATTATTCAAAGTAGGTCTGTAGTAGCTCCTATGAGATCACTCCAGTACTCTTGGGTCTCCCTTCATACCAGTTTTATGGGGTTAAATCCATGTCACCAACGGGACACAAACTTTCTGCATTATGTCCTCTTAAGAGGAATTCCTTTTATAGTAAAAGTTATCTGATGATTCTATAGATAACATATGGAAAGAAGTTTATTTTTTAAATATTCTTACAAAATAAGACATAAAATCATGTGACAAAGGGTTACATTATAATATGTTTTTTATTACAATAAAATAGATTTTGAGAATACTGACTTTGACAGGTATAAACATACGATATATTAAAAAAACCCCCTTATTAATGTTAGAAATATACTAATAGAATATTAAATTGAATATTACATAATTTTAAAATATTTCTATAAATTTCAACCAATATAAGCATATTTAGTACCTAGCTGAGGCTTTGGTATGGAAAACATAAACATTTGATAAATGTTCTAGGTTGTATTTGTATACAACCAAAGTTATTTCAGCAGCAAAAACCATCACCATTTTCACATTATTACATACAAAAATAAAGCACCAAAAGAACCAAACAACAACAACAACAACCGATTTTTAAAAATCCTTCCTCAAAACGTTCAGTAGAAGTTGAATTGGGAGTTTCTTATCTGTGCACTTATTCTCCTTATTTCACTAATATTCTGGCCAAACATGCTTGGAACAGCTGGTCCTTTTCCGGAAGTGCAGGCACACATAACCGTATATATAAGAAAAAGCAGCAAAGAAACTGAAGGTCCTTGTATTAGATATGTGTTCTACTGTGATTTTATAATGATTCTCTCAGTAAAAATAGTTGTCATTGCACCCTAGATGTCAGGATAATAGAAGATTCAATTCTGACTTTGACAACTTAGGTACCTTGTAGTATATTATATCACAAGGCTCTGTTGCTTACATCTGGTTGAAAACCAGGCTTACCTCTCGTCCTGTCATTTCTCTTGTTTCTCAAAAGGAAGTTTTCTGCTACTGCTTGGCCAGCTGTGTAGCCAAAGTCTACAGATCTCTTACGTATACTAGTTTCATCATTTAGTAGGACAACTCCATACATTAGTCACTCTGCCATATGCAATGTCTGTAATATGATATAGGCAAATAAAATATTCTTCTGTGGACAAAGGAGGGGAGGACTGCTCAAAGGTCTGAATCTTGGGAAATAGGCTCATAGGGTCGCTGAGTTTCAGCCAAATGCTCACAGTTCACAGCCAAGACGTATAAGCAATAGCTTCCTCAACCTCATTCCTTTTCTAAATAGGCAAGGGACTGTTTGAATGGCATTCAGTACTGCTTAGTTAAATATCTGCAAGGGAATCACTTTAAGTCTGACTAACTCTTTCGTAAAAAAAAATGAAACCAAAAAACCCCAGTGATTGAAATGCCCAATTTTTTTTCTAAGCAATTTATTTCAGGTGTTGACATCTAGTCGGAGAGCTTTTCTTCGTGTTTCCCATACCACTCCCATATGATCTAATTGCTCTGTAAGTATGCCTCCATTTCTCACAGTGGTTAAAGGAAGCAGTCAAAGTCAAGTAAAGTCAAAGAAAGTGTTGATTTTATCTACAACAAATACGGTTCTGAATGGAACTATTTTTTGGCACTAGATGTGGACCACTATGCCTTAAAATTATGTTTCAATAATACTGTAGAGTCATGGTCAGTCTAGTTCTCCACCGCTGGAACCCAGATGCCCTCACTCAAATTCAAGAATGTGTTTTTTTCAGGTATCCTCTTCTTCTTGGATCAGATGGCACACTGGGTGAGCATGACTGTAGTCCCCTGGACATGGTCATGAGTCATTAGAGCTGTCAAACAATTGCAATCCACCTATTTTAGTGGCAAAATATTGCCATAAACAAGAAGTTTTAGGTTACTTATTATTTATGATTCTTATTATTTTTCAATTTTTGGTTCTCTCCAAGAGATAAACCTAAGGAAAATGAAGCTATTCTGTTTAATCCACAAATTAATCAGCTCTGTTCTCTATGTTTCTATTAGATGTAATATCACTGCACTCATGGACACATGCACATTTTTTGTTTCTGAGATAGAAGCTGGTGATCTGCATTGTCTTATCCACACGTCTGATACTCCAGAACAACTTTTTTCCTTAAAAGAAGAAATATTCTGGGGGTCTTTTAGCCTTCTGTCTTCTTTTCAGAACAGTGTGTAAGCCAGTGAGAAACAAAATGCTCTCCTAGAATATGAAGGAAACAGAAATATCAATAAAAACCATATAATTCAAGAAAAGTTTTTTTAGATGATTTTCTGAAATTCAAGTTCCTATGAACCCTTGGTGATCCCATTTTTTCTTTCAACTTGATCAAGAACCACCCCTTCCTGCACCACAAAACCTCACAAAACTGAGGCAGGGGGAAAAGATTGTACTAACTGCTTTAAATGAAGGTGCACTGGCTGTCTACAGCTCTTTGCTGTAATATCTTTTGAGCCTAGCATTGGAACAAGCAACACAAGCCTTTTTTCTCCCTTTCCCACAATTCCTTGGCTTTTCAAGATGTTTCCAAAAGACATATGCATATGTTCTATCTAAGTGTCGCTATAAAACAATATGTAGCTCACTTTTCTTTCTGGGAGAGATTCTGGTTACATGTGTATAAATCAGACCAACTAATATTTTTCTCTTATGTCATTATATGTTGAATATTCAACATCAATATTTTCAGCAAAGAGCAAGTCATCATGTTTATTTAGTGATGTCTGAATTCTTTCCTACATGACTTGATAGGCTGATTGATAGGCTCAGAGAAAGCTTTCTTTTGAATACATATGGGATTCATTCCTGAAGCAGATGAAGTTTCTTTTTCATTTGAATGTACCTGTTGTCAGCAGTCAGGATTTCACAAGAAGAGATAATCCCAAAGACATCTTAAATGAGAGCACAGAGAGGTCTGAAAGTGCAGTTCTAATACCTGAAAAATCTCCCAATGTGACATCAAAATGAGAAGAAATGTGATTCCAGACTTTGTTGCTAAGGCAGACCACTGTGTGTGGAACAAATTATATTGCTTTGCAAAAACTGCCTTCATGCCTTCATAAAGTCATCTATAACAATGCACCTAATAACTAATTAATGAGCAATACAATATCACAACACCTAAAGTCAGGGAAAGGGGTGCAGCCTTCTCACCTAATAGTAGTGGAGATTTCCATGTACAGCTGTACCTCATGGTATTCAGAACAACAAGGGCTGCGAGGCAAACTGATGCTGAGATTTTTGGGGAGAAAACTCTCAAGGAAAGGGTTCAGTTATGAAGAAAGGAAATGCCTCAACATCCTTCCCAGAAGGTTCAGCCTTTTTAAAAGGACCACACAGGAATGAGAATAACAGTAAATAAAACTTTGTTCTTATTTGTATCACTTCATACCCAAACATTCAGATTAGTCTATGAGCAGCATAGATGCTTTCAACAGAAAATATTAAGGAGCAAAATTACTTTAAAAAAAGGTTTTGGTGCAAATATGATAATTTTCTGCTTTATACTATTAAAATACTAGATACCTAAGAAAACTCTGCTTGTTTCTATTGACATATGTCTGACAGTTTTCAGTGATAAAAGATGGAGACTGTCCCTTTATTTTTCTTTTTACAGGCAAAATTGGAGAATTTTTTAAGATAGTAGCAAGCATTTTTAAAACCTCTGAGTCCTTGGTCACATCTTACCTGTTTAAGTTGTCTTGGCACTAGAATGGGTTCTTCTTTGCTGCACTCTACTTAAACTTAAGCACCTTTTCATGGGAAAGGAACGCAAAAACAGGTTAACAACGGTTCAGAACAGAAATGATGCATGGGTGAAGATAAAACTTTTAAAGAAACTTCCTTTCCGACCATCCAGGGGCCCTCTGGCACAGTCTCTTGCACCACCTGAGCTGGAACTGAGGCTCCTTCACAGCTACCCACCCCACACTCACACAGTCACACCAGGTTCCCTCATCTGCTCGATCCCAGGCTTCCCATTTCAGTCTCAGACATCTAGATCTCTCAAAGAATTTAATCATGGTGCAATAACCAAATAACAAAACAAAGCTTGAGCTGGCGCCTCCAAGGAGGGACCCAGAACAAAGGAACCCTTGGGCTTTTATACCATCACAGTCTGAGTGACATAGTCTGGGGGACAAGGCCACCTGCCATGGGTCCCATGGCTGGGCCAGAGGTCCCTTTGCTCTTTGTTGTGCAAAGGGCTGGCAGGTCACAGCCTCTTGTCTCAGGCTCTTGCCACCCAGCTGATCACACTGCAGCTCACACAGCAGCTTGCAAACCAAGCTATCTGCACTGGATGTATTCATCAACAAAACTAGATAAACGTGTAAACATCTACTAGGTCCAAAATACGGTGTTTCAGGAACACCAGTAAAAATCAAGCGTTATTTCATCTGTTTACTGTGATGGTAGCTGGACCTTTATAAGTAGAGATATTTGGTACAATAAACCTTGCCTCGTAACATCCTGATGTACACACACACTTATGTTCACAATATGAGGCATGAACATAAATCAGATACCTGTGTACAGTTCCAGGGCTATGCTCTGGTGGGGATCACAAAGACATGGTGCAATGGATCCCCTGACTGAAGTGTTGAAATGAGAGATACAGACTCTTTAGGAAAGAGAGGCTGTGAAGACCCGGTGGAGCAGCTCTTTATATGAGACAGAATATTTGCAGTTCTGCCTGAGGATGGTGGTGAGCCAGCTAAGTACTGATGGGTAAACATCAGAGAGTAGTGGCTGTCTGATATAGGCTGCCTGACCAGAAGGATCAAGTAGATAAAAACACCCTATGCATAGCAGATACGAGCATTCTCACATTTGCAGGCCTTTGTCCTCGTAGGGGTCTTCAATCAACCTGTTATTTGCTGAAGGGAAAATACAGGGTGTGAGAGACGGGACTGTTATGGGTTAATGTCTCAAAACATTCCCCACTTGTGGAGGTACCAGGGTGCTTTGTTGAAGCCAGGTTTGGAGATGGAGGAGAGGAGCTTTTGGGTGTGTAATGGCAAACCTGTGATCTGGTAAGATACAGGGGTGAACAATGGGCTGTAAGTGAGATAAGAGACAAATCCTATGAGATAGGATGGTGGTGCCTCATGCTAAATTGTCCTCGCTTACAGAAACCACTGGGTTGTAAAACTCCCCCTCCTCCCCTCCCCCAGGGAAGATCTGATGGGGCATTCCTAGCCCTACTGCGCTGACATGACAGGAGACAAATTCCGTGTCTCAGAAGGTGTCATAAACCATCAAAGACCCCTGAAGTTCCTCCAGACTCAGATATGAGTCCTTCCACCAGAAGATGAAAGCTCCCCCACAGGGGAGATACCCGGGTGTGGCGGTGGCCCATGTGCCTTCTGGCCCGGAGCTGATCTCTTGGGTCCGATACCCGCCCAGAGATAATGATTGTATGGATGAAGAATCCATTGGGAGCAGCTCAGAGGCTGCAGAAGGCACATCAGTCACCCCACAAGGACAGCCCTGGTAGGCCTGTCAATCAAATGGGAACGCCCGGTAGGCGTCAGCCCTGGGCAGCACCCTTTTGTCTCATCTCCGCCCCGCTCTGGAAAGTTCTGTTAGATATGCGTTCTGATTGGGTTAAGGCTTCATGTTTATTCAGTTGGGTTGTTGCATATTTCATTAGTTTCTGGAAGCTTCTCCTGTCCTCTGCTCCCCATTGGTTGTATCCTGTTTTCCCCTCCCTCGAAATCCCGCTATTGGTCCCTTGTCATTTGCTTGTCATCCTCTGATTGGTTAGTTGTAAACCACGCCCTGAGATTTGTTGCTGTACTTAAGTTGCTGTCCCATGCTCCCTGCGCTTCTTTTCGCTCCCCGTCTCCACTGCCTTCTCCCTGCGTTACCTCAATAAACCCCTTGCCTGCGGAAGAAGCCCTTCTCGACTCCTTTATTTCCTCCGCCGTTGCCTGCCGTCCTGGCGCTCAGCTCAGCCCTCGCCACGCGGTGAGCTCGCCACAGCCTTTGAACATTTTGGGGTCCTCGGCCTCAAATTGTTGGCTCCTACTCAGGGCCACCGGGCAGCCCAGAGTCCAGGAGACCCCGACACCCGGGCTGCCCCACCTAGCCTGAGTGTATCATAACCCATTGGACTATGTGTTTTGCAGCCACTTCATGTTTTCCCACACCTCTGACAAATTGAGACCAGGAGACAACTCATCACAGGTCAACACGTGGTGAGATTGTCACACTCTTACCCTTTCTCCCTCTTTCTTTCTCTCTCTATTTTCCCTTATACATGTCCCTGAGTGATATTTTTGCACTTTCATATTGCAATGCTTTCATATTATTATATAGCTATAGACAATTATAATTAAAAGGGCTGCATGCTTGTTTTTCTTTGCAACTAAATTGTTCTAAGATAAACCCTATGTATATACCTTTACAAACATTGCATTCAGTGTCATTTCACTCTAATCCTCCCCTAAGGATCTATTAACAAGTAGCTGAGTTACCCTCATCTGTCTCCTGGGATGGACTGTCACACAGTACATGAGGAAACCAGGAGGCTCCAGGAGTGCATCCATGACAACTTCCTCAGCCAGATGACATGGTAGCCAACAAGAAGAGGTGCTCGACTGGACCTCAAACTCAGCAACAATGAAGGGCACATTTGCGATGTGAAGGTCAAAGGCAACCTTGGTAGCAATAAGCATGAGACAGTGGAATTCAGGATCATGAGGGGAGAGTGGAAGGGAAAAGCAAGCTTACAACCTAAGACTTCAGGGGAGCAGATTTTGGTCTTTCCAGGGATCTATTTGGTAGAATGACATGGGATAGGGTCCTGGAAAAAAGAAGGGCGCAAGAAAGTTGGTTAATATTCAAAGATCACCTCCTTCAAGCTGAATGAGTTCATTCCAATTAAGAGGAAGTCAGTCAAAAATGCCTGGAGGGTAATTTAGGAACAATGCAGAGACATTGTGTGATGATATTAGGAAAGCCAAATCCCTACTGGAATTTAATCTGGCTGGAGATGTCAAATAAAACAAAGGTTTCTATATGTCCTTAGGTAGTAATAAGAAGGCTAGGAAAAAGGTATGCCTGATGTTAAATGAGTCAGGAGATTAAGTTACACAGGATATAGAAAAAGCTGAAGCAGAGTGCCTTCTTTGCCTCAGTCTTTACTTGCAAGATCATCCTTCTGGAATCTCAGGTCCCAGAGACCTGAGGGAAAGGCAGAAGCAAGAAAGATATAACATTGATGAAAATCATTGGTGGACAACAAATTCCCAGGTCATGGAACACTTAAGTAACCTGGACATCCCATATGCCTTAATGGGATGCCCCTACCAGAGCTGAAGTCACTGGCAGTTGTCATTGTAAGGTCCCTCTTAAAAGTATTTGATTGATATTTTGGTGACTCGAGAAGTGCCCTTTTCGTGGAGGAAAATAAATGTCACTCCTACTTTCAAGGTCAAGGAGAACAGGCTGGTCAACTTCACCTCTATCCCCGGGAAGGTGATGGAGCAGCTAATCCTGAAAACCATTTCCAGACATATGAATGACATGACAATCAGTAGGAGTCTTCATCACGGATTCACCAAGGGAATGTCATGCTTGACCAATTTGATAACNTCCTCCGGACTCAGATATGAGTCCTTCCACCAGAAGATGAAAGCTCCCCCACAGGGGAGATACCCGGGTGTGGCGGTGGCCCATGTGCCTTCTGGCCCGGAGCTGATCTCTTGGGTCCGATACCCGCCCAGAGATAATGATTGTATGGATGAAGAATCCATTGGGAGCAGCTCAGAGGCTGCAGAAGGCACATCAGTCACCCCACAAGGACAGCCCTGGTAGGCCTGTCAATCAAATGGGAACGCCCAGTAGGCGTCAACCCTGGGCAGCACCCTTTTGTCTCATCTCCGCCCCGCTCTGGAAAGTTCTGTTGGGTATGCGTTCTGATTGGGTTAAGGCTTCATGTTTATTCAGTTGGGTTGTTGCATATTTCATTAGTTTCTGGAAGCTTCTTCTGTCCTCTGCTCCCCATTGGTTGTGCCCTGTTTTTCCCTCCTCCAAAATCCCGCTATTGGTCCCTTGTCATTTGCTTGTCATCCTCTGATTGGTTAGTTGTAAACCACGCCCTGAGATTTGTTGCTGTACTTAAGTTGCTGTCCCATGCTCCCTGCGCTTCTTTTCGCTCCCCGTCTCCACTGCCTTCTCCCTGCGTTACCTCAATAAACCCCTTGCCTGCGGAAGAAGCCCTTCTCGACTCCTTTATTTCCTCCGCCTTTGCCTGCCGTCCTGGCGCTCAGCTCAGCCCTCGCCACGCGGTGAGCTCGCCACAGCCTTTGAACATTTTGGGGTCCTCGGCCTCGAATTGTCGGCTCCTACTCAGGGCCACCGGGCAGCCCAGAGTCCAGGAGACCCCGACACCCGGGCTGCCCCACCTAGCCTGAGTGTATCATAACCCATTGGACTATGTGTTTTGCAGCCACTTCATGTTTTCCCACACCTCTGACAAATTGAGACCAGGAGACAACTCATCACAGGTCAACACGTGGTGAGATTGTCACACTCTTACCCTTTCTCCCTCTTTCTTTCTCTCTCTATTTTCCCTTATACATGTCCCTGAGTGATATTTTTGCACTTTCATATTGCAATGCTTTCATATTATTATATAGCTATAGACAATTATAATTAAAAGGGCTGCATGCTTGTTTTTCTTTGCAACTAAATTGTTCTAAGATAAACCCTATGTATATACCTTTACAAACATTGCATTCAGTGTCATTTCACTCTAATCTTCCCCTAAGGATCTATTAACAAGTAGCTGAGTTACCCTCATCTGTCTCCTGGGATGGACTGTCACACAGTACAGGAGGAAACCAGGAGGCTCCAGGAGTGCATCCATGACAACTTCCTCAGCCAGATGACATGGTAGCCAACAAGAAGAGGTGCTCGACTGGACCTCAAACTCAGCAACAATGAAGGGCACATTTGCGATGTGAAGGTCAAAGGCAACCTTGGTAGCAATAAGCATGAGACAGTGGAATTCAGGATCATGAGGGGAGAGTGGAAGGGAAAAGCAAGCTTACAACCTAAGACTTCAGGGGAGCAGATTTTGGTCTTTCCAGGGATCTATTTGGTAGAATGACATGGGATAGGGTCCTGGAAAAAAGAAGGGCGCAAGAAAGTTGGTTAATATTCAAAGATCACCTCCTTCAAGCTGAATGAGTTCATTCCAATTAAGAGGAAGTCAGTCAAAAATGCCTGGAGGGTAATTTAGGAACAATGCAGAGACATTGTGTGATGATATTAGGAAAGCCAAATCCCTACTGGAATTTAATCTGGCTGGAGATGTCAAATAAAACAAAGGTTTCTATATGTCCTTAGGTAGTAATAAGAAGGCTAGGAAAAAGGTATGCCTGATGTTAAATGAGTCAGGAGATTAAGTTACACAGGATATAGAAAAAGCTGAAGCAGAGTGCCTTCTTTGCCTCAGTCTTTACTTGCAAGATCATCCTTCTGGAATCTCAGGTCCCAGAGACCTGAGGGAAAGGCAGAAGCAAGAAAGATATAACATTGATGAAAATCATTGGTGGACAACAAATTCCCAGGTCATGGAACACTTAAGTAACCTGGACATCCCATATGCCTTAATGGGATGCCCCTACCAGAGCTGAAGTCACTGGCAGTTGTCATTGTAAGGTCCCTCTTAAAAGTATTTGATTGATATTTTGGTGACTCGAGAAGTGCCCTTTTCGTGGAGGAAAATAAATGTCACTCCTACTTTCAAGGTCAAGGAGAACAGGCTGGTCAACTTCACCTCTATCCCCGGGAAGGTGATGGAGCAGCTAATCCTGAAAACCATTTCCAGACATATGAATGACATGACAATCAGTAGGAGTCTTCATCACGGATTCACCAAGGGAATGTCATGCTTGACCAATTTGATAACCTTCTATGACTGAATTACTGGCTTGGTAAGTGAGGAGAGAGCAGATTTCGATACGGCTTTCAAGATTGTTTCTTCTAAGGTCCTCATGAAGAAGTTTAGTCTGGATGGGCAGACAGTGAGTGCATTGAAAACTGGCTGAATGGCCAGGCTCAGAGGGTAGTGATCAGTGTTTGAAATCACATTGGAGCCCAATCACTTGCAGTTTACCTCAGGCATCAATTTTTAGTCAAATTATGGTTAGTATTTTCATTAACAATCTGAATAATGGGGCAGCATGTACCTGCAGCAAGTTTGCCAATGACACAAAACAAGGAGTGGGTGAGACGTCAGATGGTCATGCTGACATCCAGAAGGACTTTCACAGGCTGTAAAAATGGGCTGAGAGGAGCCTTTGAAGTTCAACAAGAGGTCCTTTCCAACCTCATTCTGTGATTCTGTGAACACAGGGAATGTGGCCCATTTATTTTTTTTAAGAGCATGTACAGATTAATGATAGGCCTGACATAAGAATGTGCAATTTAAGTGAAATGAAACAATTGGATCAAGTTTCCCTGGGTCTAAACCACCAAGGAGTTATGTTCACTCTGCTTCTGAAGCCTAAAATTTCTTTGAGTCAAACAGAAACAGTACACATGTGAAAAAACTTGTATTAAATTATGTGTTTGAATAAACGTTAAGATTTAATGATGCAAATATTAAGTGCAAAATTATGCGTGGTAAAAAGATGCTGTGTCAGTGTACTGAAGGGATCAGGTTTTCATAGGACAGCAACAAGCAGTTATTTCAAGTCTTCAAAGTCCTATAATATTCTTGTTATACTTTAAGGGGTTATCTGAAACCGATAGACAGCTGGCTTTTCAAAAGGAAAGAAGGCACAATACTCCAGATGAAAAACAACTGTGCCTGAAATTTTAGTAGGATGCATATTTTAATATTAGGAGTAAATGAAGCGATAATGCAATCTGAGAATGCTAGGATTACTCAAATGATTTATAAACTGCACCAAGATCCATTCTGCTTGGCACGGTCATCAAGAGATCACACACATTAGAAAGTGGAAGAATTTATTCTGCACACCAGAATGGTGAGCATGGAGCATAAGAATGACAATGGTGATGTGAAAAATGCTGTTAACCCTCTCTTCTGGCTCCAAAATGGCTAATAGACATTTGGTGGAGGAGGTTTATCAAGGGCAAGTTTGTTTCTGCAGAATACCCAGGACTTTGTGTAAGCCAGCTTTTACTGGAACATCTAATGACTTTGAATCTTTATGATACATCATTTACAACAGTCTGTACTTATGATTTCCATGGTTTAGTTAAGCATTGTGTGAAATGCACCTTTCACTTGTCCTGGGCTGGTGCCTGATGATTTTGTTCAATGCCCTTAGCTTGTGCAGAAAGAAACACTGAGCAGTCATATGCATCTCCCATCTGGCTAAAGATCAGAGACCTTCCATCACAGAGTAATCGCAGAGTAATGCAGGGACAAACTAAATGCTTCATCCTTACTTATTTTGCTGAGAAACTTATAAAAATCTTGAAGGCCGTCAGTCTACAAGTTAGAAAGCAAAGAACCGTCATGTCCTGCAGGTTAATTTTGTTGATCTTGGTATTAATCACTCGGGAAGGAAAGCTAAGGACAGAGATATCTCTGCTTATCTCTGTGCATGTCTTTTAAGTGTCCTTTCTTTACAGTATCCATTAACGTAGGGTGTGGAGGCCACTAAAAGGGAACAGCTATATGTGTAAGTATACATATTATTGTAACCAGCTCTCTGTTGAAAAAGTCTCAATTAAAATAAAACTATTTGCAAAAAGACAGTGATACTACCAGATGTTTTGTAAAGATCAAAAAGTGATCTAGAAATAGAACTCTAGGGCAGATGGTACAATGTAAAAGAGTTTTAAAGAATTCTGCATGAGAAATAATTTCTGTAGTGCGTACCTCAAAATGCCAAAGACTTATAGAAAATAGTTCATTATCTTGCTAATTCTGGGTCCTCATCTATATGTTTTTCTCAAATGCTTTCTTGGGGTAAAAAACATCCACATTACTTTTACATAAATTGAGTCAGCCCCATATCCTAATCCTGTCAAAATGATATCTTATGTACAATGCAACAAACAGTAGAGCTTGATGCTTTTTGAAAGGATAAAAGTGCCTTTTTATTTAGAATATGAGCAGCATTGTGAAAGGAATTGAAAGCAGGTACAGGATTTAAAAAATCAGGAAAGCAATAAAGTTTGGAACATTAAATATTCTTGAATTGTAAGGAATTCAATGATTCTGTCTTCTGCAGCCATCTCCTCTTCATTAAATAGTTCTTCCTCAATGAAAATCCTACTTCTTACTTCAAAACCTACTGCTTACTTCCTTCTTCTGACACAAGTCTCACCTATTTCAACAGTCATACCTCCCTCTTCTTTCCACCTTTGCTTTCTAACTCAATTCCATTCTTCCAGCTGTGTTGCCTGATCTGAATGTTTGCAGACACTGATGGGACAGATTTGTATGTTGTTGCATATGCATAGATTCCACTTTCACTGTGTCCATTAATTTTTAATGCACTTTACCACCATTTTCATTTGTAGTCCTTTTCCGTCGATTCTCATAATGCAGTCCCTCTTCTTGAATTTCAAGCACAATTACTTTACTTTTCAGCAGTTACTACTTTTATACTGTAAAAGTATAATATGGCTGTTGAAGAATAATGATGGCAATAGTGACTGTATGGATATAATTTCAGAGAAATAATAGGCATGTCATGGCACGGTGTGAGTAAGGAACCATTCCTTACTCGCAGTATCCACATGCAAATTTCTTACCACAACAAAATACAGTGGAATTCTGAAGACAAGTGATTTCTTGATGTTCATACCAACTCTGACTAATTTGTAGCTAAAGATTTGGGTATTTAACGGCAACATGTTTAAACCATGCTGCTACCTCTTCTGCCAGTTTATATCACAAAGGAGATATGAGAAATGTCTTTACTTTCTCTAAGCTGAGCCAATTCGACAAACAGTGTTAATTGTAAAAGCTGGAGAAAATCATTAGTAACACTTCATTAATCTCGTGAAGAACAGAATGAGACCTAAGAGTAGTTTATCTGTTAATATACTCTTTTTGACATTGCTACTACCAGAGTAGTTCACTAAAAGCATTGATAGCTTATGGTGATTTGAAATGTCAAAACAAAATTCTGGAATTTTTGAACAATTTCTGCTCAAAATTTTTATAATGAAAAATTTTCTCTTAAAATTCCAACTTTACCACAACATTCAAATTTGTTTTAGGCAATTTTAAATATAATATTTTTTCTTGGGGCAAGTAGGTCTGATTCTTGACATTTTCATTTGCAAAATAAAATCAAAAACTCTTTCAATATTTGTTTGCCCCTGTGTTAGTCCCTAAGGAAGCATGTAACAGAATTTGTTAGGATGGCTCATAGAGCTTTTCTACAGAGAGGAATCACTGATTTAATTATATCTCCCATAAAATGATTCAGTTTCCCTTCTGAATGCGTGACTAAAGCTCCTAGGGCAGATTATACTATGATTTAGCTTACCCCACATCTGGACTTCACAGTGCATATGGAATTATAATAAATCCCTGTGGTATTCAGGTTTGTATCAAACTGAGAAAGAAGCAAGCATCCAACAGTAGCTTGATGAATTAAAAGAAAACACTGTAATAACAATAATCATATCCATGAATCATCCTTCCTACCCCACCACCCCCAATTAGATCCCTGATGGAACAGTGACAGTAACTAAGACTGAGCTGCTGGAGAGCTGGATATCCCAGACAAACAGTGGTTAGTCCTGTGCACCTCAGAGTATGTGCACGCAGCATCTTTCTGTCCAGGATATCCTAGACAGCTGGCCCACAGTTATTTAATTGCAATATGTTAGCAGGCATGACTGTAAAAACCAGAATTAGAATGTTGCTTAAAGAAAAGCTTTTTACGCTTCCAGTGCAGGAATAATTTGATGCTTTGCCAAGTCATTCTAATTCAGGATGAAAATAAGAGTTGGAATAATCAATTTCCTTTGGGGGAAAAAAAAACCCCCACCTCTGCCCCCTATTACCTGTATGTACTTACTTTATTTAAGGGTCATGAAAAAAAATCATAGATCAAATGTGCTTAATTATGAAAAATCCCCCAAAGCCTCTGTTTCTAAGAAAATAGAATTTTTGCAGTTCTTGCAGAATTGAGTAAGCAATTTTGCAGTAGGACAGAAAACTTCCAGTTTTGTATCACATTCAGATACAGTGAAAATATGATAAAAATGGGACATGAAGGAACATTGTCCATCTGATCTACTTAAAACTGACCAGGCATTTAAAAGCAGATTTCTAATATCAGTAAAAGTAAAATTGACCAGCTGTAGTGAGGATTACACACTGGCTTCACAGCTGCCACGTATTTGCCCCGTATCTGTGAGTGCTCCTTTAAGGACCAGGATCAGGTTATCCTGGTGTAGCAGCTCCAAGAACATTGCTTCTGATGATCCTCCTTGGGCAACTGGCAAGTCTCACATGCAGTCTAAAGGTATGACGCCTGGGGCCCAGGTAGCTTTGAACAGCCAGCAGACTCAGACAGCACTTGACTACAAAGATGTCAGGATCATCTTAATTTAGTAATGGGAGTGCCCACATAACATGGAAAATGTTCTGTGTTTGCTTTTTTTTTCCCTTCTTATTGCTGCAGGTTACAGAATCACAGAATATTCTGGGTTGGAAGTGACCCACAAGGATCATCAAATCCAGCTCTGAAAGGAATTGAACTCAGAACTTTGGTGTTATTAGCACCATGCTCTAACCAACTGAGCTAATCTCAGGGTGAGATGAGGTCATACAAAAAGTTTATAACAAAGAGTTAACGGAATCTGGCTTTTAAAAATCTTGGATTAACATTTTACCATGTGGTTCTTTACTTGTTTTGCATTACATAGCATTTTCTAACTGTTGTATAAAAATATTTTGGCAACAGCCTGAGAGAACAATAAACAGAACAATCTGAAATGAGATATGTGTTCGACGAAAAAGAAAGCAAAATCAAGCAGATATGGAAAACAATAACCAGAGTAGAAAGAAGGAATGTTAAAATAAACAGCATGATAATATTATGTAAAATCCTGACAAGACACATCTCTGAAAAAGTAGATTATTTGAATTGCCCCTAAGTAGCAAAATCTGAAAAATTACCACAGGAGTATTTATGAGTTGAACAGGGAAATGTTTAGCAGGGAAAATATAGTCACTAAGCCCATAAAGTTTGTGCAAGTTTATACTGCCAAAAAAAAAAAAAGGTAGCTATCATAACAGTCCAGTAAATAACCTAGTTAGAACATTCTTACCCTTCACCCAGGCTCAGCAAGTACCTCTCCTAATACAGGGGAGAGAGAGAACTGAAAATTCTAAACATGTAAAGTAAACATAACTTGTAATGTGCTTCCCGGGGCCAGCAGGAAGAGACAGAAAAGATGATAACTTCAGCAAGTTTGGCTAGTTTTTTTTCCGAGGCCAGTGCTAAGAACACATTGAGTCATCATCATCTGTGGAGATGTCGCTGAGTTTGATTGGATATTTCCATACATTTTGAATGCCATCCCAAGGCCATATTTGCAAACTTCATTCAATTAACTGTCATGTACAGTCCAGGTCCTGTTCCTGTGCACCATATGTGTCTTTATTGTGCCTGGTGCCTTAATCTGCAAGGTGCCTCAGATGTATCCATGTGGTCATTTGCCAGCTGGGTCATGAAGTCTTTTGTGACCAGCTATTTTCAATGTTTGTATCAACTGCAAAGCAGGAATAAATAGTGATTACAAAAGGCAAATAATACTCATTTTATTGCCCAGTGAAGGCAAAGTTGGGACAATAGCACAGCAGCTGTTTGGCATACTTTCTGGGATTTAGAATCCCTAACAGAGACCTAAGCACTTGTGTGTCCATTTGTGAGAATCAGCTCAGCTGTTTGTGCCAGAGCTCTATAGCTGCCAGCATTTCTATGCTCTTTATGCTGGAAAAAGTGTCAACTTGCCTATACATGCTTGATAAGCAAAGGCAGGAGCACATTTAAGGGAATGACCAGGGAAAAAGCATTTTTATTAATTCACTGTTAACGCTGAAAAGCAACAAGGAGTGAAATATAACCACTGCCACGAGCATGAGAAGGATGTCATCCTGGGAATGGCATTAGGCAACCAGCAAAAAACTAATTTCCAGTCTGATGCCTCTTACATTATAAGCTACTTTTCTGAAAAAACCCACAAAAAAAAAAAAAAAAAAAAAAA